>OU611756.1:11859541-12059541 GCA_914767535.2 Dunaliella primolecta | reverse complement strand
GGTATATACATGTAAATCTTTTGCATTATGTCCATTTTTTGTGGATCAATGATATTCATCATCAATTTCTCTCTAAACAAATTTAGGTTAAAGAATATGTGCACGAGTTTATTTGTACGTATTTGATATTTTTAGTCTTAACACCTAAGTTGTGCTTCCTCCAGGATATCCTGGACTCCAAGGCTGCCAGCAGTTTAATGCAGCCGAACAAGGACTGATTACAAATTAATGAATAGGTGTCATACAGGCAAGCCACCTAAGTGGTGATTTTTCTCCTTTCTGCCCGACAACTTTAATGTGAGTGTGTCGTATGTGTATGTATGTATGTATGTATGTATGTGTGTCTGTATGTATGCTATATAGCGCTAAATAACGTTAAATAGCGCTATACATTTTTAAAAATAGAACGTGCCAAAATTACGAACGGTCAAAATCACCATCAGCCCGTCCGCGGCACTTCAATTTTCGTTGCATACCAGGAGAATGACCTTCATTAAAGGCTAACGTGCACAAAGGAGAGCCGCTGGGGGAGATGCAGGGCCCGGCAGAGCCCTGGACTTGGAGGCCACAACCACAAACACACACACACACGCACACACACACACACGCACATACACACACACACGCACACACACACACACACACACACACACACACACACACACACACGCACGCACACACGCGCACACACACACAGCACGCACACGCACACACACACACACACGCACACGCACACGCACGCGCACGCGCACACACACACACACATACACACGCACACGCGCGCACACACACACACACACAGCACGCACACACACGCACGCACGCATACTTATGTGTATGTCGCACACACATACACCCACACACAGGTAGGCACACACACGCAGGCAGGCAGGTATCCACACACAGGCAGGCAGGCACTCAGCCACACACACAAATACAAACACACACATATGCGCGCGTGCGCACACTAGCATGCGCTGTAGCATGCGTAGCATGCACATTCACAAGAGCGTGCTCATGCGTGACAGAAAAGTACGCATGCACAAAAATAAGCATGTGCATGCAAATGCATTAACACATGCAGGCGCGCACACATGCACCCACACACAGGCAGGCAGGCAGGTACAAACACACACACGCAGGCAGGCAGGCATACACACATGCAGAAAGGCAGGCAGGCACGCAGGCAGGCACACACAGGCAGGCACACATAGGCGCGCACACATGCACCCACACACAGGCAGGCAGGCAGGTACACACACACGCAGGCAGGCAGGCATACACACATGCATCAAGACAAGCAAGCGCGCATACGCACACAAGCGCGGCACACATACACCCACACACAGGCAGGCACACAGCTGCATGCAGGCAGGCAGCCAGCCACACACAGGCAGGCAGGCAGGCAGGTACACACAGGCAGAGAGGCAGGCAGGCAGGCAGGCACACACAGGCAGGCACGCACAGGCGCACACACATACACCCACACACAGGCACACGACACATTCACACACACATACATACACACAACCTATCATGGGCTGTTTTGTATAGATAAGGGAAGGGCCAGTGGGGATAGCCTTTGCATGAGGGAGTGGGACAGCTAAGGGCACTCCTACAGTGCAGTACATCATTCGGCCTAAGCAGATATAACGCTATATTATGGCCAGATGACGGCCAGAGCTCAACAGCTTTGCTTTCTGACTTTCGTTTTTTGCAAGGGAGCATTGTGCACAGTGCCCAATCAGCCTGCCGAGTCTGATGCCGAAATTCGATTCGCGAAGGGGAGTTCTGGCAACATATAGCATTTTTATATAGCGCCATAGAGCGCTATATCGCTATATAACGCCATATAGCGCTACCAGTTTGGCTCAGATAGCGCTATACGCCGATCCCTATTTATGTGCATGTGCGTGCGTGCGTGTGTGCATGTGTGTGTATGTATGTGTGCGCGCGCACGCCTGTGTGTGTTTCTCATGTTTTCATGCAAGCATGTTCATGCAGAGTCTTTTTATAAAACAGTATATTCCATATGCCTCTGACTAAATATTTGCACTGACGGCCGTGAGCCTAAATGTAACATCATGTTCCCCCAACTGTGTGACTGCCCCTCACAGGAATGCCTACATCTCCACGATGAAGAAGGTGGCTGAGAAGTACAAGGACCGGCCCTTCTCATACCTGTGGGCCCAAGGCGGCTCTCAGCCAGAGCTGGAGAGTAGTGTGGGAGTGGGTGGCTTTGGTGAGTGCTAAGGTGTGCATGTGGGTGCGGAAGAGTGAGGGTGGAGGTGCAAGCGCAAGCGTGCATGCAAGTGCATGAAATACACACTTGCTCTGCGGAGCTTGCGCGCGCGCACACGCGCGCACACACACACACACACACACATTGCGACTATTTAAGGGCTCTTTTGCGACTATTTAAGGGCACGATCTGCCTATGAGATATGAGATATGACGTATTACTGATCCTTGAGCGATGAGATCAGTTAGGCAAGTCCTCACACCACGAGAGGTGTGCACAATATATTCATATATCATTTATATTATATTTCAATGCAGCTTACACCGCTACACACACGCACATACACGTACAGGTTACCCTGCTCTTGTAGCCCTAAAGCCAAAGGATGGTCGCTACTCACCCTTCCAGTCTGCCTTCGAGCAGCAGCACATCACCGAGTTTGTGGACAGCATCCGCAAGGGTGGAGCGGTGGTGCTGAGTGTGCAGGTGAGCAGTGCTGGTGTTTGTTTTCTGTGTGGTGTCGTGCCCCCTGCGTGATCTCACGTTCCCTGCATGCCTCGTTGTCATGCTCTGTTTGTCATGTTCCCTGTATAGGTGAGCGGTGGTGCTGAGTGTGCAGGTGAGCTGTGCTGTTGCCATAGGGTTTTAAGTACTATGGTCAGAGTTGGTATTCAGAAGGGGGTGCAATGGTGCTGAGTGCGAGGGGGGGGAGCAGTGCTGGTGCTTTGCTCCCTGCGTGGCGTCATGTCCCCTGTGTGGGTGCCATGTCTCCTGTCAGTCAACTTCCCTGTGTGAGCGTCATGTCCCCTGTGTGTAATGTTCGCTGTGTGGGTGGAGTGGTGGTGCTGAGTGATCAGGTGAGCAGAGCTGTGGTGTAATACCCAATGCCCAACTTTCCCTGAATGTGTGTTTGGGGGGGGGGCTGGGTGCAAGTGTGGGCTGGGTGCCAATGGGCTGTGGGTGTGTTGGGGAAGGTCTGGGTGCAAATGGGCTGGGTGTGTTTGGTGGGGGGGGGGCGGTTGGGTACAACTGTGGGCCACATGCCTGTCAGCATGACAAAGGACAAATGACAAATTTGTTAGGTATGGCGGAGCGCAGCAGAGTTCAGGATCTTTGCGTGTCTGCAGGATCTTTGCGTGTCTGTTTCATTGATCAGTACCTGTGTCAGTGTGCGCGGGTAGGTCTGGGAGGATCTGGGCTGCAGTGTTGACCCTATGTCTTGTGATCTGTCAGCGTGCTGATCCTGCGAGCTGTGCTGAATCTCTGTGTCATGGCCTCTCTCAGCATGCGTGAAAGCAGTGCTGAGTCTGTCTTGCAACCTATCACCATGCTGAGCCTGTGAGCAGTGCTGCTCGTCTGTGTGTTGGGACCTGTGCTTGAGAGCAAGCATTCAGTGCTGTTCGGTCATTTGTGGTCGATTCCCTGCCTACATCAAACAGAGCCGGTATGGCATCTGCCTGTGTGTTGCGACCTGTGCTTGAGAGCAAGCATTCAGTGCTGTTCGGTCATCTGTGGTCGACTCCCTGCCTGCATCAAACAGAGTCGGTATTGTATCTGCCTGTGTATTGTGACCTGTGCTTGAGAGCAAGCATTCGGTGCTTTTTAATCACGTAGTTGACTCCCAGCCTGCATTGAAAAAAACCATCGCTGCATTTGTCTGTGTGTCATGACCCGGCAGCATGCTTGAAAGCAGGCACTCAAGGTGATGCTAAGTCATCCCATCTTGTCGACTCCCAACGCTGCTGAGTCATCCAGTGCTGCTCAGTCGTCTCGTCAGATCTCGATGTTACGAGCTCATCTAGTCCTGCAAAGTCATGCAGTGCTCTTAAGTCATCCTGTCAACTCCCAACGCTGCTGAGTCATCCAGTGCTGCTCAATCATCTCGTCAAATCTTGTTGTTACGAGCTCGTCTAGTGCTGCAAAGCCATGCAGTGCTCTTAAGTCATCCTGTCAACTCCCAACGCTGCTGAGTCATCCAGTGCTGCTCAGTCATCTCGTCAAATCTTGTTGTTACGAGCTCGTCTAGTGCTGCAAAGCCATGCAGTGCTCTTAAGTCATCTTGTCAACTCCCGGTGCTGCCAAGCCAAGTGCTGCCGAGTCATCCAGTGCTGCGAAGTTACACATTTTTTGACCCCAGCCTTCATCAAGAAACAATCGTTATTGCACCTGGCTGTTTGATCCTGCAGGGTGATGTGGGGCCCGTCCGCAGCGTAGAGAAATGGGATGGCAAGGACGCAGCTGTGCAGCTGGAGGATGAGTTTGATTTGAGTGAGCTCTGAGCGCCGCACTCGACCTTGTACTTTGTGTGGATAGGCAGAATTTATGATAGTGTCACATTGCTCTCTTTAGACTTTAGTGTGTTTGGCAGGTATCAACAACAAGGGGAGCAGATGCAACCAATTATCAAAATTCTGGGGGTTTCCAAGCTTAAAATTTAAACTGTGGGTAATAGAAGTAATAGTTGATGCTGGACAGCGACCAAAATGCACAAAGGAGGGACTTGCAACAGTCAGCGCTGACACTTCCCGCGAGTCCCTTTGGTGAGACCCTTGCTAGCTTGCTAGTCAGGGAACATTTCATCATTGCATGCAACCTTTTGGCTGGCGTTGGCGAACTTTTTTAGGGGCAAATTAGAATGATAAGGATCTGGTGGGATGTGAGGCCACCCGCCTTATCGTGCGCCTGGTAACCTCTCCATTCAATTCCCCATTGCAAGACAGTGGACAGTAGTTGCAAGCTTGAGGGCCTCCCTTAAGAGGGTGTCACCAGAGGGTTTTCTAGCACAGCCAAAATTGCGGTAAGAAGTTCTCTTGCCAAGCCCCTCAGTGCTCGGATCCTTCATCTCTCCTGTTGACCTTCAGCCAGGTAAGATGGCTGCTCAGCATCATGATGCTGTACTGTGCCAGCCACACAAAAAAATCTATTTCAGAAATAACACAAGGAGTATCATTTGTGTGCTTCTGCGAGAAATGGAAGACATCCTCAGGTAAACCAGCTTGAGCATAGTAAAAAGCGCCTGACTCGTCCAGAAAAGTTCCATGAGTAAAGGGAAGGTCAGAGAACAGGTGCAAAAGTCTTTCTAAGAGAACATATATGAACTCAAAAACAAAGGAGCATGGCATGCTCCTCGCCTTGGAGTCCTACTTGGTCACACCTATCATGTTCAGATGTATGCTCCTGCCAAAGCCTAGTTTAGTTTGCATTTACAGCGTAGCTAACCGCGTGAGACTGCCTCACCAATGATATGCAAACCAGTGGCACGTGCACTTGATTGAGATCAAGTACTGTGAAGGGTTACAAGGAGTTGGCCTACAGCCCGAGAATCTGGCTGATCGTTTGCTGGTGAAACATCTCATCCAGCATCAAAAATTGAAACCAGTTCAGGAAAATTTTTTGAAAATCTGTTCGAGTCTTGATTTAGAAAAGCATTGACCTCGAAATCGGTCAAAATGTGAAAGCTCGCCAAGAAAGAAAGAAAAGTCTACGCAGGCAACAGGTTGCGTGCATCAAGGAGAGGTCCCTTAACTAGCAAGCTAGCAAGGGCCTCACCAGAAAGCCAAGAAAGGAATAGGATGATCAGTGTTTGGAAGTTGGGCTAAAGTATGTAATGGTTTACAGGTTTTACAGATTGAGCCATCAGTCAAAAAGTGCGACTGCTAGGCTGCTCATGTGAAAGACTGTGTTATAAAAATGTAAAGGAGTGTTTGTGTAGCCCATACAAGTAAGTGTACAAAAAAGCCTTGTCAAGAACAAGGGGAAAATTTTCCACTGGTGTTTGTATGCCATAGCAACGGCAAATAAACATCAGGAGTTTGCCAGGACCAACCGACTGCATCAAAAAAAGGAGGAGAGCAACAAATGTGTGTTTGTGTGGTAACTTAAAGAAGAAGCACGGCCTGTCACACTGAGCATGCCAAGAACGAAGGGGTCAAACCACAATAAATATAAAATTGTATGTAATGGTTAAAAAATATCAATGAACAGGTCGTTGTATTTTCTGCGCAGCTCACACAACTCACAGCAATTGCAATAGAAAAGAACATGTTTCTCGTCCTGGACTTCAGCACATCCACACTTATCACAAATATTTGAACCATCCAACCATTTACAGGACTCGGCCTTCAAGCAGTGGGCATGAAGCCTAGACCTACAAGGGTTACAAGGGGTTACAAGAGAAAAAGGCGTGAGTCAAGACTTTTGACTGCTAGCCTGTTCATAAATACGCATGAGGTCATGAAGAAAAAAAGGAAGTTTGTTGTTATCCTGGTTTAGAAAAATATTGATATCCTGGGAATTCACATGGTAAATGGTGCCTAGACAGGGCATCCTGTGGGAGACGTGGAGGTGTAGGAAAGGAAGTTGTGCACAAAAAGTAAGGCTTACTTTCAATGGAGAGAGCAGACCTGGTGATTGGAGCATCTGAACAATACATGTTTTTCATCTTGTATGTCATCAGAATCACAGATACCACAGACTGGAGAAGTACTATTGGACCAGTCAAAGAGTCTTTTATCACATTTGATCCAGAGGCCTAAACCTACTCACATTCCTCATGACTCAATTATCCAGACCCTTAAATAGATATGATGGGGTCCAGAAGGGTGTGCGCGCTGTTTGATTCAAAGGTTTTCCACATCAATGATGGTAAGTCACTGCTTTCTGTTCACCTCTTGGGGACTCAGGGCGTACGCTTCCCTCCAAACCTTATACTGTCTGTACCTCAAATCCCCCAAAACATCCTGCATGGGTATCTTGGAAGCACTCAGCATTTTCTGTTTAAACACCTCCTCATTGCGCATGCCACTAAGTGACTTTGACACATGTGCAGACCAACAGGACTCGTCCACATCAGCAAGGTGTAAACCTGCCTTCAGCACTTGGCGCAGTGTTTCACCTTTAGAAACAAGCATATTGTTGAAAATTTTAACAGTAGCTCTAAACCAATAAAACTGAAAGGGCTCTTGACCACACTCTCTCAATACTGGCCAGTTCGTGGCAGCACTCTTCACACCTAGAAAACGCCTTCAAGAGCATAATTGCCTTTTTTGTAATTGGCTTTTGAACTCACTGCCTTCTCGTAAGTCCCCTGTACCCCACACTTGGCACGCGTACATCTGAGCCGGAATGCCATACACCTTAGAGAGCCAAATCAGAGCATGCGGCCTATTCCTTAGATCATGTTCATGCACACACTCCTTAATCCTTTGCTGGGCATCCATGTACGGCCGCACTGCATGCTCCTCAGACACCTTCAAATTCATGCGCTTGTCCACAAGCATACCAAGGTATCCAAACTGCTCTTTCTCTGGAAGAGCCGCGTCTCCATACATGAAAGTAGGCAGAGAAGAACACGACCTACTATTAAAATGCATGACCTCTGACTTTGATGTATTGACAGTCAGCCCCTTTCTCATTGCATAAGATCGTAATCTATTCAGCATAACTTGCATTTCACCTGGATCATGGGTAGTTAAACTCAAGTCGTCTGCATATAGCATGTACGAAACGCCATTCACTCCATCCCCTGTCACAGGACCTCTGATACCTTAACTAATATCTCTGCCCATGTCATTGATGTATAGAGAAAACAGGAGAGGGGACAGGGGACAGACCTTGCTTAACTCCATTTGTTGGACGCACACGTGCCCTTTTATCCCCATCCATCAGAATGTATTCATCATCCTGGTACATTTCCTTTATTGCCCGGAGAAGAAGTGCAGGCATGGCAATGCGTTGTAGATGGTCCCAAAGTTGCAAACGAGGCACAGTGTCGTATGCTTGAGAGAAGTCAATGAACGCAGCATGCACTCTAGGTGATTGCCGTGGCTTGAACTTTTTTGCAGCATGTCTTAGTGCCTCAGGATGAAGAGTGGATGCAGAGTGCTCCTACCAGGGTAAAAACCAAATTGGGTGTCTGGGACCTTATTTTTCTGGATACACCAGTCCGTCACCAAGTCTTTCACCACGTTGGCATAAATGCGGTACATCACCCCACTGACAGCAATCATCCTGTAGTTCCCAGGATTTGTTAAAGCTCCCTTTTTGTGAAGGGGGCTCAGTTTCGCCATTTTCCAACATGTAGGGATCCTAGCTTTACTCAGAAAAGCCCTGAACATGCGTGCTATCAGAGGCACCAGCACGTTAACATGATCCACTCTCCGACCACGCTCAATGGGCAAACAAGCATGTTTAAGGAAGGGTATAGGAATACCGTGTATGCCAGGTGAAGCACCCGTATTTAACTTCTTGATGTGGGACCCAACCATTCCTTCCAAAACTGTTGTACTAGGAGTCTCCAAGCAGTCAGGTTGAGGAACCCACCCAGATTGAGCACCTTGTCTCAAGAGCACCTCTGGGGGCGCTTGGTTCCTACCTAAAAGCACAGCCATATCTCTTCCTGACAAGCAAGTAACTCTAGCAGTCCTTGTTGAACAACCATGCCCTCCTTCTTGCAGCACAACTGTTGGTTGTACTCGAAAGTGGCTTTGCAAGTGCTGGTTCCATGCTCTTGTTGTGACTGGAGTAATGTGTGGGGTCTGCCTCTTCCGTAACATGGCATGGACTTGGGGGTCCTTCTTAAACAATCTATCCAGGAAAACAGCACACTGCTGCCTCTTATAACGGCGCTTTGTCGCAACAGTTATAAGAGAACACATAGGAACACAACAACGAAGGAGCACGACGCACTTTCCATCTTGGAGTCCTCCTTGGTCACATTTATCACATTCAGATAAGTCCTGCCAAAGCAAAGTCTCATCTTTTTAAGTGTGTGCATGCACATCCTGCTTTCTTTTCTCGTTGCTGGACCTGTCTTCTTTCTCTGTCTGCCGTGCTTCTCTCATTCTGAACTTCGTGGTGGGTGGGTCATGCGGTCTGTGCACCAATATGGCCCCCTTTCCTTAATTGATGTAGGGAGTGATCCACTGCCTACGTAGGTTTTCTTTTCTTTTCTAATTGTGTGCATGCACACGAAAGTGTGCTATGTTTCTCAGCATGTGCTTGCCTAAATCAAGATACAAATACTCAGGGACAGAAAAGGGCGCGCCATGGATAGACAAAGTCTTCAAAGGAAGTGCCACCCAGGAAAGAAAATAAAAACCATGCAGGCAGTGAAAGCACTCCCCACATCAATTAAGAAAAAGAAAACACCTAGGGCCAGGGCACCGTGTATCCCCTCCACAAAGAGTATGAAAAAAACAATTGGGATCAGGAGGATTTCTAGCAGTAGCCGTGCCTGATCTCGGTGATGAGAGTTGAAAGGAGACTTCTCAAGAGCACGTCTGGTGCAAACGAGTTTAAAAGCGTATGGGACAGAATGAGTTTAAAGCTTCAGAGCAAGCTTGATAGCTGTATGAGTGCCACACAGTGATGATGTTTGCAGAGGGTGCTATGCTATGTCGTACACTGAGCATGTGCCAATATGCTCCTTTTTGGTATCTAAAGTGCGCCCACCAACAACAACTTCATCTCATTGCAACAATTCTGCTTTAAAGTGTAGCTGGTGTTTCAAGCTACCAGAGCATATTTAAATTGCCCTGTGTGCTTAGATAGACTTGCTAAAGCTCACATGAGGTACGGAAAGAAAAGAGAAGAAAAACTATGCAGGCAGTGAAAACATGCCCCACATCAATTAAGGAAAAAAGGATACCTAGGGCAGAGGCACCATGTGTCCCCTTCACCAAGAGAAACGAAAGAAATAAGTCAATGGGGATCAGGAGGGTTACTAGCAGTAGCCCGTGACTGATCTTGGTGACGAGAGTTGAGAGGAGTCTCCTCGAGAGCGCGTCTGGTGCTAGAAAGTTTATAAGCATACTGGACGGAATGGGCATGAAGCTTCATAGCAATCCTGGTGGCTGTATGAGTGACAAGACCAAGCTCTTCAAGAGGCTCTAGAGTGTGGGGGGTGTAGATGACTCCACCCACACCTAACAGAATGGCAGGGTGGGGGGACTTGAGCCGAGGCCCTTGAAAGATCACGACAGAGGTTGCAGTGCTGTTGCTTGGAGGCCTCCAGCTGATTCTTGGGCCTGGTGTCTTCACAATATTGACCTCCACAAGATGGACGTGCCTCTGTTCTGGAAGGAGCTGACTAGGGTGACGGACCTTGGAAGTAGGTGAAGTGGCTGTGGCTGACGCTGAGTGCTCCCTGTCCGCGCCCCCCTCTCTACTTCTCAACGGAACCGGGAATTGGTCCTTGGCACTATCTTCATTGGAACAACTAAGATTGCATCAAAGCGACTAGGAGTGAGCCTTGTTTGTCAGGAACGATGAGGGAAAATTGTATTTGGGAAGGGTTCTATTTGTCGAGTGTTTAGGGATCTGCAGGTTCTGTAAAGCAAGATGATTTGCACTGTCAATGTCCATGGAGGCAAGGCCTGCCCCAAGAGGGCCTTTGCTGACACCTTTAAGGAGGATTCTGCTAGCAATATTATGGTGTTCAGTTACCATGTTTGATATGGTGGAATGTTAACATTCTGAAAGAATGTGAAGGGCACTGTCTGGCTCCCCACAGTGGGGACATTGTAGGCTGGTGAACACTTTAAAACGCACTGCACGCTTTTGATTGAAGAGGGTACCTGTGCAGTAGTTGGAAACGTTTCGTTTCATTCTAAAAGGAATTTTTGGCATGGTCCAGAAGGCATTGCTAAACTTTATGTACTGTAGGAAGTAGGCTTTGGTAATAAGAGTAGTATCCTGTAATAAGAGTAGTATCTCTATGTAAGCATATCCAAGTCTGTATTTTGATTGCATGTGCGTCCTCAGACCCTAATTTGGTGCTTTTTTTGAGAAATTGGCTGAAATTGCCACAAAACACCAACCACTCAGTGACTGGTTGTTTTCACTCCATTGTTATTGCAATGATATTATTTTGCTGGAAGAACCCTAAATAATTATAAAGCACCCAATTTGGTGCATTGGGTGGTCAGATATAGAGTGTTGGGTGAAAACTGGGGTTCACGCCGCGGCAAATTAGGCACGTGCACCCCAATTGGTAATCTTGAAATCTTGGTGCTACAGAAAAGAAGCCAGGTTTTAATATTACCAGTAAGGGTGCACCTATGCATAGAGCATGAAAAAAAGGCAATGCTAGGCCTCAGCTGACCCCCTCTGCAAGGATCTCACCAAAGAAGGCTACGCTGCTGGTGTGCTACGCTTAATTTGACGGACCACCCCCATCCATGTAGAAGTCCGGTAGGGTCCTGTACTGATGGCTCTTGAAGTGCTTACTAAGCTAACAGTGTTCAAGAATTTATTTCGTATATACAAGGAAAGAAAAGGATCAGACTACGCCGTCAAGGAGGCCCAATACTTTGAGGAAAAGTAGCTTGCATTTCAACTATTTCATACCTCACTGCACTCAGGCGTGGTTTGGTTTTTGAGTAAAGTCAGAGAAGATCAAAACAGCAAAGGTGATCACGTTCATGAACATGGCTCATTCTTTGTTGCCATGGACGTTCAAAAGGAAGAAAAGAAGAATTAAATAGGCAGAGGAAGCTTCCCCTACACCAAGAAAAAGAGAAAGAGAAAGCCACAAAGGAAAAGGAGACACAATGGCTCAAAAGAGCCGTGAGTCCCCTCTACCACAGAGCTACGGAACAGAAAAGGCTAGTAGGCATCTGGAGGGTTACTGGAAGCATCCGGCTCCAGAAAAGAAAAGAAAAGAAAAGAAAAACTACGTAGGCAGAGAAAACTCTCCCTACATCAATTAAGGAAAAGGAGACACATTGGCTCCGAAGAGCCTTGAGTCCCCTCCACCACAAAGATTTAAAACAAACAGAGTTAATGGGGGTCTGGGGGGTTACCGGAGGCACCCAGAACCTGATTGTGAGGAATGCACCTCATTTTTTTTTGGTTTCAATAGCTCACCTAGTGGTAATAAGCTTGCGGGTGTCTCAGCAGAATGGGCACAAAGTAAAAAGCAAAACTCTACGCTGGACACAAGCAAGCGAGCATTAAGGAAAGACCCAACAGTCAGTGCTGAGACTAGCAGTGAACCCCACCAGTGGTCTAGGGGCTAGCTAGGGGCAGCTAAACGATTGTGGATCTGGTGGGGTGTCAGCCATCCGTCCAGGCTTGCGCCTCACCCTCCTGAATGCAGCCCTTCCTGTCACCCCCCTCCCAATCCCCCATTCTTTAGGTCGCTGAAATGGATGGCATGTTTGGTGTTGAATATTTTGGTCAAGGTATTTGCAGCATGGCAGTGGGGTGTGGTTGCAACTTTGAGGGCTTTACCTTTAGAAAGGCCGCAGCATGGCAGTGGAGTGTGGTTACAAGTTTGAGGGCTTTACCTTTAGGAAGGCCGAGCGAGGGATTTAATAATAACTTAAATGCCGGCAACTCCTATCCGAATAGTGTGTAGTGTGACTCTGTTTTTGAAGTGTGCCCCCCTAATTGTTTTGGTACCCAAGCAATCTGTGGTGTGCCTGTGTTGATCTTGAGCAGTTGATAGATATTGTTCCTGTGTTGATTTTGAGCATTTGATAGAGCTTGTACCTAGGAGAATTATCAGGATCTCTGCCTTCCAGGGGTAAACTAAAATGCCAAGTGGGCTACTTCGCTGCGTCCTTGGGGTTTTCCCAGATGGGTACAGCCAGCTGGGTGTGTTCCTCTGGACGCTATCAGGAACTTTCATGTCTAGGTTATGTTTTTTTTGCATGCATCCATTTTAACAAAGGAAATCCTAAGTCACTTTTGTTGATTTCTTTGAAGCATATCATTAGTAGGTGAAGTGCGTGATGATGGCTTAATGAACATCATATTTATGTGTGGATGAGTGCACATGAGTCAAGTGTTGGAAGTGCTGTCAGATGCACCACACGAGGGGCAAAGAGCCAGGCCAGGCTGGCCGGTGAAGCGTCTAACATGCTTTTTATTGTAAAGGGTGTCTGTTCGACATTTGGCAATATTTCCTGTTCTTTCAGTGTGACAGCTTTCATTATGCCAGAAAGAATTGCTGATTTGAAGTTTGCCATTGGCTGGTCATTGGAAACGCGCTGAAGGTTACGCCAGTAAGTATAGCTGTATGTTCAGGTACTTGCCGCCCCCGATCTGTTTTATAATACAGTGCTTGCTTTGAATCGTAATATAAACTGTGGAGGCTCCAGAGTTCTTCTGTTTTTGAGCCAGTTTTTCAATTGGTGTATTTAACCAGTAGATATGTTAGAATGGGTCTTCTGCTTGGTTGAGTGAAACGTCCAACTGGCCAGTATTCTAGCGCTTGGAAGGCAAGTGCGTCTGCACTCTCATTTCCAAATATGCCAGAGTGTGATTTGACCTTACTGAAATGTATGGGTGTATCTGCAACAATGGAATGACCTTAGTGTACGAACGTAAAAGGCAATATGATATTTCTGGAGTGTATGGACATTTCTGCGACAAATGGGCATGAAGCTCACCTGTAAGCTTATTAGCACATTGGTGGTCCAGCCCCAAGTTGTGTAAACTGGCTTGTATAATGCTCTGAGTAACACGTTCCTCCAGCAACCAGGATAAATGTGCAAAAAGTTAAAGCTTTTGCAAGAATATGTTTGCAAAAGTCTGCATGCTGCCACTGTGCCGCCTTCAACTGCTGCCCAGGCCTTGTGTCTTCACAGTGTTTGATTTAAATTAAGTGTGCATGCCGCAGGGTTGCATTCAGTTGATGAGGTTGCCTCATGCAGTTAGCTGTGCTGGTCCTTTGTGTGGTCTCATGCCTGCTGCGTAACACATGGTGTGAGCAGGAGGAAGAATGAGAAGAAATGGGCTTGACCTGGTAAGGGGACCAGGATAGCAACAGAACAGCTGGAGGTGAGTCCAGATCTCATAGGGAAATTATGGGGAAAGAGGTAAGGGGGTATAATTCCGCTCGCGGCATGTGCAAGAACCCGAAGGCTGTGCTGTGCCAGTCCATCATCACTTCCTATTTCTGTGTAAGAGGGGGAAGGGGGCGGCTGTGGGACTTTTGAGAACCCCTGCGCTGTATTGGCAGACTTTCTGAAGAGGTATACTGAGCACATGTACATGCATAAGAGCTTCGAGCTTTGATGTGGCTGTTCTTGAGTGAAACCTCTAGTCCATGGATGTCTGCAGCTGCTCTTTTGTGGCTTGAAGGTTATGTTCCCTTGTAAACCTTGTAAACCTTTTGTGGCTTGTATGCAAAATTTCCTTGCTCCCCAAGGCGCTGGTGATTACCTTGTGTTCTCTGATTGCTTTAGGGGCTTGTCTGAGAACTCCGAGTTGCTGTTTCCTATGCGCATGCTTGACGGTGTTACAAGGTTGCAGTCTCAGTCCAACTGTCCAAGTGAGAGCTTCATGTGTTTCATGCTTGACTTTAAGTTGCAGTCCAACTTGCTGCGCACGAGCTTAAGGTGCAGCTCTTTCCAACAGAAGCCGCGGCTTCAAGCCAAACAAGTTGTTTGTCTGTGCTCTTTCCTTTGGCTCAACTCCGTCCATTGTTGCTGCCGATTCCACGCACGTCACTGTTGTGGCTTCCTTAAAGTTTGACCCAGTGAGAAATCCCCTTCCTTGATATCTCAAGCATGTCATCCTTGCTGTCTGCTTGTCATGTATTCTGTTGCACTATTTGCGGACCCACCTTTCCTTTGTGTATCAGTTGCTTTCTCTCTTTTCGTGTTTCTATTTGCTTCACCTGATAGCTGAGCATTCAAACCACCTGGCTTAAAACTGTGTAACCTAAACTATGGTTTAGGCTTCGTGCCCACTGCTTGAAGGTCGAGTCCTGTAAATGGTTGGGTGGTTCAAATATTTGTGATAAGTGTGGATGTGCTGAAGTCCAGGACGAGAAACATGTTCTTTTCTACTGCAATTGCTGTGAGTTGTGTGAGCTGCGCAGAAAATACAAGGACCTGTTCATTGATCTTTTTAAACCGCTACACACTTTTGCCCAGCTTCCAAGCACTGATTTTATTCTTTTCTTGGCGAGCTTTCATTTTTTGACTGATTTCGAGGTCAATGCTTTTCTAAATCAAGACTCGCACAGATTTTCAAAATTTTTGTCTGAACTGGTTTCAATTTTTGATGCTGGATGAGATGTTTCACCAGCAGCCGATCAGCCAGATTCTCGGGCTGTAGGCCAACCCCTCGTAACCTAACCTATGTCTGTGTTAACCAAGCCCGGTTCCAAGGGTTTTTGCTAAGTGCTTTTCTTGTCGTTCAGCCAGCAAAATTATGGCGTTCAGTTTTCATGCTGAAGATGATTCAGTTCTGGCAGCCTAAGAGCGTGTGGAGTGCGCTGTCATGATGAATTGTTGTTAATTAGTCAGCGTAGGCAGGTACAGCTACTTAACCCCTCCCTATTAACCAGTCAGTTGGTTAATCTTTTACCTTCATTCTTAGATCTTTAGGTTCAATAGACTGGCCAACCAGTTGTTGAGGAGTGCTGTCTACACTTTTCGTTTTATTTCCGATCTCATGGATATTTTTTGTGCAGTTGGAACAGTTGAGCAGACCGAGCAGCCAAACTACCTGGCTGAAGGTCAAACCCCATTGTAACTCTAACTCTCTTGAGGAGTGCTGTCTACATTCAATGTCAACTTCCAAGTTAGAGGAGGTCTTGAATTTTTGCTAGTGATATCAATGATCTGGATTTTCCACCAACTTGTCTCAACCGTGTCAACTGAGCAGATGACAGAGTAGTCTTCCCTTGTAGGCGGATACGGCAATGTAAACTTAACATGGCTTGCAAGCACCTGTGTGGGCAGCTATTGTGTTCTCGGCCTCCTCGATCAAAAGGAGCATGCTGGGCGTATTTGTTGGTCTAAAATTGACCATTATTGCTGAAAATAATTTAAGGCAGTAGCATCCCTGAACTCTAGGTCAAAGGCCACGCAGACATGAGGCATTTTTCAAAGCCACAGCGACATGTGTAAATGGGAGAATGTGCAATATGAATGTTAGGTTCAGAACCATCTGATGGTTCAGGCAATAATGTTTGGGCACAGAAAAGGTGCCCTTGGCCAAGGATCATTGTACTGAGCAGTGCTGAATACATGTTGGTGTTAGCTCTAGCCAAAAATGTGCGTGCCAACACACACACACATACACACAGCTCATGCATTGCCTGGTCCAAAGACCATGTTGGCAACTGAAACCCAGGAAAGGCAAGCATGTGGTATCTTGCTGCCTGAAGGACGCTACGTGGGCAGTCTGAGCCTTTCCTCTATGTTGATAAGAGCAAATGATTTTACTAGACGTGTGCGAGCCTGGCAGCCGAACAAGCAAGTGCTAGTCGTAATACATGACATCTTTACTCCTCCAGGCAAAGTCACTGTATCCTACAAGCCATGCCATGAGAGGCAGGCCTGCAGGAAAGCATTAACACTGCACTTCCTTCTCGAGTTTCACATCCCCTGCCCACTTTCTCTCTCTCTCTCTCTCTCTCTCTCTCTCTCTCTCTCTCTCTCTCTCTCTCTCTCTCTCTCTCTCTCTCTCTCTCTCTCTCTCTCTCATACACACCTCTTACTCAAATCTCTCATCTACTTCCCAGCCTCCAAAGCAAGGTTCCCAACTTCTTTAGGATGTCCGTGCCTGAACAGGGCACAACTTCTGAAGACTGCCATCTTTGAATTATAAATAATATAGGGCACCCAGGTTAATACCCCTCCAACCTCCGCATGATCTCCTCCACATCATCAGGAGAGAGCTCATCTGGGTTTTCATTTCCACGCCTCCTACCTCCTGGCAACCTGCCTCGCCCTCTGCCGCCTGCGCTTGCATCCGTGCACGTGTGTGTGTGTGTGTGTGTGTGTGTGTGTGTGTGTGTGTGTGTGTGTGTGTGTGTGTGTGTGCGCGCGCGCGCGCGCGCGCTAATGCCGACAGCTAGTGCCACCATGAGCTACTTGCGGCAAAAAATAGCACCACCAAGCCACCCCCCAACCCAAGCAGCATGAGCCGTGAGACACCCAACAACCCAAGCAGCATGAGCTGTAAGACACCCACCAACCCAAGCAGCATGAGCTGTAAGGCACTCAACAGCCCAAGCAGCATGAGCCATTGAAACCAGTGCGCAACACTCACCACCTTCCCACTGGTCTGCCAAATCTTCATCATCTATCAAGGCAATAGGCCGTTTGGTGCGAGTTGTGATGCGGTCCACCTCAAACAAAGCCTGCACGAGGAATCGGTGCATGAAGGAAAGTGTGAACCAAAGCCGTGTTGTGATGGGGCCAAATCAGAGCCTGCATGTGCAGCCGGCGTGGAGAGGTTGAGATGTGGTACAACCATGGATAGAGAATGCAGCATACGTGAATCAATGTGCCAATCAAGGCTGCTTAGAAGGTGTAGTGGTGCGATTCACCTTGGACGGAGCCTGCATGCGATATGCATACTTAATGCTAAACGTGGAGGGGTTAAGATGCGATCCACCCATGGAAGGAAGTGAAGGCGTCACGCACAGAGAGAATCGAATGTGGTGAGGTAGTGTCACTTACAGAGAGGTAGTTGATGGAGCCATCCGCCCTGCGGCCCCGAGCCAATGCTTCAAGCTTCCGCGCTGCACGCACAAAAGCGGTGCGGGCGGAGTCTATGCGGAAGGTGCCGTTGCTGACGTCGCGGCCTGCAGGAAAGAAAGGTTGGGTGGTCAGCACATACAGCGGTGAAGAATGAGGGAAGAATGATTTGAACTAATGCGGCAGGTGCCATTGGCTTGTGGGAAGCAAAGATGGGAAGGATACTGCACAAAGTAGTGAGTGGAGAACAATGAATGACCTAGGAAGGTTTAATACTGCCTATGTATGCTGTATGCTTCAGTTCTTTGGCAGAGAAGTATGGCTTACATGGCGTTTACTATGAACTGGCAACTGTCACATATGTCCTTTGCAGGCACACACACATTATATATTTTGTTCCTGAAACTTCAGGCAGCCCAGTAGCTCTCTGTTTATGATTCATTAATACCTTCTTCCTCCCCCTCCGTGCCAATGTTGACCAGTCCTTCCCCCCCTCCCCCCACACTGTAATTTGCATGCACCTGACAATGGGCCCACACAGGCGGTTGACAGAAGAAAAAAAGGCTATGACCCCAACACACAATAAGGCGCACACATTCCCGACAAAGGGCAGTCCACGCACAGGCGCTTGTACCAGGGCAATGTGCAGTCCACATATGTACCTGACAGTGAGCATCTGCGCTTAATGTGTGTGGCACAGCCCACACACACAAGCACTCACCTAACAAGGGGTTCTCCACACGCAGGCAGTGATTAAAGAGGAAGGGAAAAATCTTGCCACCCCAATTCACACACACTAGGGCGTGCACTCACCAGACAAGGGGCTGTCCACGCGCAGGCAGTCGTAAAAAAAAAAAGGAAGGAAAGAAAGCTTCACCCCCGACACACAGGCGTGCACTCACCTGACAATGGGCAGTCAACACACAGGCGCTCGTACCATGGCACGCCATCGTCATAGCTGGAGGCTGCAGCCGCAAAGCGTGCGGACTTCATGGCAAAGCCCAATGCCTGCACAGCAGTCACGCCACCACACGGCAACACGAGCAGTATTTCAAAGCATGGTCTTGTAACAAACGTAGGAATTACAAGTACAAGTGAACCTGACTCATGTGCGATGGGAGCTTGCCCGTAGCTGCACTGCCACGCAGCAGACATGCCTGAGAATATGTTGGAGCACATCGAGCAAGCAGAGAGCATGGGCCTGCTTGCGATTGCATGCATGCTTCATGTCCACATATGGATGCCACGAGCACGAGCATGTCCAAATACAAAAGCAAGCTTGTATGCAGGAGAAGCTGGCAGGCAGGTAGGGAATGGCACGTCAGCTTTTCCTGAGTGGGACAAGCATTTGGGCAGGTACGAGCACGAGCTTGCTCGTCACATGCTCGCATGCAGGGGTAAGCAGAGGTAGGCTGCAACATGTTAGCTCCCTCGGAAAGCATGTCACATGCCAGTGCTTGGCACCTTCCACATATGTATAGTGTTGCATGCTTTGTGCTTTCTGCCCCCATCGACACACGCTCCCTTAAAGGCCCTGACTTCCTCACCATAGTATGAAGTTCCGGGTTGTGTGCAGCAATCGTGCAAACCGTTGCATGCTTGAAGTATGCTCACGCATGACAGCATGTGAATTGCCCCCTCCCCCCCCACACCCACCACACTTACACACCCAGACACCCTCACACACGCAAGGCAGCATGTGAATTGCCCCCCCACCCCCCGCACCCACACCCACATGCACGCATGGCAGCATGTGGATTGCCCCCATGCATGGATTGCCCCTATGCGTGGACAGGCCTGTAGGGTGGCTTGGGCAGGAACCTCTCTAGCATCCGGGAGGAGGCGGGAGGAGCTCACACAGTCCACAAGTACCTTCGCCATTCTTGCTGCCATGTCATGCATGCCCCATGGTGTGCTGCCATGTTATGCCCTCCACATAATATGCTGCCATGTCACATTTTGTTACATGTATTGCTTTTAACGACGTAAAAGGACTAGTTGACTGTGGATGCCAAACTTGCATATCTCAACGCATACATAGTCACTTAATGACATTGCTGCCTCACCAAATGCCCCACACTTGCTGCCATGTCATGTCATGCCCCAAATTTGCCGCCATGTCATGTCATGCCCCAAATTTGCCACCATGTCATGCCCTCCACATAATTTGCTGCCATGCCACGATTGTCACACATATGCCACGATTGTTACACAATCGCTGCCACGTCCTGTCATGCCCCAAATTTGCTGTCACGTCAAGCCACAAAATTGCTAGTTTGGCCCTCAGCCAATGAGAACTTCCCGGGCTCGTGTCTTGGGTCGGCCTGCTCCATACTTGTACCTCGCATTGTGCTCATCTCCATCCAGAATTGTTAGCTCTATGCGTGCCTACTTGTCTGAGCCGACATATGGAGTTGATTGTCCCTGAGCTCGTGTTTGAGCGACCCAGCCTGCAACACCATTGACAACAACACTTGAAACACTTTCTGGCTTGGACACAATGCCCCCGGATGCCGCGCTCTCAACCTGAGTGCCCATCCATGAGGAAGCTCTGTTGAAAAAAAAACACAAAAGAAACATCTGCGTCATCAACTTACCCTCTTTGACACGATGCCCCCAGATGCCACGCTCACAGCCTCCGTCTCGTAGTCAAACTCCTCACCATAACGCAGCAAGAAGGCATACAGAGACTCGCCCAGGTCGTAGATGTCTCGTCCTGCCTGCATTCCCAAAGCGAAAGGTGCGGCTCTTTGAATGAAATGCTTTTGGGACAATCAATACAGAGGTCCTGTGGGTGCTGGAGTTTACCCACTCTCGCAGGGTTCAACCTTAGAATGGCTACCACGTTACGCAAGTGACGTACACTGCACGATGACTGTTTTCTCCAGGCCTGGTCGCTCAGTGCCAGTGTAACAAACTAGCTTTTCTGAAGTTTCAGCCTACCTGCTCAGCTGCAGCAAAATTGAAGGAAGCACCCATAAACACATTAAATGTTTGGTCGTGTTAGAATGTATGTATGTATGTATGTATGTATGTATGTATGTATGTATGTATGTATGTATGTATGTATGTATGTATGTATGTATGTACGCATGTATTATTTCACATGTCACATGAACAAGGTCGCTGTAGCAGGTCTCCATCTATTTACTCAGCTGCAATGCACCTGATCCCATTCAAAGCACATAATGATGCTTCTCAGGCACAGTTGCTGTCTTGAAAAGGCTCCCTCATGCCTGCAAATTGCAGGCTTGTGCTATTTATTTCCCTTTTCCTGGTTGAATGCTGCTGCAAAAAAGGTCAACACGCACTTGGCAACAAAAGGGCGGACAGGGTCGAATGCAAACCTCATGGAAGCATGTGCACATGTGACTCAGCGCAAGCATCTGAGTGAACACGCACTCGGCACCAAGGGGTATGTTTGATGCAAAGCCATGCCAGTACAAGCATCTCATCTAAGCATGTTAGTGACATTGTGGTTGAAAAGACGACCAATGAATCCTGAATTCGCCGAAGCACAACGCACGTACGTGGCCTCTTCCTTGCACAGGCATAGAGAGCTAGGAACTCCCACACCTCAAGCTTCCCTTGCAAGTGCGCAATGACCTTGTTGCACAGGCTGTAGCTAGGAGGCACCACACCTTGAGCTCCTCTTGCAAGTGCGCAATGACCATGTTGCACAGGCTATAGCTAGGAGGCACCACACCTTGAGCTCCTCTTGCAAGTGCGCAATGACCATGTTGCACAGGCTATAGCTAGGAGGCACCACACCTTGAGCTCCTCTTGCAAGTGCGCAATGACCATGTTGCACAGGCTGTAGCTAGGAGGCACCACACCTTGAGCTCCTCTTGCAGGTGCGCAATGACCATGTTGCACAGGCTATAGCTAGGAGGCACCACACCTTGAGCTCCTCTTGCAAGTGCGCAATGACCATGTTGCACAGGCTGTAGCTGGAGAGTCCGCCTGTTGCCACCTCATTCAGCCCCAATGACTTCAAGTAGCACTTGAGCACCAGCACCAGAGCGCGCATGGGCGGCAATGCACGCGCCTGCGCAGCAGCAGCAGCATAGTACATGGAGGCCGCTTCTTCGCGGCAGAGGCTGGTTTGTATTGCAGCAGGCGAACACGGAGGCTGGTTGCTGCAGCAGCTAAGAATGCAGAGGGCGGTCTCTATGTTCTACCTGCATGCTTCACAGTCAAGCGTGCTGCAGCAGACACCTAAAAAGTTGCATGCAGAAATGCGTGTTGTCTGTTCTTTTTCACAGTGCAAAGCTTTGCGTTTGAAACCTTGAAACAAACACAACTCTTCAATGGCTCCTTTGCCCATTGGTTCAACCACAGCCCTTTTGCTCCTTTTGCTTGATCCCTTCTTATCTCAGGCAACACACATCTTTGGGGCTTGCTGACAGGACAAGAAACAAGAAAAAGAACAAGCTGTCGAGGGCCTGCTGACAGGAAACAGATGGATTTCCTGCACCAGAGGCGATGAGTGTGTTGCCATCCATGCCAGTTCCTGGCTTATCATGCGTGCTTGCACGCGCACGCACGCACGCACGCACACACACACACACATGCACACACAGACATGCACAGACACACACACATGCACACACATGCACACACAGACATGCGCACACACACACACACACACACACACACACACACATGCACACACATGCACACACAGACATGCACAGACACACACACACACACCTGTTGTGCGAGGAAGCGGGCAGCCCTGGGCCCAGAGTCGTCACTGATAGAGATGTCCACTTGCACGCTGCGTGCTCTCAACTAGACACAAAAGAAGAGCAGGCAAGCCGTTGATATCAGTGCAGGGATGTGCAAGGGCATGCACTCAATGCTGCGTGGTTGCCAGAGCACACAATGGGCACGAGCAAATCAACACAAAATAGACGTCACTCATTAGACTTGGTGGGCACAAGGCAGCAGGGACCTCGTGGTTTAAGGCCATGTGCTTCCAATTGCTCGGTGCACGTAGCAAAGCACACCTGTGGCGGGTGGCAGCAGCGTTACATCCGCAACGCACCCATGCATGCTGCATCGGAAGAAAAGAATGGCCTGCTGCAAATGGCATGGTTGGTTGACCAATGCAGCACACACAGCTGAAGCACGTGAATTGCCATGCAGCAAGCAGTGGCAGCAAGCACACCAAAAAAGACTGACATAACATGGACGCGTGCACATACACACACACGCGCGCACACGCACGCACATGCATACACTGATAAGGATGCACCATGTGAGGGCCGGAATAAGGGGAAAGTATGCACACACAACCCCGCAATAACCGAGAATGGGTGGAGCCAAGCACAATGTGATAGGGACAAAAATAAAAAGTTGGCCGTGGGGATGACAGCATGCGACACTGCCTGATGAAGGTGCAGGCTTGAGGTACTATTGCACCCTATGTTGGCATGAAGCACGCACCCTGGTGATACAAGTGCACGGGCTATGGGAACACCTGAACCTGGGTAGGCACGCAGTACACACCTTGATGATGGGGATGCGGGCTTTGGGGATAACGGTGATCTGTGGGTGCTCCAGTTTTTTATGCCGCCGCAAGTAGTCGCCGATCTTGCGCAGCCGCACGGTGACCTTGCCTCGCTCTTTTACATCGTAGCCTGCATTCATGCACCATACACCATTCATAAGCACATTTGTACATGACACATTCTAGTCTGCGTGCTTTTGACTGCGTGGAATCCATGATCCACACATTATTCATGCAGTCATATTCTCAAACAAGGGGCGATAGCGAAAACTGCACCCACTTTGGATCACCTTGCTGCGCTTTTTTACATCGCATCCTGCATCCATACGCCAAACACCATTCATACAACTGTTCATACATCTAAACAACATACAGTAGCCTGCAGTGTTGGAGCCTGTGTGCATTTTATAATTCATACAGTCGTTCCAAGAAAGACAAAAGCCAAAACAGTTGGTTGACCTGGCCTCGCTCTTTTACATCGCAGCCTGCTTTCATACACCATTCATACATACATTCATACAAGAAACATTTGTACGTTCTTACATCACATGGTGTAGTCTGCATTCCTTGACACCCTTGCCTGCGTGTATTCGAAAATTCTTACAACAGTCATGCAGTCTTGCATCAAACAAGGAAATGATAGCAGGAACTGCATTCATCCATCCACCCAGTCTATTATTCTTACATTCATTCATTTATCCTTCATGTATCGATCCATTCATTTATTCACCCAACCATCCATCCATCCATCCATCCATCTATCCACGCATGCATGCAAACAAAAGCTGCCCTTGAAGGGTTCACCCGGTTTCGTATTGAAGCTTTGCAACCAGCATACAGAGTTAGCTTGCACATGCAAGCCCAAATGGTGCGGACCAGGTTCTCAGCAGCCAGTGAGACACTTTGTTATCGGCGCAGAAGAAAGGTCCAGGGAGACACTTTGTTATTGGCGCACAAGGAAGGACCTGCCCAAGATTTGAGCTGTAATGATTCTGACAGGTGCTAAAGAGGACAGCCCCTTGCGTCAATGCGTGCGGTGTTTGGCACGGAACAAAGACTGTAAAACCCAGTCGTGAGGGACGTGGGTGCAGCTGGCATTGTTCTCTGATACATGAAATATCATCGTATGTATGCGTTATATGTATTTAAGCATATGCATGTGTGTGTGCGTAAGTGTGTTTTGACTGATGGCTTCCTCCTGTCACACTCACACCCTGCGACCCTGTCCTGACACACACAGCTACCTTATCACACATACTTCCTGAGACCCTGTCCGGTCAAACAAACACACTCACACATCCTGAGTTGTCACACTCACACCCTGCGACCCTGTCCTGACACACACACACACAGCTACCTTATCACACTTACTTCCCAAGACCCTGTCCGGTCACACAAACACACACACACATCCTGAGTTGTCACACTCACACCCTGCGACCCTGTCCTGACAAACACACACACAGCTACCTTATCACACATACTTCCTGAGACCCTGTCCAGTCAAACACACTCACACATCCTGAGTTGTCACACTCACATCCTGTGATCCTGTCCGGCGCCATCAGCCCCGTCACACACACATCCACATCGCTGGACCAGGTGCTCAGTCCATTGGCAAAGCTGCCAAACACCTCCACGTCCACGTCCCGCACATCCGCAAAGGCGCGGTTGGCGCAGGAGCGCACGCTGCAATCATGGGAGAGAGACAGCTGTAAGTCATGGCCCATGAATGTCTTGATGTCCGGGCCTCTGCTTGAGGCAACCCTTTTGAGTTTAAAAGGTGCGGTTGGCGCAGAGCGCACGCACTGTAGGCATGGGTGCAAAACAGTTGCGAGCCTTACCACATGTGTTTTTTGTAAAGTGTGCATGTGTGTGTGTTGGTGGGGGGGGAGGGAGATGTGTTGGTGGGAGGGGGGCTTGCTTGTTCTTTCCATGTTGACAAGAGCATGCAATAGTTGGTAGCACAACACGGTAGAAAAAAGCAAGGTGATGCAAGGAGGAACCTCCGACATGCCATCATGTTCCTGCCTTCCTTCCAAATACATTGCACGCATCCTGCCCTCCAGTTGGACACATCATTGTCCTGCCTGCCTGTTCAATGCAGGCGAGGGCATTGTGCGAACCTTTAGCTTGAGGACCTTTGCTAGAGAAGTATGGCGAGAGGACCCTTGTTAAAGGGAGCCTCATCACCCACCCTTGCAACTCACTCGCTCTTTGCTTCAGTGAAGCTACCCTTTACTAGGTGCAGTTATATACCCTTTCCCCTTCCCTTTCTTGCCTTGCAACTCAATAGAGGGGAAGTCAGGCATGCGGCAGGTTGGAAAGAAAGGTCGTAGAAAGGCATTCGTGTGTGGACACACACACACACACGTGCACACACATACAGTCAGAAATGTCTGACAGCCATATTCAGAGCCCTTCCCTGCACACCAGCAGACAGCAGGCTTGCCTGCAAGTTTGCCATGGTGCCAGGAGCATGCACAGCTTGGATCAAAAGAGCAGTGTTATGAAGAAATGTGGTGAATCACCACTGGTGATGCTTACCGCGGTGCCAGGGGGCTGATCAGTGAGGCTGATGCATGTTCGCGTGTGGAAGGCGTGTGTGTGTGTGCGCGTGCGTGTGTGTGCGTGTGTGTGTGTGTGTGTACTTGTGTGTGTGTGTGTGTGTGTGTGTGTGTGTGTGTGTGTGCGCGCGCGTGTGTGTGTGTGTGCGCGTGTGCGTGTGTGTGCGTGCGCGTGTGTGCCTCCTGGCGACAGTCTGACTCTGTGCCTGGTGAGTTGGCATTTGATGTTTGTAGCACGCAAAGCTCGGACCAGGGCCAATGGAAGCATCAGAGGCAATGCAGGCACCAAAAGCAAGGCAGACTTGCTATGTTCTTGCACTATGTTCTTGCAGCCCTCTCACCCCAGCATTAGCCATGCTTTCCCCTGCCCTCCCACACCCTGCTTTCCTCATGCTACGCCTCAGCTCGCTGGTGCTGAAGGCATCTCGGGCGGAGGTGTGTAGCTTGCGCCAAATTTCTGTTTGTGCCTGGCTTGCCCTGAGAGCTCTACCTCATAGGTCTTACCTGGAGGTGAAGCGGGCCTTGCCTCACCAACAAATGATTGAGGCTGCAACAGGGATTTATGCAAACAAACTTAATGAGAGGCGCACGCACCTCAGCACCATCAAGCAGGCTCTTCAAGATGCTTACTTGATGCTCAAGTTGAGAGCAGGCACCCCCCCCCCTGCTTGCTCAGCCTCCGCAAGCGCCGCATAACTAGGTTGGGGGAAGAAGAGCAAGCACTCGTCAAAAGAGGCTCCTCAAGGCTGAGAGCAACATTTTGCTGAATGCTCGACCTCCTCTCTTCTCTCTTAATCCAGCTCTATCCAGACCCTAGGGCAGCAAGCCATGCCAACATGGCAGCCTGATTGCCCTACCTACCTCTGCAAGCAGAGCAGCAACATGAATATATGCACTTTTGGACAGCACCTCCAGCTCCTGCACCACAGTGATCTTTCAGAACAAACAAGCCATACTTGCGCTCTGCGGTCCAGTCAGGGAGGATGAGGAAGGGCCTCAAGAAACATGAGCACAACCCCTCAAACTCACCCCCCAACCCTGCTACCGGCTGCACTCCTGGCTCACTCCATTTGCAGCAACAGCTTGGCTTGGCAAACTTACCATGCCCGCACACCAGCAATACTTACATTTCAATGACTTGCAGCTTCAGCTTGCGCTCCTCCTCCGTGGGCACCACCTTGCGGCAAAATTCCTCAATGTCATAGTGCAAGGGGGAGTATTTAACACGACGAGGAGGCACTTGAGGCTGCTGAGGTCCAGGCAAGAAGTTGCCACTGCTACTGCTGCTGCTTGGGCCTCCAGTGGTAGCACTGAATTGCTGCACGGCCTGCATGCTGCTGAGATGCCTGGCGTGCCTCGCATGCAAACGAGCTTGTACATGGCGCGAGGAGGGCAGGTGAGGCTGCCTGCTGGGTGGGCCACCCCAGCTGTTGGTGCACAGCGCCAGGTGTTGGGAAGCAAAGGGTGTGGGGCTGGTCATCGCGGACACAGCAGTTTCAGGGAATGTGGAGGCCAGGAGCGGGCTGCTGTCCCTGCCCCCTAAGCTGCTGCTGCTGCTGCTGCTACTTGTACTGCTGCTGCAGATGGTGCTGCACTGCCTGCTCAGACTGCTTGAGGCTCTGCTCAGCCCTGGTGCGAGCGTGCGTGCCAGAATTCGCAAGTGCTGCATCGCTTGCTGCTGGCTAACACAGAGTGGAGCCGAAGTGCATTGAGATGCGTTCATCCCACACAGCGGTGGTTCCAGGGAAAGCAAGAGCTAGGACAACACTGAGACAGGCATCAAACAAGCAAGACGAGTCAACAGCTACATTTATTTCTTGAATAAATTTTATCTGTGTAGGCAAGACAAGTGCAAGCCAAGCTTTTCGTTTGATTCTGTGCAAGCAATGAACAGCTACTGCTTCACATGTTGTTTTTTCAATTCTTTTATACTCTAAATTAAGGAAGATGACGGTGGTGTGTCCACTGGGAGAGAAGCGCCCATCTGTTGCCAAACATCTTGAAGCCATTCGCCCAATCGGTCTGTAAAAATCAAACCAAAAAATATGTTGAAACAACAAGCCAATAGCCGTTCGGTGCAGTCAGGTTTTGCTCACAAACAATGTCACCCTCCCCTTGCTCCACTCATCAGGCCTCCAACTCTGCGGTGCGCATGCAGGTACTGTGAAAGTTAATGAACTGAATATATTATACTGTGGGAACTGCTGCCATTGTTCTGTTGCTTATTTACAGAGTAATGATTGCACTGCAGAGTCAGCAAGAAACCACAAGAGACTGAAGGCAACTGCCTGAGGAAGAACTTGGCGGAAAAGTTTTCCAGCTTGCCATGGAAACAAGTGGGTGGGCTGATGGCTGCAGCATCAGCTGCGTGCCTCGTGCAAGCACACTATAACCACCACATTTCCTTAACACACACACACACACACACACACACATACACACACACCACAGATGGGAGCAGGAATGCTGGCGACAGCCCTGGCTTTCAACTTGACGTTCGCACAACCAGCGGAGTCTATATCCACAGAGCAGCTTCTGTTCCTTGATGTAAGTCTGCGCGCCAGAATGGAACCAAAGTCGGTACACATTCAATCACCCACACTGTTTAGGCAACCTTCTCCTGGGCTCACTTCTTTTGGATTTCTCACTTGAAACTCATACGTCTAATCCCTCTTCAGACTTGGCGGGCGGTTGACAGAGCTTACGTGGACAAGACCTTTAATGGCCAGAGCTGGTTCAAGGTGCGTTGTGCTAGGCAAAATCATACAAATAAAGTCTGGTATGCACACATATCAGAGAAGTATTTTAAGTGGCAATTACTACCTGAAGTACAGGGAATGCCTCGCCTCACAATAACTTGCTCTAACTGCAACGCCTCTATATTGGTTTGTGTCTGAGATCAATGCATATTAGGTATCAGAGGGAGGTATGCAGGATAGCACAAATTTCTTGTTATGCTTGAGCTTTCCTGTAGATTTGCCGTGATACACTCTTGCTTCTAAAAGCAAAAACTCCCAAATGTGCAAGGGACCAGAAGCTTTTGACCACACCAAATGCGCACGCAAGTATAGAAATTTGCAATGCAATCAGCTGCTGTTTCAGACAAAAACTCGGGCATAACGGAAAGAAGCAAGAGTACAAACTTAAGCATTTGTGCACATGCAGTTGTTTCTCCAGTGGCAAGCAGCAAACAAAATGCAGTGCCTGCCGGACGCATCTTGGCACAGCACATCTTGATTTGCTCATGGCAGAGCTGGGGAAATGCACTATAAAGCCCACCTGCAAGTTGCCTATAGGCAAGCCAAAGTTGGTCCGGAGGCAAAATGCTGGACGCAGTTCTTAAATTAATTTGGGCTTTGACTCTCCCAAAATGTAAAGGGTCTTTCTTGTTTTTCCTAAGGGTGTGTTGGTGATAGTTGAGCTTTTCCCTACGCGTGCCGATAACAGCTGAGGGAGCAGTTCCTGAAGAAGGAACCAATGAACAGCCGGGAAGAGACGTATGCCGCCATTCGCAAGTTGTTGGCCACTCTAGATGACCCATTTACACGGTTCTTGGAACCCTCCCGGCTGGATGCGCTGAGGAAGGGCACTCGAGGTGAGTGTGTGTGTATGTGCGTGTATGTGTGGTGTGCGCGTGTGCGTGTGTGTATGCGTGTGTGCGTGTGTTTTGCGTGTGTGTGTGTGTGTGTGTATGTGTGTGTGCGTGTGTTTTGTACGTGTGTGTGTGTGTGTGTCTGTGTGTGTGAGGCACTGATTGTGAAACAGACAGGGATGTTTGAAGGAAGAGCTGGTACCCTTTCCAAGGTTCGCTCATGTACCCTGCCAGAGGATGGCAGAGAATTACATGTTCACGTATCTCCTGACAAGGCACGGTACCATGCTTGATGTAGCGCCTCACTGGTGGTCCTGGTGGAATTTGCAACAAAAACTGTTTCAAAATATGATGTGTTTTCTCCATCAAAGATAAGGCTTGTATGCTGTTGCATGAAGCTGCTGCAGACATGGGAGATGTTGGGCAGCACCCTTTGGTGCCTGTTATGGACAACCTAACAAGTTTTCCTTAAATCGCTCATGAGCTTGCTGTGGCTCTGATTTTAACCTAAGTTACGATATTGCTGCACTGCCTGGTAATCTCCCGTCTGCTGTTATGTATCTTTGTTCTTTCAGGAGCTGTAGTGGGGGTGGGGGTAGAGGTGACTTACGACGAAAGCCAAGGGCAGAACGGGGAGTTGGTGGTGAGTATGTAGGGTTTCCCCTTTGCTCTACTCCTCTTACTTATCCTACTATATTCACCTCATGCATGTTGTGCTTCAGTAGTACAGTGGGTGTTTCTATGAGATACATGGTGGTAAACGGCAAAAGGCTCCACCAGTCTGTAACGGAATGACCTTGCAAGCTTTCTTCTGCAAGTAGCTGATATTGTCAGCTCTGAGGAGCACCTAGCCCATCTTGTGTAACTCCAAAGGAAAACAGTGTGGGTATGCTACAAATGCCAAGCAGACCAATTTGTGTCCTCCATTCATTTACTTTGGGATCCTCCAGGTGGCCGGATATTGCTTGTCATGGCTGGAGTCCTAACTTTAATTGTACATCCTTGTATCAACTATTTTCCAGGATCCTAGAGAGACCCATGGTGCTCCTTTAATACACATACCCCTGCTTAGCACGACATAAGGTACATCATGTCAAGGAAATGGAATACCAGCCTGTTTTCCTTCATTCAAGTCCCTAACGGGGTTCAGGGTTTAGTGCGACATGTCGAGAAAATGGAATGCCAGCCTGTGTGCATCATGTACTTCCCTTGGAAATGAAATGAAATGAAATGGAATGGAATAAAATGGAAGGCCAGCCTGTGTGTAGAATGCACTTCCTTGGAAATCGGACATCATTTAATGGAATAAAATGGAATGCCAGCCTGCATCCCTCCAGCCAATGCACAGTCATTGCAGTAGCGCATGCTTGCATTAAGTCAAGTTTGCTGAAACCTTGGCCTAAGGCAAACTGATCTTTAGTCGCACCATAAAAAGGGCTCCAATGCCAAGTCCTGCTAATGATGCGAGGTAAATTGCTCTTTGGTCAGTGCTACCTGCGTGTGGTGCGTGTTCATGTGTGGTTTGGGGTTGAACACCTTCCAAATCCCTAAAGTTCGCATTTGAACTAAAAGCTAAGCCCTGTATTTTTTAGTGTGCCTCTTATGACTGCTGTGCCATGCAGGTGCACAGAAAATTGACAAGAACTTCCAGCGTTCTGTTGCTCGGCCTACCAGCTATATATGTGGATTGATTGCGGCCGCACTCAATGCCAATCCTCATGTACTCACTTCTCTGACAAACACATTTGTATCCCCTTCCTCAGGTGCTGACGCCTGTGCCCGGAGGCCCGGCTGATAAGGCAGGCATTCGAGCTGGTGACTTCATTGTGTCAGTCAATGGGAAGTCCACAAAAGGGCTGTCTTTGTACGAAGCATCAGACCTGCTCACGGTGCGTGTGTGAGTGAACAGTACCCCAGCAACAAGCTCCCCATTTTGACCTCAGTATGTAGGCCTTGGGGTCCTCTGCACACAAGCAACTTGCCCTGGTCTTGTCAGCTCTTTCATCTGCTATGACTAGTGGTGCCAGGCTGCAATCCCTGGGAGCTTGCCCCTATGTCTCACACGTTTGGCTTGAAGTTCTTGTAGTCATTGGTCCACATGGAAACCTGAGAGGTTGGCTTGAAGTTCTTTAAGTCATTGGTCCACTTGGAAACCTGAGAGGTTGGCTTGAAGTTCTTTTAGTCATTGGTCCACATGGAAACCTGAGAGGTTGCAGCCCCTTCAAGCAGCTCGTACCTTACCTTGCCTTGTACCACCTACCTTACCTTACCTTGAATTTTCTGGACTTCTTGACTTGATCTGATTGATCCTCAAAGGGACACAGGGCTGCAGCACGCTTGACTTGATCTGATTGATCCTCAAAGGGACACAGGGCTGCAGCATGCTCGGCTTAATCTGATTGATCCACAAAGGGCCCAAGGGCTTGCAGCTCACTCCCCCTGCAGGTCCCATTTGACACTCACGCCACTATACCTTCTGACCTGATTTATCAATGCAGGGGCCTGAAGGCTCTCAGGCAGAACTTCAAGTCCGGTCTTCCGATTCACCTGAAATCAAAACCTACAACATTTCACGTTTAAGAGTCACCCTCAACCCAGTGACCTATGCAGCATGCTCTGCCGTCAGCCCATCCGTGGGTGGCATCAGTAAGTAGGAACGGTGCACCTCCTCTTTGCATTTCCACAGACCCAGAATGTTTGCGACTTGTTCTTGTGTCTGCTCCTCTTTGGGTGTTATTTGAGGGCATGTTTGAAAGGTTGCATTTCAACAATGGTTTTCAGCTTTAGTACTTGTGCTTCCTGCTCTGGTTCAGTCTGCCTGTTAAGAAGGTTGAGCTGGGGTATAGGCATGTTGTGAACTTCTTAAATTGTTCAGCCAACGGGTCCAGAGCTTCGGCAACCATGCATATTGTATGCTTTACAGGCCTTGGTGAGACCCTTGCTAGCTTGCTAGTTAGCAATGCCTTCCTTGATGCACCCAGCCCAGTGGCTATGGTAGTCTTTTCTTTTCTTTGAGTTTCCTTTCATGGCAGGCCAATGTGAAAGTACAATTCTTTGTCTGACATCTAATACCTGACGCAGTTGGGCTGCTTAGAAGTACGCACATTCATATTTTAGACTAGCCAGCGAAAGACGCATGCTAGATTTCGAGTGACTTCTGGAAGTTGCAAGTTTTGACTGTGGCCGAGGATGGGACTCTGTGGGGTTCCAGGAGGAGTGTAATTCATGCTCAGCAACAATGGCATGAGCTGGCCGCAGTTGAGTTTTTTTTGCAATATATGTGCTTTTGCAGGCAACGGGAGCAACAGTCAGGGGGACAACGATGGAAAGCTAGGGTACATGCGTGTGACCACGTTTTCAAGTAAAACAGTGGGAGCTTTCCAGGATGCGTTGCAGGACCTGAGGTCAAAGGTGGGGGGAAGGTTGGTGATTGTGCATGTGCAGCTACCAGTTCATCCACAAGCGCCAAGCGGTCTGCTTTAGGATCTCGTGCAATCTTGGCCCCATTCAGTGGCTTCGTTTAGCTTCAGAAAACAAATGCTATGAAATTGCTGCATCGCTCTGCTGTTTCTGGCAACACCTCTTTCAGCATGAATTTTGTTGGCCATGCACTATTCCTCCTTCAATGCCTGGGGTGCTCCTTCCTTGCTTAAGTTGTCCATTCCCTCTTCCTCCACTGCCATCATCAGATCAACTGAATAATCAACGCTCATGTCAGCCAGCTTCATCAGCGCTGCCCTATTGCAACACACAAGGCACAAAAGGGGGAAGGCGGGCAGCTGGTGCTAGACCAGAGCGAGAATGAAGATAATCACCGGCACTTGTGTCAGCACCATGAGCACTGCCCTGTAGCATCACACCACAAAGGACGGCAAGGGGGCAGGAGGGAGGCTGGTGCTAAACCAGCACAACAGTATATGTATCACATTTATATCATGTGCACCTGCCTTTTGCATCACACCATGACGCGCGGCAAGGGGCAGGTGGGCGGTTGGTGCTAGACCAGCACAACAACACAGAACCATCACCACTTGTGCCAGTATCATGAGCACTTGCCTTTTGCATCACATCACACTACAGGGGGCAGGTGAGCGGCTGGTACTAGACCTGCGCAACAACGGAGGCGGGCTGTTCCCTGCCGGAGTAGAGCTGGGACGGCTGCTGCTGAACCAGGAGGACATTGTGTTTATTGCAGACAGTCAGGTCAGTGACTGAAACGAGTGTGAACGTCAGTTGTATCGGGCGCTAACACACAGCAAGCTGGCAAGTCTTGTAGTTGCAAATGTAGTCAAGAGGAGCTTAAGCACCGAGTTCTGAAGCAGCAGCCTATCTTGTCCAAAGCAGACGTTCAGATCAATGCTGCTTTTGGTAGTCCATTGAAAATTGGTCACCCACCACAAACATTTGCTGCAGCTGTAACTTGCTTGTCGCATATTCAAGCCAGGTCAATGATGGCGTGATTATTGCAGGCATAAAAGCCGACATATTAAATGCAAAGCGCCTTGACAACCCTATTTATCCATACTTCAATAATTTCCGCATTGAGGTGTGACTATGGCCTTGCCATCATGTGTCTTGTGTTGGTTATGTGTTTTGGTGTGGACGTAATTGAATAATGGGGTGATGCAATCCAATGCATATTGCCTCGTTCAAAATTGTGGAATGATGGCTGAGAGGCGGGGAGAAAACTACGCACGCCCCTATATCAATTGTTGAAATGGGTACATGAGCTTGAGGAGCCGTGAGTCCCTTAATCCAAACGACAAGGATAGAAGCTAGTGTGGATTTAGAAATTTCCTGGCAGCACCTGAAGTCAGCTCAGCCAAGCTATGTGTGAAAATGAGGAGTTAATGCCCCGCTGCAAACTGAGTATGCTAAATGGTTGAAGGTGCCTAAACTGGTGCTTCTGCATAAAAAAAGTGAGGGTGGGGCTCTAGGATTGAGCCATGGGCATTTTAGGTCATTTTTGACCACTTCCAGGAAAATGGGTGCCAAAACACCTGCTCTGGCCCAAATTCTGCCCATATTTTGGCTCTCAGGTAGGTTTTAGGTCAAGCCTGATCCTTCGGAGTGAAAAAAAAGGGGGGGGGGCAAATTTTGGTCCGGAGCACTTAGAGCATGGTCACCTGTGCGCACCTGCTAGGGAAAAGTGGTGTGAACAGGGAAACCAGGCAAGCACTGTGTTTGGCCACAACCTGAGTATGAGGACTTGTTCAGCATGCTTTCTAGGTATGCCTGCCGAGTTTGGGGGCCCAGGTGAGCAGGGAGTGGCTCCTGGCGAGCAGTGACAGCTGGGCGTTTGACCGAAAGATGAGGCTCTGGTCAGCCCGCCGAAGCGTGCGCTCACTTGATAGACGCATGCTTTTGCACCTGAATATGAAACTGGAAAACTCAGACTTACGTGTGAGGGCCTCCAGGGCCTCCATCTGGGGTGACAGCAAAAGTGTCGCGACCCCAGATGGTGCCACCATCAGTGCACCAGCAGTGCAGTGGTTGCTCTGCCATGTTAACTCGCCATTTTCCCTGCCAAAATCGAGGGTCCGGGGAGCGATTTTCTGGACCCCCGCCCCAGCACCCCGGACCCCCCAGGATGTGCTCCTGATAAAGTGCCCAGCCATCGCTGCTGGTCAGGTAAGCCGGGGGGGGCTTCCTGGAGACCCCATTTTGGCAGGGGTTTTGCTTGATTTCTGGCCCCACACCCTGGGCACCCCCCGGCACAAACTGAGTATGCAGAGTTGCTAAGATAGGTCTAGACAAAGGTCCTGCATACTCAGAATCATCTGGTTGCAGTGGGGCATTAACTCAAACCTACTTGGCTGACCTGACCTGAAGCATGACTTTGAAACTGCCCCTTGCTTTCAATGGCACGTCTAGTAGTGATTAACTTGTGCGCGCGCTGTACAGAATGGGCATGGAGCTTGCGTGCAAGTTTGGTAGCTTCCTGCGGATTTGATCCCTAGCTTACTGGATGGTCCTGGGTGTAAGCATTGTAATCAGTCTCACCCTCTGGGGAGGGTGGTGAAAAAATCTGCCTGCACTTGGTCTGATGCTGAATGGGGGGAAAGCTGTATGAGGCCCTCTCTGAGCTAATTTTCATGATGTAAGGCAAACACTGGTGGTATTATGGTGGTCATATGCTGTGATGTGATGTCGTCTGCAGCAAGACCAGCCTTCAATGTTTGCCTGGCGTGCACCATGAATCAGACATTTTGACCTTAGCCTGACGTGCTCCTTCTCAGATCAGACCTTTCAACCCTCAGCCTTCAATGTTTGCCAAGCGTGCACCATGGATCAGACATTTTGGCCTTAGCCTGATGTGCTCCTTCTCGGATCAGATCTTTCAACCCTCAGCCTTCAATGTCTGCCTGGCGTGCACCATGGATCAGACATCTTGACTATCAGCTTTTGCATCTCGTGTAGCATGCAATGGGAGAGGCTTTGGTCACCAGAAGGAAGCATGTGCTTTGCCTCCTATCCTTGCATCTGCAGTGCATGTGTATGCATGTGTGTGTCTTTGCGTGATATACTAGGGGAACAAGAGCTTTGCCTCCTGCCTTTGTGCCTGAAGAATTTGCATAGAATACCAAGGGGCCTCATGCTAAGCCTCCTTAATTTAATCCTGCAGATTGTGAGAAGTGCAAGGGCAGAAAGTGCTTGAGTTCCTGCTTCTGTGCCTGCAGGGTGTGCGTGATATATTCAGTGCAGAGGGCAGAGCCATGGAGGCACGGGCGCCCTTGGCAGTGCTCGTGAATAAGGGGACAGCAAGTGCCAGTGAGGTAATGTTGCTAAACCAATGCATAAGCTTCTTTTTTGCCAAGCTCAAATCATTGAGCTGATGTGTTGCCCCCCTTGGCAGTGCTTGTGGAAAAGGGGGACAGCAAGCACCAGTGAGGTAGCTTTGATCAGGATTTGGAGTACTCACTCCTTTTTGCTTGGCTTGAATCATTGAGCTGATGTGTGGACACCCTTGGCGGGGCTTGTGAAGGAGGGGGCAGCAAGCGCTACTGAGGTATTTGTGATCAGGGTTGATGCCGCTACAATGACTTCCTTCTTGTCCAGACGATCATTTGAATTTATGTGGGCTCATTGGCAGCACTAACGGACAAAGGCAGTGCCTGTACTGTGCTTTTAAAAACGTTTGGTAAGCGCTGGTAGGGACTGCTCTTGCAAGGCAATATGTTGCCAACACTGTGTTGGCAACAGCCTTGCAATCTCAAGCGTTGTGTCTTCCGTTTACATTGCACTCCCAGCATTTGTTCGTGAAATGTTGCTCTGTGAGCTCATGCCATTGTTTGTTCTACTCCAAAACGCCAATCAGGAAATTGAAATCTCGATAGTTGGTCCTTTATCCCTCGTGTATTTTATGGAAGAGTGTGGACAGATGAACAGGTCCAGTGGCCCATAATGAGAACAAGAAGTAGAATGGAGGCAGCTGAAGATAGCCCCAATGGGAGTCACCATGGTGCGCGCATGTGGATACAAGAATCCTAGTTCTGTGCTTGATTGACAATGACTTAAAATCTGCTGTGCTGAAGCCGTTGCAGGATCATAAAATTTGCTTGTCCTTGTCTGGTCCAGCAATAGTAGATTCAATCATGCTCAAGCTAGTGTTGTGCTTGTGTGCTTGCTGGTGCTAGCATGCGCTCAGAAGAATTCAGGGCAAGTCAGCATTGTGGCGCCAGGAAACAACGTTGTTGTGTTGCCAACATCTTTTGCTTGCGCTGTGTTTGTGCACATGCAGGTGCTAGCAGGTGCCCTGAAGGATGCTGGGCGAGCCAGCATTGTTGCATCAGAAAACAGCTTTGGCAAGGGCTTGATCCAAACCATTGTAAATTTGCCAGACGGGTCTGGACTGGCCATCACTGTGGCAAAGTGAGTGCAGAGCATGCAGGAGGTAGCAAATCAAGGAGGATGGGTCGGGCACTGTAGCTGTCTGGTATGTGGCGCTATGCTGTGTCCCCTCACACAGTCATTAGGTTGCCTGACCGCTTTTGATTGACCACACTGCTGCCTGGCGTTCCTCCATGATGATACTATAAAAGAACTGTCAAAATCAGCCCCCCGGGAGTAGTGTAACCCCTGCTACAGAGGAAGAGTGACTCAGGGTCACAGGTCATACATATAAATGTACTCCCTATGCCCTGGTACTCTAACGCACAATATACATGTAGCATTGTTACACTGCCCCCCCCCCCCCCCCGATGAAAACCTGTCCCCGGGTTTGACCAAGAGAACAAACTTTTCAGGCAAGAAGAATGGATAAGGGAACCGAGGCTTGGCACTCTTGATAGACCGCACTTGCTTAATTCCAGAAAATGCAAGGCGTTACCACATGTGCACTACAAGATCCTTGGACTTGCCTTTGGGATGGATGTGCAGGTGAAGAAGGACAAGCAGTTGCAAATTAATTTGGAAGAGTGCAAGTGCACTTAATCGTCAAGTCTGAAAGCGCTCATGCAAATATTCACCACCTCATTTAACCTCACACACACAGTCCTCTTTGAGGCTCGTGCATATGCTTGCTAACGTCCATTTCTGGGAGCAACCTGATGCACTCATGCATGCAATGAAGGCACTGGCAGCTGAAAAGGGAGCATGCTGAGATCTTCATCGTGGACTCATTTCAAAATCCTCCTCTCTTTTTTCCTTGTGCATTTGTTTGGCAGAACAGAAGCCAACTGTGCTGGCTCTGACATTTCAAGGTTCCTTCAGCAAGAGAAGCCTACCAGATGCCCCATTTATTTTCTGGGCTTCATCAATGACAACGGCCTTGATCTTTTGCGTTTGCAAAAAAACAAGTTGGGCCACTTGAGGCCCCTTGCAAAGCATGATTGTGTTGCGTTCCTCGCATCCCTGACAAAAAATTTGGGCGCTTGGTTTTTCATTGCAGGTATCAGACTCCTTCAGGCACAGATATTAACAAGGTCGGCATCGCACCCACCATCAAGCTGCAGCCGGAGCAGATGCCCCCCATCGGACCCGACGCGTTCTGCTCAGCAGTGCAGGACCCTTCTGCGCCGCGGCTGTTCAAATGAGTGCAGATTGTGGGCTCATAATGGACGCACTCAGTCCAAGGCTTGGACATGGTCAAAACAGTGCCTTTTTTTTCGCAGCCTGGGTTCGGATTTTCTGCAGCCTGGGGAGTTTTGCAAGCCAAGGCTTGCAAGGTCTGCCTGGTTGCAGCAGGGACACAAGTCTGATGTGCATGCAGCTGTAAAAATGAAATAGCAAGTGCTTTCAAATCAATTTTTGCGGACATTTTCTTTGGGCAGAGCTGCCATTCCTACTCAGAGGGGTAGCCTTAAAAGAAAAACATAATGTCATCTAGTGCCTAGGCAGGGAAACACTCGTATGAATATTGTAACCTAAAAATAAAGGATAAGTTGTTGAAGCAACAGGATATGCCAATGCAATGAGTTGGCTCCACTAATCGTCCTTTTTATCCTTTCCAATTTGTTTTAAAATAGGACTGCTAAACAAATCAAAGTAACAAGATGAAAGGTTGTGACCTCGCTGTACCAGGCTTTCAGTAAGAAAGCCTTGGTAAGCCCGGACTTCCGGTTTGGCACCGTTAAAGGCTTCTAAATGCACAACCTGGCCGCGTCTGCCCTTAAGATTATGCCATACAGTTCTAAAGGAAAGGAAGGGGTTACAGGTTACAGGAGAAAGAAGGCCTCCAGTCAAAACGGTTGACTGCTAGCCCAAGGAAAGGGGTTACATAGCTGTACGTGCCTACGAGGGCAGCTTAGCTGAAGCATAAAAGATGCTTGCAACCAAACCAGACCTGTGTAAGGAAAGGAAAGGGTTACATAGCTGTACCTGCCTACGAGGGCAGCTTAGCTGAAGCATAAAGAGATGCCTGCAACCAAACCAGACCTGAGTTTGAAACTAAAAGAAAAGTCTGAAGTCTACGACTGTTTTTGCGTTGCAAAACAGAGATATAGGAAGCGTAGAAGTTGCTTGAACTGTTTCTCAAAAACCATGCCACATTCATGTACAGCCCCATGCTCGCCAGGATAGCAATGAGGTACGTGTTCAGCAACCAGAGGATTGACAGACATGCGTGTAGCTCCAACAAAGCATACATGTGCGCACACCCAAACTCAGTATGTTCAGCCCCACAGCAACAAGAAACACCCTGTGTAACCCCATGACTGGCAGCAATCATCAGCCATGTTTAGCTTCCAAAATGCTGTACTGTGTGTGGCCCCACACCTTTCTGGACTGCATGTTGAATAGCCCCAATACCCCTCACACCAACTGTTCAGCTCCACATACTTCCAATTGAAGCACATGTTTAGCGCCAGGATGAGAAAGAAAGGCATCTGTGGCCCCAACACTGGCCTCGCGCACAAGTCAAACCAAGTGTGTCTGGCCTCAAAGCACAGGAAACTGGTAGTGTGCAGCCCCATGACAGGCAGACCAAAGCCAGCCATGTCTAGCTCCCACAAACAGAGTGCAATGGATGACCCCACACCAGTTTGGCCCGTGTTTGTTGTATAGCTCCAACATGACTATCACCACCACTGTTTAGCCCCACATACTTCCAAAGACGCATCCAGTTCACATGTGTAGCACCATGAATCCTACGTATCACAAGCCAAGACACGAGTCCGTGGGCACTATGTTTGACCAAACGATGTGCTCACTGTTGGGCATCTTGGGCCTTCATTGCTTGGCGCATGTGCTTCTTCTCTTTGTCTTTTATACGCTTCAACTGGCGCGGGGTCGGGGCGGGCTCGGGGAGGGGGCCTTCGTACTGTAGCCATGCGAACATGAGAGTTGTGTACAGGCACTGTGAGGCAAAATCCAGACGCAACGGGTGCCTTTCACGCAGAAATGCGACAATCCACTCCTTATCAAGCGCAATCTTGTGTTGCTGCCAACTCTCCTTGTCAAGCCTCTGCAGTAGCCGGGGGCTCTCCTGGGCATTGCTCGTCATCCCATCCATGGGCATGCTGCTGGACATAACGCCGGCAACTGGTCCACCTTCAAGCTGCGTGTGCGCAAGCACACATTTCCGCCTGGCAGGGGCTCGGCGCCGTACTCAGAGTGTCAAGACACTGGCGAAGCCCTGCCAGACGGTGCAGTGGAAGCTATCCCATGCTAATTATATATTTGCTAAGGATATATATATATAACAGACCTGTGTAGAAGCCGCTGTTTCTTGGATAACCATGCCACATTTGTGTACAGCTCCATTCTTGCCAGGAGCTGTACACAATGAGGTACCGTGTTCAGCAACCGACGCATTACTCATGATGTGTAGCTTTAACAAAGCATACATGTGCACATGTGTGCATACTACCAAACTCAGTATGTTCTAACTTATGTCCATCTTTGCCTATGGCCAGTGTGCCAGGCCATGGTGCGGAGCGCCCTTCTTGAACAAATTCAGGTCAGAACTACTATTCTGTTTCATTAACACGAGTCTTTTTGTCCGATGATGACAAGCAAGCTTGTGGAAAATAATGAAGTGATCTGTGCGCCAAGCATGCCAGACGCTTGAGCGGTCAACCTGGCCCGGCTCTTTGCCTCTTGTGTGGTGCATCTGACAGCACTTTTCACACTTTACTCAGGTGCACTCATCCACACGTAAATATGATGCTCATGAAGCCATCATCACGCACTCCACCTCCTAATGATATGCTTCAAAGAAATCAACAAAGGTGACTTAGGATTTTCATTGTTAAAATAGATGCATGCAAAAAAGACAAACATAACCTAGACATGAAAGTTCCTGATAGAGTCCAGAGAAACACACCCAGCTGGATGTACTTATCTGAGAAAATCCTAAGGATGCAACGAAGTAGCCCACATGGCATTTTAGTGTTACCCCTGGAAGGCAGAAGTTCTGTTAACTCTCCTAGGTACATGGTACATGAATCCAAGAGACAGAGATATCCACCTTATTAAATTGAAAATTTGCTCGGACACTAACCTCAGGTGTCAGGATTGTTCAGGCTGAACAAACTCAATCAACTGCTCAAGGTCAACATAGGCACACCATAGGGAGCCTCAGCACAAAAATCCTGAGAGGGGTACACCGCAATAAGAGACTCACACTACACACTAGCCGGACAGAAGTTGCCGGCACCAATTTACAATTAAACCAATTTACAATTGAACCCCTCTGTGAGCTCGGCCTTCCTGAAGGTAAAGCCCTCAAACCTGCAACCACACTCCACTGCCATGCTGCAAATACCTTGACCAAGAAAATCAACACCAAATGTGCCATCCAGTTCAGCAATCTAAACAATGGGGATTGGGGAGGGGGGTGACAGGATGGGCTGCATTCAGGAGGGTGAGGCGTATGCTTGGAAGGGTCATCACCATGATGTCTCCTAGTCTCTTGTCTTGGTGGGGCTCACTGTCAGTGACAGCGCTGACTGTTGGGTCTTTCCTTTATGCACGCGGGTTAGTGTCCAGCATAGACTTGTCCAGGATCCTGAAGCAGAGCGTGCTTGCTGTAACCATCGTGGACCTGTCAATCTCTTGAACTTGGACTTGGTCCAAGGCTAAGAAGTTGCTGGAACATGGCTGCCACACCAGGTTTTCATACCTGCTTGCATCAGGTGACTGATTGATGAAGAGGGTTATAAAAATGTTTAGATCCGTGGGATCATTTCAGGTCAAAAATATAAATGAAAATATAACATAAACTCTGGGCTTGACTGTTCAAACGATGACCTTTATTGATTCAGAATCGAGCAGAGGAATCCTTGCCTTCGCAGGCGTACAAGCCAAACATCATCATAATCTTAATTATCGATAACATAGCCTATGCGTGGCTGTGTCATCGGTTTCCCTTCTTGAAAGAGGAAGCATGCAGAGGCATTTTTCAAGGTGTTTAAGGAGGACGATAAGGCCAGCATTATCTAACCAATAGGTGAATTATAAAAAAAATCCTTTCACGCCCTTTCCTTTTTGAGCATCCTAGATCGCACACAAGCTCATGCGAACAGGATGCTTGCCTTCATGCGGCCTTCACACATGTGGCAGTCTTACAACAGGTGAGGGGTGAGATGCAAAGGTATCGAGCAATGTTGCCCCAAAAGGAAGCTGCCTGCAGAGTGAGTCAGCCACCCTCTAATAAACCTTTACCTGCTAAATTTCCAGGGCCCTGCAAACACGGCCATTGCGGACCAAAATCTTTACAGGTGCACAGTTGAGCGGCAGCAAGGTTTCAAATACTAGCTAGTAGCCATGGGCAATTTCCTGCAGATAACACAATAGCACAGCAAAAAATGAGGGCATGCTTGTTGAATTTGGTCAGGATTAATATGTTGTTTCGGGTCTGTATGTTTACTTGAATTGGAGAAGATAAGAAAAGGTGTTTCACGTGTTAAGGGATTTCTGACTTTTCCCACAGGCATCGCAGGAACTGTGATTGGGGATGGCGTGGCACAGGCAAGTGCATGCTTCTTTGTTGTCATTTGTTCCCTTCATCTACGCTGTGTTTGACTCTGCTTGCTGTTGAAAGCCTGGAACTCCAGTCTTTCAGTTTTCATCTTGCTCTCTTTCTCTTTGCTGGACCTGTCTTTTTTCTCTGTCTGCCGTGCTCCTCTCGATCTGCACTTTGTGGTGGGGAGTCATATGGTCTGAGAACTAACGTGGCTCCCTTTCCTTAATTGATGTGAGGAGTTATCACTGCCTGTGTAATTTTATTTTCTCTTTCTTTACGCTCTACCTTTTCTTCACACCATTGTGCATGCAACAAAGGAGACGCATGGTCTAATGCGCAGCAAAGATTAATTAATTAATGTCGTGATTGCCAGGAGCATGGTTTCCCTGAAGGAGTTCCTTAATCATAAACCCGTGTTCTCCATTACTTATTGCAGTATGCATCCTTCAAACTTGCCCCCAAGGCTTCAGCTGACAAACTGAAATTGAATCAATGCTTCAGGTGGGGGTGTTGCAGGGAAGGATTATTGCCACGTGGTTTGCTTGGGATGAGTATCACAGAATTTCTGGTAGAATTTAGATCTGAGCCAGCATGCACAGGTGCTTGACGCCTGGTGTGAGGAATAGGAGGGACAATGAGTACATGTGGGCGTGTGTGCGTGTGCGTGTGAGAGAGAGAGAGAGAGTGCGCGCGCGTGCATATGTGTGCCTGAGCCATTACAATCCATAAGGGCCCTGCTGCATCGTTCTCATGCTCAAGGTAGTTTTGAAGTGCCTTTCAGTCAATGCAGGTCACAAGTGAGACACGTATCTCCTTCAGAGTGATGCTTCAAACATGTAACCGTTCCTTTCAAAAGCATGCCATTCCAAACAATTGCATGTTGACGCACACAGCTATGACTACCAGAGGTTGATCAGGTTGATTGCGTGGAGTGCGGCAGTTGGGACCCCTGTTGCACATTTTTGGTTCCAGTTCCTAGACAAGGTGCGCCATTTGCCCAGGAAAACATTCCGACAAGTCCCCGCTCCAATGCAAAACTCGAAAATTTTTTCTGCTCATCTTGATACATGGCATGATACATGGCATGATGTTTGTGTTTCACTGCACGAGCAAGACATTCAGTCAGTGTTGACCATTGGGTCTTTCTTTAATGCACGCCGGATGCTCTCCAGCGTTGACTTTCTTTTTTCTTTCTTTCTTTCTTTCTTTCTTTCTTTCTTTCTTTCTTTCTTCATCTCTCAGATTGTTCAGCCACGGCCACTTATACTGCAAAAAAGAGCAAATTTGTTAGGTAATTATTCATGCACGTTCACATGCAGAACATTTTGCCATCAAATCCCAAGTCTCTGCTAGCAATTGGAAGCAAGCTCCTCTTGGACCAGGTGAAGGCAAAAATTTTATTGCACAAGTTTCCCCTCGGACCTTTCCTTGATCTAGCTTGCTCCTTGCAGCAAAGCATGAGATTGGAATCAACATGTGATCACCTCATCTGAAAACCTTGAGCCTTACTCTTGTTCGTGCTCATATATTTCCAGGCTATTATGGCTCCTGCAGGGACAGCTAGCTTCTTTGCTGGGATGAAGGTAAGTGTGTGAACATTGCTTTGTCATACAACAGAGGTGATGGGAGGTTAGTGAGGTTTGCTATGAATTCAAGTGGTCCGTGAGCCGCTCAGGCGCAGCATGCCCTTTATTTGGTGGAGTCAAATAGTGAACCCAGTCAAGAGCACCTTATTTTTGCTTGTCTCAGGCCAGCAGTATTTCTGCCTCCATATGTAAGGCATTCCCTATTTAATTTGCAATACTGAGCATTTTAGAGGGCAGACCCAGAGACACAGTGCCAGCCCTGCAGATAAAATGCAATTTTCTGCAGGTTATGGAGGGCAGACCGGGAGACGTAGTGCCAGCCCTGCAGACAAAATTGTGGCCTGTGCTATTGGCAAATTGGAGCGTGTGGCCGCTTGTGAGTTTGCAGTGCTGAGATGTATGCGCGCACCATGCATACTATAGTATGTAAGCAATGAAGAAAATGACGGCAACGCATCATGTTAATGCGTTCGTGCAAAATGCGTGAATGCGTGGTGAAGTGCACCTCTTTTATGAGATCTCTTAGCAAATGATGACAGGCCAGGCATGGAAATCAATCGTCAAAACAAATACACGTGCCCATGTCAAGAACGACATGTTTATTAGATGCTGCTGCAGCCCCTTGTTACAAGAAGGCACATACTTGTGAGCCTACATTGTTTTCATTCACATGCTTGCATCATGCTTTTGTGCAGGCCAATCTGGTCAACTTTGCCTTTGTTCCTCCTCAACAGCGCATCCTTTACATCAACATCCTGAGTGTAAGTTGTATCAAGTAGGGAAAAATGTGCAAATAACTTATAAACAGCTGGATGCTTCTTTGAGTGTGTTACTAAAATTTTAGAAAAAGTTCTAGCTGCTTGAAGCAGTGTACCCAAATGCTCATGAATGCACCTGGCTGCCACCACCCTGTTGCCTAAGATGTGAAAGGGTACCTCCGTTTCCTTTGTTGTACATTCCAATCCTGCTCTACATTCCTATCATATCTCACTGAGGCCATGGCTTTTGCAGTTCGTTTGGTCTGCTTAGTCTTTTCTTTCTCCACCGTTGTACTCACTCGCAGCCAGAAGACGCTCAACAGCGCTTCTCTGCCTCACATGTTGCATTGAAACAGGTGGCATGGGTCGCTTTCATGAGTCACATGGCCGCGGCACATCCAGTGGACACAGATGCAGGCAGAGAACATAGCAACTCAAGGGTACCACATCCAAGGCTTATTGCTGGAGAACGAGAGCTAGGTAGCGATCCAGATGGACTCATGGTCTTTGAAGCACCAGTAGCTCAGAGGAAGAAACCGTAAGATGCGTGTCTTAGGTATGTCTGGAAGTAATTTCATATGCTAGATATTCAGCAGATGCTCTAAATAGTTTAGATCAAAGGGGGCAACTGTAAATCCAATCCAGTGCCAAGTCCTCAGCAAGTGATAACTAATTAATATTAGCAGCGTTTTTCGACAGCGAACCTGGAATGGCAATTTTGGATTGTGCCTATCAGCTTACAGGTTTTTCATCATGGTATCCACACATACTCTATGCTCCTTGCTTTCTCATAGGCTAGCTTAGACCAGGCAAGGCTAAACATCTGTTGGACACTAGAGGTAAAATCAGTGGTTAGAACACCAAAAACATTACCAGACCAGGTCCGCCCTCAGATTTTTGAGACAATAGCATGGTATATGTTGCTGTGCGTTTTGTAAGTAAGCAGGATTTGTGGGGATTTGTTTTTGCCCCTTCTTAATTTGGTGTTCATACACTGAGCGCTCTAAGGTTTACATCATCACGCGGCCTTTTGGCTAGCGTAGACTTTTCTTTTCTTTTTTCTTTACATCATCACATAGAAAAAAGAAAAAATGCACAAGCCGGGTCGAGCTGCGTGCATTGAGGTTCCCTGACTAAGGAAGAAAGACTACGTGGGCAGAAGGACCTCTCCCTACATCAATTGAGGAAAAGGAGACACATTGGCTCAGGACTAACTAAGGCCTTACTGAAAATTTTCGCCTTTAAAGGCCCACAGGCTCGCAGCCTAAACTGAGCTAGGAGCCGAGTGACAAGAAACAACTAGTGAGGGTCTGGCAGGTTGTCAGCTGTGCGCCTGGGCGTGGACTCACCTCCTTCCTGCTTTCCAGTGCCTCGCCCCCAGTAACTATCCTACCAAACCAAAAAGTTATAAGAATATAAAACCTTTGGATGAGGCAATGAAAAACTGAAAACCAAATCCGGCATCATGAAGAAGCATCTCCATTTTTGAAGACCCAGTGAAATTGGAGAAATAACGAATTCAAGGCAAGGTCGCGTTTTTAATTCATGGCTGATCGTTGCATTTTGGGTCACTTGCGCTTCAATGTATCCAATTCCAACATTAAATTGTTTTCCTTTCTGACATGCATTACTGCAAGTGGTGGCACGGATGTGTTGCTCCGCTTCGACCGACTCCAGCTGAAGTACGCTTCACTCATTAAACCATTGCTACCATTTAATTTGAACAACTTGGTTATTATTTTGACAGCTCAGTGGAAAAAAGGCGTGGTTAAGAGTCACTCGAGTTGACAACGCCTCAAAACTCACGGGACAATTGGTTTTTATCAGCAACATATTTCACATACTGACAAATTCTCAAGGCGATCTTGCTCCACCTGTCAACATCGACCTTCTCGGAACAAGCAAGCGGAAAGAAAATTGCCAGCCAAACGTCACCATTGGTTACGTCCAGAGAACTCGAGTGCCTTGACGTTCGCTGCTCTATCACTCACGCACGCACGAACGGGAGATGCTGAGGTGCCGGGCGCCTCAGGAATCCTCAGGCTAGGCAGCAAGAGCTGCAAGAGCTGGTTGGGATGGTGCCCAGGCAGCTCAGGCTGTATGTGCGGCAGTCTGCAGCGCTGGGGAGGAAGAATGTGCTCATCAGGTGAGAAACGCCGCTGTTGCAAACGCGGGCAAGCACCAGTGCACAGTTAGCACAGTTTGCATCCAGGCATGCAAACGAAGCGGAAACTAGTGATGCAGGAGTGCAAGGATAACATGGCTACTGCTTCTCCTTCCACCTGTGCAGGGTGCGTTCCTGGCAGCTCAACCTGGCGCACCTCATCTCCAGCGTTTTTGTGATCTTCATCATTTGGGCTGTGAGTGGGTCTCGGAGCTTGTGCGACTGTAATCTACCCTTGGAACAGGCCTGTGTACCTGCATCTTTGACTGATTAAGCTCTGTCTTAGAGATCTGGAAAAGGTTTGCGTGGCAGGCATGCCACCCGATGTGCAGCCTGCAAGCTGGAGAGCACTTCCCTGAGAGCTGTGCTTCTTCATAGAGCTGGTTATGGTTAGCAGTTCCTGCTCGCGCCACTGCCACATCCCAATACTTTATTAGGGGAGATGCAGGCAGCATGTCACTGCAAGCTGAAGATGAAGGGCTCTCCACATGCCCACTCACATTGAGCAAAGACTGTGGCATTATGAGATTGCCAAACACGACGAGCAGAGACAAGAAAGGCCACAGGAATGCTGATGGGACATCAGGAGCAACAAAGAGAAGACAAGCCTTTATCTTGCAAGCCTGATTTGTGTGCAGCCTCACAAATGTTTGTCCCTGCTTATTCTCGATGCAAGGCAAGTCAGCTGTTTACAGCTGACTAAATTTTCTTGCCTACATTTTGCTCATTCTGTATACGAAGTGCACTTTCTGTGGGCATCATTCCAGGTGGATCAAGCAGTGAAGTACTCCAACTCCCAGTTCACGGGTGCTGGGGCCACTCCAGACCCACCTGCAACACCTGTGAACAGCATTCCGTTGTGCACTGACAACATCTACTTGAAGGTGCGCTGCCTGGGTGTCGCCTCATCTTTGGGTGCCTCTCGAGGGGGTTGGGTGGCTCCATCACCCGCAACAGCTCAGACTTCAATACTACCACTCCCTTCAAGACTGAAAAGGGATGCGCTTCTGCTAGTTATTGGAGATGCTTTGAAACGTCGTCACTTGTGACGCAGCTAGAGGAGGGCTTTGTACAAAAGAAAAGAAACGAACAGAAAGAAAACAAAATCCTACGCAAGCCAGGTCCATCTATGTGCATTAAGGACTAAGGAGCTCTGTACAAAATAGCGGGCTTCTGCATCTTTGTTTTGACACTTTTTTGTCTTAAGCATGCTACGGAAGACAGTGCAAACCTATTGGCTTCCAAGCTAAAAGGAGCTCTCTTTTGGTTAGATGATGTCATTGCTCCGTTAATGAGCTTCTGGTACTGAGCAAAAAAGAGTAGATGCTTTGGGTGTTTAGGTTAAGAGTAGGGGCCCTTGTTCCCACACACGCACAGTTGTCATGCAGCATCATTGCGCTCATGGTCTGCACGCGGTGTTCTGCATCACTAAGTATGATGCAGAAGTCTGGTGCCCGTGATCTTGACATGGGCTTCAAGAAGTTCTGCATTCAAAGCGCTTCATAACAATTGGCTTTACTGGGCCTTCCTGTGTTGGTGTATCCAGTCATGAGGACAGGGTGTGGATCTCAATGCTGGGATACCCTCCAGTTCAAGCTACAGAGAGCGGTGTTCTTGTGGGGTTTTGCTCTTGAATTAAAAAGCATGCGTACTTTGTTGCTCCCTCATGTAGAGAGATGTACAGTGCAAGACCTTCATCTACACTCCAGCGGGCAACTCCCTCGTAGAAGAGATCGTGGATGCCGTCCGGCAGAACAATGAGCCCCCACTGCCGCCAGAGCAGGTTATGGGCATGTCCTCAAGGGAAGAGGTGGGTGTGCAGACACCCTGGAGTGCATCCCAGGGACCGTAGGTTTCTTTGAGCATACCCCAGGGTTTGCAGACATCCTTGAGAATCTGCCAGGCCCTGCCAATATTCAAAACCTGCTGTCAAGGTTCTGGGCTTCCCTGTTGTAGACTACTTACCTAGTCGTTTGGTGACAGGACACTTTGCAGGCATCCTTGAGAATCTGCCGGGCCCTGCCAATAATTAAAACCTGCTGTCAAGGTTCTGGGCTTCCCTGTTATAGACTACTTACCTAGTTGTTTGGTGACAGGACACGCATTGTCAGATTGTGCTAAGAAACAAAGGTGTTATTGCCATCAGCTTGCAAGACAACCTTCTGCTAGGTATTCAGTCTTCCATACAACGAGCATCTCAGAAAGTTACAGTTGTGTGCAAGCAGGTTGATCAGTACCTGATGGACAACCCGCAGACTGTGATGGGTGCGCTGCATTTCAGGAATTTGACAGATCAGGTGCGGAGACGGACTCCATCGCATTACCCAGCCTTGCAGTTCACATCAGCACTCCGGTTTTATATAGAAAAGGAGCACATGGAGCTCATTTGTACTCACATATACTTCTTCTTCTGGCTGTCACTTTTGCAACACCCAAAAGGAGTACTAAAGGAGTCACTTTCTGTGCATCATGCAGGCAGCTCCATCTCTGGCATACACTCTTCAGACAAATGATACTGCTGCGTTCTTCAAAGGAGAGTTCCAGGATCCTAACACCTACCTCCAGCTTCCGCTGCAAGTGAGTTCACAAGGCAAAAAATGTAGTGCCATGACTCAGCTGTCCAAGTAAAGGTCAAGAAGGAAAGTTTTTCTACAATAATGAAAGGCCGACAACCCAGGTTCCCATTTTCTTTCTTTTCTTTCTTTCCCATGGGCTCTGTTTCTTTCTTTCTCCTAGGCTAGCTGCGTCTAGATTAGGTTTAAGCTCCTTTTGGTGAGACCCATGCTATCTTGCTAGTTAGGGAACCTTTCCTTAATGCACACGGGCTTTAAGCTGGCATAAATTCTCCGTTTCTTTCCCTCTTTCCTTTTCTTTTGTCAAAGAAAAGATACATTGGCTTTAAGAGTCTCTTCATCAACGAACTAAGAGAAGAAAAGGAAAAAAATGACTTAGGCAGGAAAAGCTCTCACTACATTAATTAAGGGAAAGGACTCCTCCCACACATTTGCTCAGAGTTAAGAAGACTAGGAGAGCCAGGAAGCTATTAGCTGCACCTGGATCTGAGTACGATATTCCTCTGAGGTCAAGACTTAATGGTTAATGAATCCAAAGCGTGCTGGTTACGCAGCGAGTCTTACCAACCCAGGATAATGGTGTACAGAATGATCGCTTAAACAATGTTTTTACTGCCGCTGATGCTTGTTCTGGTGCTGTGACGCCTCCAGGCAATGAAAATGTTCCTACATCAAAGAAAAAGGTGGTTCGTTGGCTCAAAGCATTTTTATGAAATGCATTTAGAAACAGAAAAGGATAATCAAGGTTTTGCCCAAGCAAATAAAGAACTTTCACATTTTGTGGTCTGCTGATTCCAGAAAAGAGGTTTCTAGCAATGCTCTGATGAAGAGCGTAATCATCAAAAGCAATTCACCATGGAATGACCAGATTTTTTTGTATTTGATTGCTTGCACGCATTGACTTATTCACATGTTCGTCAATCACCGGTTTACCCAAACAAGAATGGTGCATAGTTCATGCACCACGAAGCATTCCAATAGATTTTGCAGAGGCAGAAACCTTGTGCATTCTGTGCTAGGAACCAATGCGCATTGCATGCTTGCTTGCTTGCTGCTTTCTTGGTTACTTTTCTTGCAGCAAATCTTTGGGAAAGGTGGATGGAAGACTTAAAAGGTGGCGTATTAACCACAAATTTATACCTATTGTGTACCTCTGTCCTGGCTAGGTGGCTGTGGAGAGAGAGTTTGGACGGCATGCATTGAATGGTGAGAGATATGGAATGAAATTGATGTCCTCCTCTACTTAGCTTTGCCCTGTGCCTCGACAATAAAGCAACATCCATTAACTTATGCAGATGCTTGAAGGCCAATTTCGTGCAAGCCTTAGACCTTGCAGCTCATGAGTTGCAGATTTTTATGGTGCTTTGAGGCCTCTTCACTCTTGCAATTTGTTGCTTCTGGCTTCATCTACCATTTCCAGCGCCCAACCTGCTTTGGGACGTTGCCATCCGCAACTTTCCGCACCCATCCCTTGAGACCGAGAGCACTATTGGGCGGGTGGCTCCTGTCTTCATCATGGCAGCCCTCATGTTCAATGTTGTGCTGCTGCTCCAGAATGTGGTGCGTCTCTAGTCCGTCTATGTACTTACTTAGATGGACTTTAGTCTACTCCTGATACTCCTGACCTTCTGTTTCAGGATTTAGTATATTCCTTACCTCATACGCGTAGCATTGCTCTGTATTGCTTCATGAAATTATATGAGTGCTTGCAGAGGTTCAATGCACTCACAAATGACTCAGTATGTGTAATGCAATCAAAGCCTGATGGTGTCCATGGGGATCTGGCTCGCTTGAGCACCTGCTTGTGGAAGACAAAAGGCACTAATAACAAGAAAGTTATTTTTGAATGCTCATTAGTCACTCTGGGCCATCTAGAATAACTTGTCTCTTTTTCTTTTACAGGTGGGAGAGCGAGAAACGGGTGTGCGAGGGGCAATGGTTTCTATGGGCCTTCTTGACAGGTAATGCAAATAGCCTGATGATTTGCTCGCATGCAGTAAAAAAAGCCTTTGTGTAGAAAATTCCATGCAACAGCACCATGGTTTGTGAATGTGTATTCGAATTAAGATTGGTCCATGAGGGCTTTTGCCGATGAGTGTTACATTATTTTCAGGCCTTATGCATGTACAGCGCCCATTGAGACAGAAATTCAGGCTTTTTTGGTTGCAAGGATTGTTAATGGAATAAAACATGCCGTTTCATTGCCTTGCAGCGCTTACTGGACATCTGTTATCTGCATGGAGATATTAAATTCTGTCGCCCATGCTGCAATCCTGACGCTCTTCTGCATGGCCTTCCAGTAAGTAAATTTTACTTGGCGTCCTCGTTTTTATTTCTGCATGGGCATTCCAGTAAGCTTTTTCTTGTGTGATTCACCTCTACGATTTCCAAGGACTGCACATCTGGCCTGCTGGGGCATGTTATGTGTACGTGCCAAGCCTCAGATGGATGGTTGGGCAAAAAGTGGTCTGCAAAGTTCTTTTCTGCTTGGCAATGTCAAAATCCAAGGAACTATTTGTAATACACTCATCGCCGAAAATAATGGGCTTTAGAGACAAGTTTTCAACATGTGCGCACTTGCAAATGCAGCATTGGTGTTTACAAAAAAAACAGGCTTTTAACTATGTTCATGAAGTTGGAGTATTTTGGTTGAACAGGGACATGTTTGTCCACGATTTCATGCTGCTAGACTTTGTGCTGACTTAAACAAAATGAACTAGTTTTTTTCATTGATTGGATTCGACATGGCCCCCAAAAACAACCCCGCCCTGCTCTTTGTTCTTCTTCTTCTTCTTCTTCTTCTTCTTCTTATTCTTATTCTTCTGTTGTTTGATCTGGCCTTCAGAAGCGATCCCTCCCTGATCTGTATTCATCTCCTCCTGTTGTTCAGATTTGACATGGCCCTCAAAAACGATCCCGCCCTGCTCTTCATTCTTCTCCTTCTGTCCGCCCTGGCTCTGTCAAGCGGCTCACTAGTTCTGTCTGTCCTCGTACGCAAGTGAGTACTCCACCAATATCTCCGCTGCAGCCCTGCCTTTGTGACCTGCTGACTGTAAGTGTAGTCTCTGTGTGTGCGAGTTAATATTGATCGAAAAAAAAGTTCCAAATAAGATCAAAGGGGGCTGCTAAGGAATCATTTTATAGCATTTGATCAGGCAGAATCAGTTTCCAGGTTGCAATCCTGCCTCTACCTAGATTGACAGACTTCTAGCAGTAAGGATGATTCAAGGATGCATGCATGCCATTAAAAAGAGTTAGCAGCAACTTATCCGCCCCCATCATTCAAGCTGCTCCTTTCAAAGTCACATGTACCTAGAAGCTGCCACAACTCAATTAACCTCATTAATCACTGCAACAATTCTCATCCACATCACCCGCAAACCTCCCATGCAGAGCTGATCTGGCAGTGCCAGTCTCCTTGGTCATCTTCATCATTGCCTGGGTGTTCATCATGGTCCTGTCCTTTGGCTTCCCTTACAATGGAACCACACACACGGGCATTGTGGCAGTCTTTTCGCTTTTCCCATGGAGCCTGTTGTCTAAAGGCCTCTTGGATCTTGCAAACGCCACAACTGGTGAGCGATCCGAGCCTTGCAGCACCAATCCAGAAGAATCTGCGCAGGGCCCAAAACACCAAGCCTGGTTATGAGTGATAACCAAAATTGCTTGTACTGCCAGCTGGAAATATCATGTGATAATGCGCTTCTGTGCAGTGAAAAAAAAGCAGTGGCACCACATGGAAGCTGTGGCAAAACAATCTTTTGCACGAGTGTGGAGTAGCTTAGGATCCTTGCTTGAGAGGCATATGCTGATTATTGTCGAGGCCTTGTGTACCCCTGCATTATCATAGGAGTAAATGAGGGTTGTATTTGGGAGACAAGCGCAATGAGACTTGGAATTTGCAACCTTGGATTCTTAGATGACCTGCTTGATTACAAAAGTAAGTGTGTCTTATTTGTGAGGCTATTTACCTTGAATAACCCGCATGGCTTCAGGTACAAATGAAGGTCTTACTTGGGAGACACGCGGTGAATACTGCTATATCAAGCCACCGCCTCCAGAGAAGCAGGTTAGTGCTCAATCCCGATCTTCCAGAAATGCTAGGGTGAACATGGTCAGAACAGATATGGACATGTGTAGGCAGTGAAGCACTCCTTAGTTGTGTTAGTCCTTTGAGACCCCATCAATAAAATAAAAGAGAAAAAAGTACATAGGCAGTAGACCAATCTCTTTATGATTAAGGAAAGATACCTAGGGTTAAGGCCAACCTAAGCAAAAAAAGTAGTCCCTAAAATTACAAGTGCGTCCATCTACTTTTGATGCTGGAATCAGGATGCTTGAAAATCAACCTTTTATAAATGAGCCTAGGAAGTTAGAAGTAACCCTCACAGGACTAGTTGGCGAAAGATAGGAAAAGACTACGCAAGCCAGGTCCAGCTGCGTGCATTAAGGAAAGGTCCCCTAACTAGCAAGCTAGCTAGGGCCTCACCGAGGACTAGCTGGCGTACTCAAGGAATTCATCAAATCTAAAAAGAGCAGGAACTCAAAGCAGCTTCTCATGTCAGCAGGCTCTTGTATCAGCAGTGAAACAAGAGAATACTCAGGGGGAGTTTTCTCTGCCTATGTAGCTTTTTCTTTCTCTTTATACTCAGCAGGTTCTCATATCTGTACAGGAATAACCTCATTATTGCTCATAAACGGCATGTGATACAGGATGCACGAACCCAGATTGCGATCAATTAGCTGCAACCTTAACCTGTACTCAGGAGAAGCTGCGGTACTGGACATCGGAGTGCATCCTGGATTTGTCTGAGATGTACTACATTTTATTGGGTCAAGTAGGTACAAGTTGTCCACTAAGCTTGATGGCAATGTGACATGTTTTAGACCCAAGGATTTTAAGGAAAGGAGTAAAGTAAATTGCAGCATTTCTTGTTTCCCCTTGCTTGTTACCACTGGCATGCTATTGAAAACAAAAACACTTCTCACAGCCAGGCCCTGGAGCCTGTGCTTTCAATCACCCTTCAGATCCACAATAGCTCTTTCAGATTTGAAGCTTTGTGGTGGAGGGGACTCAAGGTCCTACTTAACCCATGCTTCCCCTTCTCTTTAATTGATGTAGAGAAAATTCCATCTGCCTACGTAGTTTTCCTTGTTTCACTTTTAATGCATTGTTCAGAGCAGTAATTGCTTTCCAGCATGTGCCACTTTTTCTTGGTTTCCCGATGCTTACGATGACACAGGGTTGGATTGCGCTGTTTCAGTATTTCCATGTCTCCCACCTTATCATCCTCACCTACATAAACTGGCTGCCTGTTAAACCCTCCTCATCCCCTGCATATCATTGATCTTCTTTCTTCCTTAATGCCTCCGGCCTTTCTTGGCTGGCATAGTCTTATCTGTTCTTTTCTCTTAGGCTTGTAGGCCATCCTCAAGCACGTGCTTCTGCAGAATTAAAACGTGATGGGAGTATTTTGAGTTGTCCAAAACAATTGACAGCCTTGATCGGATCTGCTCCATTCAGGCTGTGGGATACCTGCTGATGGCTCTGTACCTTGACAGCATCGTCCCTCAGGAGCCGGGGGGCACTGCACTGCCTTGGTATTTTTTGATGATGCCCAGTTTTTGGAGCTCCAATAAAGTGAGTGTGCCCGCCCCTGTGTGCTCCTATGCGTCTTTTGAGGTTCAGGCTCACATGGCAGTTTGAAATGCATCTTCATTATTTTCCTTGTTGTTCAACACCATTCTGTTCAGGAACTGAAAATTGCAAGGCCAAGTTGGGTATATAGATCAAGGAGTCTTCTCGGTGCAAGAAGTCGTGCTTGTTCTATTGGAAATGAACTTGGTGTCATTAGAGCTCCATTTTTAGGGGGAGAGTCCTGCAAGGCTTTGTTTCCTGTACAGTTGTTTTTTCACATCCTCAGGATGTAGTGCGCAAACACGTAGCGCTCAATTGAGCTTGAGCAGCAAATAGAGAAATCTTGTGAAGCAAGTTCTCAGCGCCAATGCATCTACATGCAAATTATGCTGCTTTTGAATGCTGGCTGTAATATGTATATTACAGAGACACAAATTTTGATGACCCCAATCATTTGCGTCTGCAACTTGCATACAGGGCTACGACCCCAGCCATGCAAAGCATGCCCTTGACAAAGCAGATCAAGAATTGCAAAGCAAGCAGGGCACCATGGGTACAGCAGCAGCAGTTGCTGGGGCAGCAGGAATGCCTGTCCTTCCTCCCCCTGATGTCACCCCCAGCAATGGGCAGCTCAAAGAGGAAGCAGGCTTGACGAGAGACCTGCCACAAGTGTCAGCTGCAAGCATAGGCCAGGGAGGCGGTGCTGGTGCACGTCAGCATGATGGGCTTGGTGCTGAACAACTCACAGAAGATGGGAGGCAGGCTGGAGGCCTCATTGTAGAGCAGGAGGACCGTGACGTCTTGGTATCAGCAGCCCCTGCTGAAGTAGAAGCTCATGAGGCAGCAGCCCCTGCACTTGCTTTCCCCAAAAGCCCTCTCAAGGACCTGCACCCTGCTTGCATTGGAGTAGAAGCTGCGGAGAGTGAAATAGCAGCACCTGTCACGGCTTCCGGCTCCTGGAGCAACTCCTCCAGGCTTGTGCCAGGGGTTGCGCTCAGGGGGGCTTTGGCGGATGGGAGAATGCTTGGAGATGGTTGCAAGGGTGCTGGCTTTGAAAATGTGGAATGTAGCAGCGGAGATGGTGGGGCAAGGAAAGGGGGAGAAGAAGGCACCACCTGGGCAGCAAATAGGGCAGAGAGGGAGGAAGAAGAGGTTCCCCGCGTACATTCCTCCTGTGTGCCTTCTGAAGAGAGTGTGGGTATCTTGGAAGGTGAGTTTGGCGAGACCCTTGCTAGCTTGCTAGTTAGACCCTTCCTTAATGCATGCATCCTTTCCTGGCTGGCGTAGTATTCTTGTTTTTCTCTTGGCATCTTGAAGGGAAGGCCGGGTATTGGGTGGTACTGGATTTGTGCAGCATGAGAAGATCCACAAGCATTATCAGGTTCCTCCTGGTATAAGCATGAACCAGAACAACGATATTAAAAGGAAAAAACATTTTTTCCTGATTCTCTCAAACAATGCCTAGGATGATTTGTATCAATCCACCACGTTTGAAAGGGGTTGAGTGTTCACAAATCAAACATCATCAATCATGAGGAAAACCTCACGACTAATCGCACTCCTCATCTGCTTTGATGCAGCCTCCTATTTGCTCCACTGCATATGATTTAGGAGTGGCAACATCGCTGCAGGCCGCAAGGAAAAGGCTGCTAGATCAGTTTCCTGTACCAAAATCTCCTATGCGTTTCTTGGGGTTTCTCAGGGCCTTGCTGGAGTAACTTCTGTGCCTGCTATTCCTTTTGGCCTATATGGTGGGACCTTGCCTTTTGGGGCAGGGGAGCTTCCCTTAATGCACGCGGCCAGACGCGATCTGCGCAGTTTTCCTTCTTTCTTCTCTGGGGCCCCCTCATTGTTGACCGTTCTCTTTCCTCCTCCTGCCCTCTTTCCTCCTCCTTTGCTCCAATGCAGATGATCCGGACGTTGCAGCGGAGGCCGCCAACGCCCGCGCCATCTGTGCTCGTTTCTTGGCTGCTCACCTTCACCCCTCCACGAGCCAACAAGGAGGCACACCTGAATGGACCCCAGCTTTCTCTGATTCAGACAGGCCTGACCTCCAACACAAAGCCAACGACACCACTGAGGATAGTGCTGCCTTTTCGGTAGCTGCAGCACATATGCATAGCCCCCCCACAGGCAACGCAAGCCGCACCCACTCCCACACCTCGTACAGCAGCAAGAGCAGCACAGTGGAACGCCCAAATGGTCCGGGCGCCCCATCTGCACCTGCGCTGCTGCAAGCTGCAGGCCAGGGGCTACCACTGGTGGGGTACGGAGGTGTGGCGTCTCAGGGGCCTGGCAGCATGGACTCCAATCGTACCGTGGCAGGCAGCAGCATTGTCAGCAGCACCAGGGCTGGTGACAAGGAGGGGGAGGACGCCGGTCCCAATGCAGATGCTGTACCCCAACCAGTGAATGCCCAACCAGATGGGGTCCAGGTGGATGGGTTTGGAAGGGATGGCTGTGCAAGGAGAGCAGCAGAGGGGCTAAGTTTCGTGGGAGGAGGAGAAGAGAAGCTGGGCCAGATGGTGGATGCTAAGCAGCCTGATCAGAGCAGTGCCAACTTAGCCAACGTGATTTTGTCCTCATCCTCCATCTCCCACAAGGTTGGTGTGGTCTTGCAGGTGTGTGTGACTGTGAGTGAGTGTGTGTGTGTATGAGTGTGTGATGTCTCAACGCTGAGGTTTGAAAGGGCTGCAGCAACTTCACTGTATGCATCTTAAGCGTCGAGATGCCAAGTTTGATTGCTTTCACATTGTGAGTCATGAAAACAAGGTAACATAGTCCAGGTGTGACGGCAGGGCTGAGAATGATTAGCATGTGGCGGGAGCAGAAGCAGCCTCTTCCTGCTTCAACCTTCACCAAATAACAGAAAAGAAGAAAAAAGACTGCGCAAGCCAGGTACAACTGCGTACATTAAGGAAAGTTCCCCCAACAAGCAAGCTAGCTAGGGCCTCGCCAAAGAGGCTCACAGGCGCAGCCTAAACTAAGAGCCAAAGAGGAGCAGCTATTGAGGGTTTGGGCGGTTGTCAGCCATCAAATGCGGTCGTGACTCTCTTCCTCTTGCTCTGCACTGCCTTGCTCACAATAACTCCCCTACCAAGGAAACCCTGCAGGTATTATGAGTCCCTGGTGTTTGTGACTTTCGTCATCATCTGGAGTGCATGGCAACTTAATTTAAAGGCTATTCCTTCTGCACTATTTCTGGTAAGGCCCAGGTGGTTCCAGAGGGGGCAATGATGCAGTCATTGCTGATGTTGCACCCCGCGTATGGCGTGGGGTTGTTATTGCACCCTGCGCATGGCGTGGCCCAGGCAAGTGGTGTGCAAGGTCAGCTTGATATCTCTGGGTTTCTGTTCGTAGGCTGGGTATGGGGTAGTATCCAGTCAGTACTTAAGTTCCACATGGCGGTTATCTCTACATGAGCAGGTATCGTCCTATAGGGCCGAGATGGGTCAAAATGGGCCATCATCAAATACGTGTCAGTCTTGGCTTTACCGTTACACTAGGTCTGGACTCGCACACGCAGGGAGAGATCTCATCTAAAGCTGCTGGCTGGAAGGGCTTTTGAGGAACAATCATTTAGCTAATTGGTAGAATGATGGGTTTGCATTCCTGTTGATTGCAGGTCTCCTCTTGAACATATTCAGATCTGTGCAGGTTACGCGCGGCCCCACACAGAGAGCCAACACTGCATAAAAGTTCAGACAGGTTTGCTCAGCATCCGATGCTGAGTCAGCAATAATCCACTTTGCCTCAAACAGGGCATGTAATGGTGCAAGTTGCAGTACATGTAGCATGACGCCTCTAAAAACCGTACCAAAGCAGTTGCACCTACAATTAGATGGGTCCTGGGGATGCTTCAACTAAGAATGCGACCAGCTCACATAATTTTGCACCTGTTTAGCCTTTCTCGTGATGAGAAAGAAAGAAAGAAAGAAAGAAAGAAAGAAAGTAGTGTTAAGTGGGACAGGTTGCTATACTCACCGCCCATTCTCGTTCCACTCCACTGCTACGAGTGTTTGGCTAGTTGGCAAATGTCGGTCTTTATTCCTTACACGCTTGCAGATTTGATAAAAGACCAAGGTTCATGGAAGGCACTGAGAAAGAGTTCAACAAATTGACACTAACTAACGTGCAACTGTACGTTGCATTCTCCCCCTCCCCCCAAAGGTGAAAACCTAAGAAAAGAAACAGCAGGTAAACCAAGGGAAAGGCAAAATGCAAGAAACGGGGGGCTAAGAAAATAAAGAAAGGAAGGAAGGAAGGAAGGAGGAATGGATGAATGAATAAAAGAAAAGAAAAGAAAAGGAGCACTATATATGCAATCAAGACACTTTGTTGAGACAATGTGTTCCATTCTATTCATTCCTATTGTTGCCAACTGCATCTCCATGTGTACTCCCTCTGACCAGCTTCTTACTAGTCCACAAAAATTCCACAGCCTACGCTGTTTTTCTAATCTCCTTTTCCTTCATTTCTCTACTATTTTTGGATTAATGCAGCGCCAGTGCAAACGTGGGTTTTCTGATCTGTGTACGGAAAAGCAGTTTGACATTCACATGTGCCTCGTGCTCACAGGCCGGGGTTCAAGGTAACCACAGCAGCTCCCTCGGCTTCAGCAGAACAGCAGTAGCAGCAGCAAGCACACAAGCCCCTCATCCCAGAAGCACCACATCCCGCTCTGCCAGCAGCAGCAAGAGCAGCAGCAACCACAGTGGGATCCACAGCAGGGACCACGGTATCCACCAAGCTGCAGGACCTGGTCACCTAGGCGCCCAGCACCCCCAACGCGGCAGCCCTCCGCTTCCTTCCGGCCAAGCAGCTGAAGCCGCATCCTCGTGGCCCCCCACTGCTGTGCAGGGTCCTGGACGGATCAGACTTGTAAGTGGAGCGTGTTTTGTGCAAGATCTTTGGTGAGACCCTCGCTGGCCTTGCTAGTTAGGGAACCTGTTCTGAATGCATACGGTCTTTTAAGCTCATAAATTTCTTTCTAAACTTTCTGCAAGATATCTCGTCTGCGCGTCAGGAACTGCTGCATTGTGTGTGCTGTTGTTGTCGTCCTCAAATATTACAGTCAAGCAGCCAGTGTCAGACTCCTTACCTGTGATCTTTGGCAGCTCTTGCAAGATTTGTATGCATGCGTTATAGGCCCCATGTTGCATAGGGAATTCATGGCTCTTTTGAGCCAAGGTGTCTCCTCATGGGCATTCAAAATGGATGTAAAGAAGGCTCTTTGCTGACAACCCACTTTTCCTCTCCTTTTCTTCCTTTCTTTGCCTACTTACCTCCTTTTTTCTTATAGTAGGCTCTAATTGTTAAAAGTGCAATTGCTACAAGCCAGCATATTTGTCCAGTTTTGTGAAAGTAGGGCAGTTTTTTTGGTGCACAAAGCCAAAGTTCCTCGCTTCCCAAAATCTCACTTTTTACTTCAAATTAAGTATGCTGTACTTTGCTGTCTCCTTATCTTCTTCCAAGGCAAATATCATTGCAAAAGTGTAGGTTGCTTTGGAAGGAGCTGCCCCAAACCAACAACAATAAGCACGAAACAAGTAGCTCCATGGACTGATATCAAAAGGATTCCCTGTTTATGTTTGGATAGCGTAGTCTATCAAGCAGAGCAAGCAGCAGGACAAGGTGCAAAACTTTATGAGGATCCTTTGATTCTACAGCTGTTTGGTTGCAGAGCATCATGTTGTCATTCACACCGCAGCTAAAAGTATGTACACACTGCGTCGGTCAGGGAAGCTCCCCTCAATGTATGCGGCCTTCTTGGCTAGCTTAGTCTTGTCTTTTCTGTTTGTAATGCTTCAGTTGCATCCTATATGACTACTGCAGTCCCTATACCATGGTCAAAAATTCATCAAACTAGCTTCATCTACTGCAGTGTGCCAAACTTATATTATAGTTGCCACATCTCCTGTGCCCATTGCAGCATGCCCCTGCAACTCCACGCCAGGCTTCTGGCCAATTGAGTCCTGCCTCAGGCAGTGAGCAACACCCCAGTGTCCTTCCCCCACACCCTGCTCTGAGCCACAGCACCACAGGTGAGCCAAACGCTGTTCAGCCTAATACGCACATTTCTTAGAAAGAAAAGAAAAGAAAACAAAAGAAAAGAAAAAGAAAAGAAAACTACGTAGACAGAGGAAACTCTCCCTTCATCAATTAAGGAAAAGGTGATACATCGGCTCAGAAGAGCCTTGAATCCCCTCCACCACGGAGCTACAAAAAGGAGATTCTAATGGGGATGGTTGTTGGAAGCACCCAGCTCCATAACCTGGCTGCGAGAAGTATTCTTGTTTTCAATAGCACGCCTAGTGGTAACAAGCTTGTTGGCGTACATGACAGAATGGGCATGAAGTTTGCGAGCAAGTTTATTGGCGCGTTGGTGGTCAAGTCCCAGTTGTTTAAACTGGTTAAGGGTGTGCTCAGTGTAGCAGGTCCCACCAACACCCAAAAGGATGGTGTGGAGAGTCACAACTTTTGCATTAATGAGTTTGTGGAGGTCTGCATGCTGCCGCTGTGCCGCCTCCAACTGCTGTCCAGGCCTCGTGTCTTCACAGTACTTGATTTCAATCAAGTGCACATGCTGCTGGTTTACATTTAGTTGGTGGGGTTGCCTCACACGGTTGGCTATTGTGATCCTCAGCGTGGGGTTGTGTCTGCTCCGTAACGCATGATGGTGTGAGCAGGAGGTAGAGGGAGAAGAAGTGGGTTTGGCTTTAAAGGGAATAATCAGTTTAGCATCAGGACGGCTGGACGCACATTTCTTAGAAAAGAATACAAGAAAGTCTGAAAAGGCCGCGGGCATGAAGGGGAGGACTTAACTTGTATAGAGGCAAACTGCTAAGGCACTAAGCAACCTCACAGTGGGCCCCCCCCCCCCCAACGTTTGCTCCGAGCCACAGCAGCACAGCCAATTGCAAATTGCTAGCTTGCTAGGAAACCTTTCCTTAATGCACACAGTCTCTTGGCTGTTGTACACCTTTTTATTTCTTTATGACAACAATGATTTTGCACAAGCTAGCCAGAAGGATTGAAGCGTCCAGAGCTTCTGGCTAGCTTGTGTAAGAGCATTGTGCTCGCACACCCACCTGCACAGAACACAGAGGTCTTTTGGAGCAGTTCAGAGTACTTCACTGCCATGTGCTGTCTTGCACACCAAAAACACTTGTTTCAAATAGGTCTTTTGGAGCAATTCACAGTACTTCACTGCCATGTGCTGTCTTGCACTCCAAAAGCACTTATTTTAAATAGGTTTTCTTGAAGCTCTGGGCATACGGAAAAAAGAATAGGAAGATCTGTGATGATGTGCACCAGCGTCTTTTTTTCCTTCTTCACAGCCTTGTGGTCAGGAGGTCTGCTCTTGAATGCAGGTTTGAAGCATGAAATGTTGCCCGGTAATCGGCACTCTGCTTTTGCAGGTTCCCACATCAGCATCCATGCCTCAACTGTCTTCTTCTCTGCAGCCTTATGGAGATCTGCTTTTGCATGCAGATGTTGCCTGGAAAACGGCACTCTGCACTTGCAGGTCCCCCCATCAGCAGTCATGCCTCTACGTTGCTTCAAAATCCTGTGCATGAACATACGCCAATTTACCTGGCCGATCTTGCCCGCCAGCAGAACTCATAGCTGCATTGCAAAATGGCACTCTGCACCTGCAGGACCCCCCACCAGCAGCCATACCTCAACGTCTTCTTCTTCACAAGCCTCCCCAGGAGCAGCTTCTTCAATCCCCAATCACCAGCAGCACATCCAGCACCAGCAGCAGTCTGATGCTGGGACCAGCGTCAGCAGCAGCACCAGCATGGCAAACAGCGGGGGACCCACATACACACGCACAGGCAGTAGCAGTGCAGGGTCTTTGCATGTGCATGTGGGTGCAGATACGCACGTTGGCACGGGGCCTGTCCGCACAATCACCGACAGCACAGGTGTGTGTGTGTGTGTGTGTGTATGTGTGTCTTCAAGGACGGGGGGGTCCAGGAAAATGGAGCTCGATTGTGTGAAAATGAGGTCCTGTACCAAAGAATCTCTACAACTTGAATTGAGAAGTATGGCGGCTTAATCCTATGCTCCGAGGTTTGTGCTCTGATTCCTTTCCAACAATTCCATTATGGAAAGACACAAGCATAGCTTAGAGGCCTGGCAGCTGACATTTTGCCGTGGACTGAGATCAGACAAAAGGATGTGGTCATGGATGGTCATGAGGGTGATACCAGACAACAGGACAAGAGCAAAGAAAGAAAGGAAAAGAAAAAGAAAAAGAAAAAAGAAAAGAAAGATCTATGCTTGCCATTTGGTTGCGTGCATCATGGAAGGAGCCTCCCTCCCTGACGGGTTCTTCCCTTAATGCACGCTCAAGGGCGTAGACTTTACTTTACTTTAGGAGCCTCCCAACGGCTCCCACCGAGGACAGGAGCACTATAGGCTGAGAAAGGCCCACAAGGCATGAAACTAACACTGAGGGCAAGCATTTGTTTCTTCATGCCGCTTGCAGCTGTGCAGGATTCAGAACAGGGTGACCTTGGATTGAGTAGAACAAAAATGGTGTATGTCTAAGAGTGGTCACTTCACCATGTAGGAGACGCTGTACTCTCATAACGTGCAGCTGCAGCCTCTTTTTGTAGAATGCATAGGTAAAGCGCACGCGCATCACTAGCGCTGCTTCAAATTGCCCTTATCATGCTTATACAGACATGTGTGTAAGTACTCTATTCCCACAGGCATATTCATACTGTTGAAAGGAATGCGTGCAAAGGATGGGCATGGAGTCTGCATGCAACCTCGGTATGCTCTTGCAAGAATATGTTCAAAAGCGTGTGTCACCGCGCTTCTCCCACAGGCGGACTCTCCATTGCTGGCAGGGATGTGAGCACAGACGCAAGCGTGGCAGCACCTCAGGCACGACCAAATGGCCTGGACCATCGGCAGCAGCCTCCTGAGGAGCAGAGTTGGCTGCCGCCTGGAGTGAAACAGGTAAGGCCTGCAACACGTGCGCTGCCTCATAACAGGTCTTGCATGGCGCCAAAGAATTGCAAAGCGTACTTTTTTTCTGGATCCAAATGGCGGAATGAAACAGGTAAGGCCTGCAACACGTGCACTTTTGCCTCACAACGGGCCTTGGAAGGAGCCAAAGAACAGTGATGCGTACCTGCTTTCTGGGATAAAATGGCACCTGCTTTGGAAGGCGCCAAAGAAATATGATGCGCGCCTGCTTTCTGGAATCAAATGGCGCCTGCTTTGGAAGGCGCCAAAGAACTGCGATGAGCACCTGCTTTCTGGAACCAAATGGTGCCTGCTTTGGAAGGCGCCCAGGAAATGCAATGCCCGTCTGCTTTCTGGAACCAAATGGCACCTGCTGTCTGGAGCCAAGCAGTGAGGCCGAGGCGGCCCTTTTGCTATACTCTTTGACGTTCCCCTTAGTGCATGCTGCCAGGGCACTGATTGGCATACATTTTTACTTTTGCCAAACAGGCCTGCAGGGATGGTGCTGGTGTACCTGATGAGGCCACCCAGGACGGTATGGGCACAGAAGGAGGAGGGCAGCAGGAGCAGGAGAAGGGGTTGGGCAGTGATCCCTCCCAGCTCCTGCCTCCGGGTGTGCACCTGTTTGGCCTACAGAAGATGTTCTTGAGGTCGGAGTGGTGGATGCCACAGTTTTGGCTGGCTAAGCATGGCAGCAAAGACAGAGGAGCTGAGGGGGGTGCTCCAAAAGCGTCCATGCTCTCCTGGTAAGCTTGGGTTAGGAGTATTTGCACCATACAAGTGCCTGGCGCAGCCACTTAAAAGCCATGCTCCAAAATTTGAATTGACCTTGGTGAGTAATCTCAAAAGGCTGGCAGTGGTTTTAACCTGCACGCATTCAACTGCAGCAAATGAAAGTCATGAATGCAATGCTCTGTGTTCCTCAAGGGAACAAGGGCATCACACATGTAAGCCTGATTTATCAGTTGATACATGATGTTTGCCATCACACATGTAAGCCTGATTTATCAGTTGATACATGATGTTTGCCTGTCTCTATGCTCCATTCCTGGTGACGAGCTTCTATGTGCCCTCAAGCAATACACTGAAGTATGGCGGAAGCAATTTTTTTAATGGTAGGCTACAAAATTCACCCAGCCACCGCCCTCCACTCACATCCTTGCCCACAAATTCGAATAGACCAAAGGGAAGCAGCAACTCTTATGCTCTGTTAGTCCTGGCAAGAGGTCTTTTATAATCAGAATTTGCTCGCTTGTCATTCACAGGCTGGATTGTCTGTGCTGGCCCCCAGCTGCTTGGCGGTGGCTCAAGCGGTGGTGGGCAGATCTTCTGGAAGCCAACACACTGGTGAGCATGCATGACAATCACACTGGTGTACAAGATTGGAAAAGCACACATTTGCGCAACACCAGCACGCATGTGCACGCGCATACGCATACACACACACCCCACATTATTAAGCATGCTGGCGGATCTTTTCGAGACCCACATGCTGGGAGAGATGCTGGTGGAGACAGAAAACCTTGCAATCCTTGCATCATTGCTTGCTTCTGATGGAATTCAAGTCAAAATGATTCTCACAAACTCCAGGCAAGACAACCGATCTGGTTGCAACCTTCTCCACCACTCATGCCACAGGTTGCCGTCAAAGGGGTCTGGTTGAGCTTGTCTCCAGGCAACTGCTTTTGCCTCTTGGGACCCAATGGTGCTGGCAAGACGACCATCATTAAGTGTCTCACAGGGGTAAGACTACAGGAGATAAGTGAACCTAACGCACTGAACACACTCTTCTGTGACAGGATTCATTGTTTTTCAGGCATTGCTTGACACATAGTACATTCAAGCCTGGAGCTTCTGCTAGCTTCTCGACCTTTCACCAGTTACTTTGGTGTAGAAAGTGCTGCCTGGTACTTAAACTTCTGAGGGTCGCACAGGCCTCTGGGGACAGGCTTGATTACGGAAAGGCTGGGAATTTGTGACAGACGCTGCATGAGATATATTGCAAATATTGTCAATGTGAGAGTGACAAGGTTATGCGTGTGCTCAGTGCAGGTCAAATGAAGTCAAGTTACTGACAGATGATATGTGTGCATCCTCCCCAAGCACATAGGGACGCAGCCATCCATTAAGCTGATTGCATGTCATCCAAACATCGATATTAAACCATCAAATCAGGCACATGACATCAAATCTTGAGACATCCAACCATCAAAGCAGGCACATGACACCAACCATCAAACACCAAACCATTAGACCGGGCACATGACATCAACCATCAACCATTATACCATGAGACCAGGTATGTGTCGTCAAAGCATACTACTCGTGCCTAAACGCTTGCAGGCTGCCCAAGCCTCAGGAGGAGATGCCTTGGTGTGGGGCCACAGTGTGCGCGGCCCTTCTGGCTTGTCCGCTGCCAGAGCCATTACTGGCGTGTGCCCCCAGTTTGATGTGCTGTGGCCTCAGGTACAGAAACAGAACAAAACGGTATAGGTTACAAAACTTGTTCAGATGCCCTCCTTGATTTTGGCTTGCCTGTGGCCAGAGCCTTCACTGTCACGTGCCCTTTGTTTGGTGTTCTGTGGCTACAATTACTGATACAGAAGGTGGCTTTTATGGATGAAACAAGGTGTATGTGTTTGCTTGTGTGTGTGTGTGTGTGTGCGTGCATGCGCACGTGTATGTGTGTAGGAGGGAGTGAAGTGAGCATGTACTTCATGCGCTCTGCTTTGCTGGTTAAGCCAAATAAGAAGCTGTGTGCCCATAACTGGTTGCAGCTGACGGGGATTGAGCACCTCAATCTGTTCTCACACATCAAGGGCCTGTCGTCTGAAGTGGCCATGGCAGAGGAGGCAGCATCCCTGCTGAAACAGGTGGGCCTGACCAACAGATGCACAGACAAAAGCCCAAATGCAACAAAAGACGCAATGCAATCAATGCATCTGCGTCTTGCTGTGCCATTGCCAGGCTGATTTGTGTTAACGATGAGTTTCCAATGAAAGCACTTGGGGGCCACAGGGTTCAAGCAGTGTTGAAAAGCTTTCACCTTACTACAGTTCTCACTCTACTTCCTTGAATCAGAAGAACGTTCAACTACAGTTCTCACTCTACTTCCTTGAATCAGAAGAACGTGCAGTAAACTTGGGGTACATACGTGGGTACATAGGTGGTATATTCATGGAGGGAGATAACAGAAGAATAGAACCGCAAGGACAGTGAACTGACCTGATAAAGGCCAATACTAAAGGCTTAAGGCTGAGAATGTAACACCCCCCCTCAAGCAATAAAGACGGCTGAGGTCATGAGTAAAAGCAAGAGGTTTGCTTAAAACCGTGTTTTGTAAGAAGAAGAAAACACAATGGAGAAAAAAGGAAAACACAATGGAGAAAAAAAAACTCCCAGATCAATTCAAAAGGAGACATGATTAATCAAGGGGTGTAAGTTTCTCTCAGCAGAAGGTAAGAAGCTTGCTACTTAGGGAACCAGTCCTTTAGCAAGCGGCCTTTTAATTGGCCTAGACTTTTCTTTTCATGTTTTGTTTTCTAGGGAAGAAGGCAGCTAATGTGAGTCTGGTAGATTTCTGGCAGCACACAGCTCAGGGCACCGGGTTGTTGTTGTTGTTGTTGTTGTTGTTGTTGTTGTTGTTGTTGTTGTTGTTGTTGTAAATGGCACATCTGGTTGAGTCAAGTTTGTGGGCAAACCGTACAGAATTGGCATGAAGCTTTTGTGCAAGTTTGGTAGACCTTAGCAAGATTTGACATGTTCAAGATGTGACGGCAGGCAGTCGATAAACTTGGGCTGGAACCAGAGTACGTCTAAAACAAAAAAACGGAGTGACTCCTCAAGCTCCGCCTTAGAGGGGGCACAAGAAGAAAAAGGAAGACAGGCAAGTAGGAATTAATGTACACTTTGTCAATGTGTACCCAACACTGTGTAAGTTAACTCCTGTAGGTCTGCCTAACTACATTTTCCTTGCCCCTTGAAGGTGACACTCACTGTGCCAGGCTTCAACGTGGATCCAAGTATGGGCAGTTGGTTGAGTGCAGGGGGTGGGGGCTTCTTCAGAAAGCCGGTTGACAGCAAAGTGGCCTCAGCATAAACAATGCTGAGCGAAGTCGGGCAGTAGAAGCACCCTGAGCCTTGCTCTGTGGTTTTGAGCAGCACATTCACAAAGTAGGACAGGAGAGAAGAGAGAACCACATGAACAAGGGCACTAATCTGATCTGACACTCAAAGGAGATTGCATATGTGCTACCTGGCAGGTTACTTACCAACAAGTCTTTGGGCATGCTTTTTTGTGCAGGGTTGTGAGTGGTGCTGTGCATATCAGGGAGCTGTATGGAACCTCCTTGGGAAATCCTTGGAAAGAAACTCAATCATGTAAAACAGAAAGATCTTAACCTGCATCAATCATGGAAAAGGAGGCACTGGCACTCCTTTCTGTCAAAACAGTTCAATCTTAACTTTACATTTGTGCTGCGGCCATAAGACACTGCTTATGTGCATTCATTATGTGTGTATATTTATGTAATATATGTGTTGTGTGTGCATAAGCGCCTCTAGTTGGGCTTGACAAAAGCAGGGGGTGTCTGCTCTGGTGCGTTCAGTGGGGCATGCAAAACTGGCGCGGCCATATATTTGAACTGTGCTGCGACAATCAGGTGGTGCACGTGTGCATTTTTGCAGGTGGGCCTAACAAAAGCAGGAGACGTCCGCTCTGGTGCATACAGTGGGGGCATGAGACGCCGGCTCAGCCTGGCCATTGCTCTGCTAGGTGACCCTGCTCTGCTTGTGCTGGATGAGCCTACAACAGGTCTGGATCCTGTCTCAAGGTGAGGGTGTTTGCAGCAGGCTCAGCTTGGTGCTATTTGACCACAACATGATTTCCTTGCTCAAATTTTAGGCGGGAGTTCTGAGTGGATCCTTTAAACCTGGGGCCTTGCCACAAGTTTCATAGCATTTGCTCTCCCATGTTTGTGGCTGATAAGTCCATGTATACCTCTGACATCCTCACTCAGCAGCCAGCCAGAATATTGATTGCTTTCGTTTTTTGTATCTCTGATGTCACTGGTTTATCACGAGCTTTTGGTGCCAAGGTCGGCTTTTGTAAATGAAGAGAATAAGGATAAACGTCCAAACTTCCCCAATTTCCCCCAACTTCCCCTTTTGGTGCTAGGATGGGCTGATGTGCAAGCAAAGAGCAGGACTGCACAAATATTAATGAAGACAATGCAATTAGGGAAGACAATGCAATTAGGGAAGCTTGTGATATTTGTTTGTGAAACCATACTCCCAAAGCAGGCACTGCGGCAACTCCCTGATCTGGACTTCAAACAGTTGGATGGTACCTGTTTAGCTTGAAATTTAATTTTAGCTCTACATATAAGCAAAGCACACAAGCTTGAAGGCACAGGACATGACTCCATTAAGAGGGTGGAGCAGCAACCTCATTACCCCCTCATTGAAATCACCAGCTTGGACAAGGATTGATCAAGGGATTCTGTCTAATGAGCAATTGCGCTGTGGCAATGGGATTTTGATGAGAACCTTACTAGCTTGCTGGTTGGGTAGCCTTAATGTATGCGGCTGTTCCGCTTGTGCAGTCATAACTTTCCTTTTGATGAAATGCCGGATTTGAAAAACTTTCTCTCTAAAACTCTTGGATGGCTTGCTTGGTTCAGACCTGGCTAAAGGCTGCTTCAATATGAAGACGTGGAGTGTGGAATCTGCTTTCTGTTGACAAGCATGGACGTGTGATGCTGTTGTGCTGCTTTGATACGCAGACGTGGAGTGTGGAACCTGCTGTCAGATGCCAAGCATGGGCGTGTGATGCTGCTGACCACGCACAGCATGGAGGAGGCAGACGTGCTCGGAGACAGGTATTTGCTGCCCATGGTTTGCAGTCACAGTGTCCTGTAAGTTTTGAAAGAACGAAACAAAGGAGAAAAGGGTAGTGTGCGGGCAGTGGGGTTACTCCCTACATCATGAGGCAATGGAGACGCATGGTGAAAAGCATGCTCACAACCCTAATTTTCTTCTTTGTAAAAGAACAGATTTCATAAATTCAACCCTGCACGTATTTAATTCTGACTTATGTAATCACTGGACAAAAGCTCCATGACCATATGTGCACCTTCCTAACATGCGACAAGCTTTCCTTACAACCATTGTTCCTGATACTTTTGCCATAAGGGCATGTCTTGGCTGTCAGCTGTACTCACAACCTTTTTGGAACAGGATTGGCATCATTGCAGCAGGCATGCTGCGTTGCCTGGGCAGCGGCCTGAGGCTAAAGACTCGCTTTGGGGACGGCATTCGAGTCAGCGTGGCCTTGGCTACCAAGGTATCAGAAGAGAATGCAGAGTATGGTGCAAAGATCCAGGATTTGCTCACTTTCATTGTATCAAGGTCCAAATGAATTGTTATTGCATTGTTCTTTCTTTTTGCCAGCTGGCTTAGCTGCGTACTTGGGCTTACAACATTATATATTTGCCAAACGACTGGCTGTCCTGTCTGGACCATTTCTCAAGCTCAAAATAGTAGCCAGGATTTGCTGATGTCGGGGATCAGAAGATGAGGGTGCTGCCCTCAGGCAAGGGAGAAATTGTGCTGGGATATTAGTGTTCAAAATTTATGCACTCAAGTCACACCATTCCTGTTGTTGCCTCAGGCAAGGGAGAATTTGTGCAGGGATATTAGTGTTCAAAATCTCTGCACTAAAGTAAAAACATTCCCGTTGTTAAGGTAACATCATTGTGGTTGAGAGCTGCAACACAAACTTTAGTAAACTGTTTGGTACTTGCAAAAACTGCATGCTGTCACCGGCCCTTGCAAAATGGAACTTAAGTAAGTTTTCCTTTCTTCTTCTTTTCATTGCCCCGTGCCAATACCCCTACATTCGTCAAGTCAGATGATGAAAAAGAGCTGCAACTGTAAGAATATGCTGTAGAAGGGGTTAGGAACACAATCCTACAATAACTGGCCAACTTAGTCTGACGCAGAATCAAAGCCTGAGGGGTGGTTGGTGGCTGGTGATCTGACTTGGGCAAGTCTAGTATCGTGACCTTCCTGTGGTCTCTCCTCTACCCTTTATTCTGATGTCAGCAGTGGTTTCTTTCCAACTAAACAAGTTCTTTGCATTTTGTCTTTGTCTCTCCTGTGTCAGGGGGAGGGTGCAGCTGGCATGGACGCCCGCCGTGAGGTGGTGCGGCGTGTGGTGCAGCAGCAGTTAGAGCACCCCAACCTCTTCCTGGGCCACCCAAAGCTTGCACCCCAGCCAACTGAAAGCAATCAAACATGCTACATTGGTCAGCCCAATTGCCAGCAAGAGAGGGCAGACAACAAGGACTGCCAAGAGGAGGAAGGGTTTGAGGATGCGCGCAGCTTCTTCCAAGCGGGTAGCAGAGCCAGAGGCAGTGATGGTATCCAAGAAGAGGCTTGCGGCTGCAGCAGCAGTGAGGGGGGATTTGAGAGCGGGCGTGAGCAGGGAAGCAGGTCGGAAGAGACGGAGCATAAGGATGCGCTAGGCGGAAGCAGCTATGAGCACTTCCTGGTGCCCAAAGAGAGGGAGGACGTGCTGCCGGAGCTCTTTCTGTGCCTTGAGGTGTGTCCACCTGGTTGTTCCTCTCATGGAAAAGAAAAGAGAAGAGAAAAGACAAGACTGTGCAAACCAGGACCAGCTGCGTGCATTGAGGAAAGGACTAATGGACACAAGCAATTTGGCGCTCTGTGCATGTGAAGGCACAGAAAGAGCTGCAGGAGCTCTCGCAGCCTTTCTGGCTAATGCAGAGGTATTCTTTCTTTTCATTGCGTGTGGGCAGCACACAATCCTTTTGCTTTTTTAAAATGGCCACGAGGATGCCCATGGCCCTTGCGAGAAAGAAAAGAAAAAAGAAAAGTCTACGCAGGCCAAAGGCCGCGTGCATTAAAGGAAAGATGTGAGCCCACATGCTGCATTGAGAATAAAAAGTCCCAAGTTCCTTTGATGCTGCCCGTGCAAAGATGTATGGAAGGATTCAAATGAACCCTATGCCCAAACCACCGGCATTAAACAAACTAGCTGTCACCCGCATATCATTTATGGCCTGCGATCATCAGCAGTGTCCTCGGGCCTTTTGTGCGCTGTCGCTCGCATGAAGCTTGCTTAGCTGTCACTTACACATACACCCACAGCAAACAAATGCCAGCAGGGCCCTCGGGATCTTCTTTTTTGTGGCAGTAGGAACAGACATTCCCAGAGAAACCCAATTCTGCAGTTACCTGCATGTGCATGTCTGCAAGGAGAGGAATAACATCATAGATACGAGCAGGCTGCATCGCCATGGCATTAGGCCTTGTGTGGTACCAGTGGAACAAGCATGCCAAAAGATCACCAATCATGCACAGTCATCTGTGTGTGTCTGCAGCCGTTGGTGGGGCTCGCTGTTAGCTTTAGCGTAGGTTGTTCAATCTAATGCCCAGTGTATGCTTCTCCTTCTTTCTACAAGCGGAGCAGGCTGCATCACCATCGTGTTTTCCACGCACGTGCTCAAGGGCATAGCAATGTTCCATAAGGGCCTCTGCACAAGAAGGAATGGCGCAATAAAAAGGAAGCAAGAGATGCAGGCCTCACTATGGCCGTGGGCCTTGTGTGGCATGAGGGACTGTTGCATGCTATACTTGGATGCTTCTGGAAAACCTCATTTTACCATTGTAAAAAACCTTTGTAGTGGAAGGAGAAAAGGAAGGAGGAAGCATTGTTGTGCAAGGTGGTATGTACCACCCTGCGCTTTTTGTTGGTGAATGTAAGGGTGTGTACTTACTAGCTTAAACCCCCCAACTTCAAGGAAAGAATGAGCAACTCTATCAACGCGAGCCTTTTTCAACTTTGGCTGGCAGGAATTGTCTGCCTCTGTGGGCATCGTGGACATACAAGTGAGTGTCCCTTCATTTTGTCTTTTTCCCCTCTCCCTCAGCAGCCTGAAACCTCATAGCCTGCAAGTCACTGCCTGTCCAGATCGTATGTTGGGCGAAGTACCAATGTCATGACATGATAGGCCTCTGCAAGTTTGTGTTCATGCCAGTGCCTGCCAGAGGCATGGAACAGCCTTTGTAATGAGGTGTGAATATTGCTTTAAGCGCATGCCTCTGCCCTCATCGATGATGAGCATAGCTTGCTTCTTGAAGAGCCTTAAGATGAGTCCCTGAATATCTGCTCCAAAAAGTTTGTTTGAAATTAAACCTGATCTGCCCCCACGCTCCGTCAAACGCAGGTTGGTCTCACCCCTCTGGAGGACGTTTTCCTCAAAGTGGTTTCTGGGCTTTCTGCCTCTCGTTAGTGCGTATAAGACTACAAACAAAAGAAGTGCAATGAAGTCGCAGGCAGCTGTGCAGTGGTGGCAAGAGATTTATGGATGAGCAATGTCATCGGATGTTATTGGATGTAGGATCGTTTGAAGAAACTTGACAAGTGCTTTCTATGTGCCCAGACAGGAGCAGAGCAAAACTGAATAGGTCGAGGGCTCCCAGCAGAATGTCAAGAGCTCCCGCCAGATTGATCAGGCATGGCGCACTGATGGAAATGACATCAATGGAATGACGTTCTGTGCCGGAAACAAAAAGGTTCACCTGCAGGCCCACACTTGTAATTTGATCACCAAGAAGGATGCGTGTAGGGTGAAGCTGTTCCCCTCCGCCAAAGTGCATTGGTAAAGGATGTAAGGTGCATTGGTAAAGGATGAAAGAAAAGAAAAGAGAAGCCTACACCAGCCGCACCTTGTGTTGCGCTGCAGTCACAGCACCTCGCAGAGGACCAGCGCAGCTACCTGCATGAGGCAGTCCCATCAACTGTGTGCAAACCAGCGGCACTTGATGGACATTAAATGCTGTGAAGATACGAGGCCTGGACAGCAGTTGGAGGCGGCACAACGGCAGCATGCAGATCTTTGCAAAAACATGAGTGGAAAAGCTGTCACATTATATACCATCCTGCTGGGTGTTGGTGGGACTTGTTATAATGAATACACCATCAATAATAAATTAGGCCTCGACCACCGACGAGCTAGCAAGCTTGCACATTAACTCCATGCATATCCTGTGATGCACGCCCACAAACTTGCTACCTCTTGTAGCACTAGTCGCACAACTGAAAACAAGAATACTCCTCACAGCCAGGTTCAGGAGACGGATGCTTCTAGAAACCCTCCAGATCCCCACCTGCCCACCATGCTTCTGCTTTGTGGTAGAAGGGACTTATGGCTCTGTTGAGCCAAAGTTTTACCTTTTTCCCTTTATTTTCTTGCCAGCCAAAATACATTTAGGGAATGTTCCCTAACTAGCAAGCTAGCAAGGATCCCACCAAAGGGCCCGCAAGCCTAACTCAGGCACAGTTAGGCTAAGAGAAAATTATAAAAAGATAATAATGGGGATCTGGAGGGTTGTCAGCCATGCTATTGGACGCCCTGATTCTCCTCCCGCCCTTCACTGCCATGCACTTGGTAGACCCCCCGGCCCCCCAGAAATAAAGAGCACCCCAAAATTAAAGAGCCAAGTCTGGTGTTAGTAAGGTATCATCATATTCGATTTAACAAGTTGTTAATCTCTAAGCAACTCTATGCAACACAATGTACACGTTAGTGGCCAAGCTTTCTGCCTGGTTAGGCCTAAGTTGACAGAAGGTTTAGTCATGCAGTTATTGTAGGTAGTGCCTGCCACGCCAATTAAGATGGTGTGCTAGGTCAAACAAAGGATGCCTCGCTCCGGGTCTGGGTAATGTTTCCTGCCCTAAGGTTGCAAGCTGAAGCCGTTTAACGTTCTCACGTTTTATGAAGATGCAGTAAAGCAGACACTGTCTGATACAGCCAGAAGCTGAAAGCAGGCACCGGTGGCCACCCTATGATCTTCACATGTCCCTTAAAAAAGAGAACTTACAACGCTTAAAGCAAGTCCACCCCCTTTTCTTCAATTGACATATGAGCGTTCTCAATACTCACACTCAGTGATATGACTTGACTCTCAATGCTCACACTCAGTGGTACTGTGTCACTGACACAGTGGTTGGCTCTGATCTTCCATGACAACTTGCTCTGTTTCTATCCTTAAAAAAGGCCAGATTAGAAGGGACCCTGGAACCTGGAGTGGGAGGTTGAACGCACGAAGACTTTTGGGTCCTCAATGGAAAAAGAAGTGAGGCCACGATCCCACCTGCTGCTTTAGAAGTAAGAAAAATGCTGGGCTGATTGCAATTGAGCGAGCATTGTAGGTTCCATCCTGAGCTAATCAAATTAGTTGTATAATAGAGCCTGATTTGATTGGGTCGTCCAGGCAGCCAAACAAGTGCACATCATGTTACCTGATATAGCAGGCCATTTATGAGGCGCTTGCAAGCAAAAAAACCCATCCCTAATGCACACAGCCTTTTGTCTTGTGTAGTCTCTTCTAGAGGGAGCCAACTGGCCTAAATTGCCATACATGCTCGTTCTTGTGTTTCTTTCTCAAATTGAACCACACCAACCTTTACCTTCCATAAACATATTGTATCCACAAAAACATATAAAATTGGAGGGCCAGATTACTCTCCTGGCTCGAGCTCCTGGCCTCGGATCACCCCAAAAGGGCCCACAGCTCCACCCTTGGACCAACTTTTACACCCAAAAACATGGGTTGGTAATGAATCTGTTTATGCTAACATTCTGCATGTTCACACACACACAATGTTCAAAAAAAGGAAAATTGTGGGAGACAATCCTCATTAGTTCAGTCTTTATCCCTCTCCTAGGCTAGCTGTAGCTAGTGTAATTTTGAGGGACCTCTGGTGAGGCTCTTGCTAGCTTGCTAGTTAAAGGACCTTCCTTTCATGCACACGGCCTTTGGCCTGCGTATACATTTCTTTTTATATCTTTTTTGGAAGACGAAAAATGATCCTTTTTGGCACCCACTGTCCTGAATTGTTTCCAAGGGAATGGCTGAAATCCTGTATCTCACCAACCACTGGCCTGTCACTCCATTCTTTCTGCAATCATTGCAATCATGATGATATCCTTTTGGTATAAGGACTCCAAAACACAAAAAAATATTCAATTTGGTGCAGTGGGTGGCCCAGAATGGAGCTTTGGTGGTCAAAGCTAGGCTTCACGCCACAGCTAATTAGGCAGGTTCCCCCCAACCAAGGACTGAAGGATTAAGGCCCTAGTGCCTGTAACAGTACATTTTGCACCCTAACTTAAGTGTTTCCGGTTTGTGGGGAATCTATGTGATAGGCATGTCAAAAATACCTGCTTTTTGGGGGAGTTGTGTCCAGCTCCAGTCAAATTCTGTCCTTTTTGACACCCCTTGCGCTACATTTCTTTTTAGGGATATGGCTGAAATCTTGTACCTCACCAACCACCGGGTCTTTTCACTCCAACATTTTTGCAATAATTTCATCCTTACACAAGGACTCCAATTTGCTAAAATCAAGTCAATTGGTGCAGTGGGAGACCAGGTATGGAGATTTGGTGGTCAAAAAGTAGGGCTCACACTGCGGCTGATTTGGCACGTTTCCTGTTACTGGCTTCTTTGAGACCCATGTGCTACAGACAGGTATAAACAGCTTATGAAACAGTGAGCCTCGCGAGCACTCTCGCTGACTGCTGGGTCTTTCCTTCTGCACGCTGGTTAGTGCTCACCGTGGGTTAACAATGTTCCTAGCAGCTAGCAATTTTACTGTCTTCTTTGGAGAAACAAACATGATTTTGTTATCTCTTCTTTCAAGTCCAACTTTATGAGTTTAGCATATTTTGGCCAGATTTGGTTACCGGCCTCTGTGTTTCCGCTCAGCTGTCCTTGTAGGCGGAAAACGGACCTTACTTACTTGGCACCACAGAGAGACCAACAAACATCAAAAGCAAACAGAATTAAAGCATCCTCCGAGAAATACATCATGCACTGCGTGGCACATTAAAAGAGCTGAAGCTGGTATAGTACTCATAGTAGATATTAGTGAAGGTATCAATGGTGCTGTGACAGGGGATGAAGTGAATGGCGTTTCATACATGCTATATGCAGACGACTTGAGTTTAACTACCCATGATCCAGGTGAAATGCAAGTTATGCTGAATAGATTACGAACTTATGCAATGAGAAAGGGGCTGACTGTCAATACATCAAAATCAGAGGTCATGCATTTTAATAGTAGGTCGTGTTCTTCTCTGCCTACTTTCATGTATGGAGACGTGGCTCTTCCAGAGAAAGAGCAGTTTGGATGCCTCGGTATGCTTGTGGACAAGCACATGAGTCTGAAGGTGTCTGAGGAGCATGCAGTGCGGCCTTACATGGCTGCCCAGCAAAGGCGTTTGTGCATGAACATGATCTGAAGAATAGGCCGCATGCTCTGATTTGGCTTTCTAAGGTGTATGGCATTCCGGCTGGGATGTACGCGTGCCAAGTGTGGGGTACAGAGTACTTACGAGAAGGCAGTGAATTCAAAAGCCATTTGCAAAAGAGGCAATTATGCTCTTTAAGGCGTTTTCTAGGTGTGAAGAGTACTGCCACGAACTGGCCAGTATTGAGAGAGTGTGGCCAAGAGCCCTTAAAGTTTTATTAATTGAGGGCTACTGTTAAAATTGTCAACAACATGCTTGTTTCTAACAGTGAAACACTACGCCAAGTGCTTAAGGCAGATTTACACCTTGCTGGTACTACCATCCATAGTATGGATGAGTCCTGTTGGTCTGCACGTGTGTCTAAGTCATTTAGTGGCATGCGCAATGAGGAGGTGTTTAAACAGAAATTGCTGAGTGCCCAAGATTCCCATGCAGGATGTTTTAGGGGATTTGAGGTACAGACAGCAGAAGGACAGCAGAAATTGTTTTTTCAGCAGAAGGTTTGGAGGGAAGCGGACGCCCTAAGTCCCCGAGAAGTGAACAGGAAAGCAGTGACTTACCATCATTGGTGTGGGAAACCTTTGAATCAAACAGCACGCACACCCTTCTGTATCCCATCATATTTATTTAAGGATCTGGATAAAGGAGTCATGAGGAAGGTGAGTAGGTTTAGGCTTAGTGCCCACTGCTTGAAGGTCGAGCCCTGTAAATGGTTGGGTGGTTCAAATATTTGTGATAAGTGTGGATGTGCTGAAGTCCAGGACGAGAAACATGTTCTTTTCTACTGCAATTGCTGTGAGTTGTGTGAGCTGTGCAGAAAATACAAGGACCTGTTCATTGATCTTTTTAAACCGTTACACACTTTTGCCCAGCTTCCAAACACTGATTTTATTCCTTTCTTGGCGAGCTTTCACTTTTTGACTGATTTCGAGGTCAATGCTTTTCTAAATCAAGACTCGCACAGATTTTCAAAATTTCTGTCTGAACTGGTTTCAATTTTTGATGCTGGATGAGAATGTTTCACCAGCAGCCGATCAGCCAGATTCTCGGGCTGTAGGCCAACCCTCCCTTGTAACCCTTGTTACTGGTATAGTGCTTAAACTGCCCGGCTGAAGGTCAAATCTCATCCCAGCCTTGTAACCTTGCTTCAGCTAAGCTGCCCACGTAGGCAGGTACAGCTATTTAAACGTTTCCTTTTCTTGTAACCTTGAATTTCTCCTGGACTGTGTTAAACACTTTAAATTGAGACCCTGGCTACCTTGCTAGTTAAGGGGCATTTCCATGGCGCATGCAGCCATGTACCAGGTAGCGCTTCCAGTACTTTTGATTTCAGGCACGTTTTTTGTATCAGCAAAGCTGCCCACGGAGGCAGGTACAGCTATGTAACCCTTTATTTTCCTCCTAGCACTGCCAATCAAGAGCTGCAGTTACAAAATAAACAAGATTGACATTGGAGCCAGACGCAAAAATATTTGTGTCGGAGATGAGGGCATAAGAAAGCAGGCACCTAGCAAGCACACCATTGAAAGGACATGGGCCTGAGCAATGGAAAGGACATTATAGAAACCGTAAAAGCAAAAAGAAGATGGCAGTTCTGGAAAGACTCAAATTTTAATAAAAACGTTCCTTATTCTCCAGGCTGGTGGCGGCTCACACATGTAGAAAACGTAGCACTCCAGGCTGGTGGCAGCTCACGACCATATGAAATGCAACAAATCCTGCTGGGATGAAGCAGGAAAAGGCTGAAGCCACCTTGAGGTTTCCAAGGCTGACCAAGGAGGGACACACTGAGATACAGCCACCAACACCTACCTCACACAGGCTATGTATGTACCTGCCCTGAACCATCATTTTGCAGGCTGCTCGCGCACCGTCATGTGTTTGTTGTGTCCAATCAGCCTGTCATAACAAATCCATCAGTCAGCTTTCTACATGTTCTTTTTGTCAGCACGCGTCATGTACAGTGCGCATATGTTCAGTGATGATTGTCATGGTGAAGGGGTGCCTCACTGTGAGAGAGCGCACCATGCAGTGGGTGTGGAAGCGCTGCCCCCAGTAGCCTGCACGAGCTGAGCTGCAAGAGAGCATGCTGCGCAGTGGGTGTGCAAGCGCTGCCCCCAGTAGCCTGCACGAGCTGAGCTGCAAGAGAGCATGCTGCGCAGTGGGTGTGCAAGCGCTGCCCCCAGTAGCCTGCACAAATTGAGCTGCGAGAGAGTGTGCTGCGCAGTGGGTGCGCAAGCGCTGCTGGGCAGCCTTCTTCTCCCGCATAAGCCCCACTCTTTCCTCAGCAAGGGACCCCTTCCTGACTTAACTCACACAAAATCTCTAACGACCGAGTCATGCTTGACACACCCTGTGCGCATCCTGACGGCCGAGAGCCGCTGCATGGAAGGCAACACACAGCTCAGAAAGAGCAAGCAAATCAGCCTGGGCGCTTCCTCACAGCAGTGGGGAGTGGCTGCCAGTGTAAGCAGGAGGGGTCAACTTCGGTGATACGCTGCGAGCTGTAGCGCACCCAATGCTCCTGCACCACTTTGGGGTCGGCGTGGATGAGGTGCGTGCCCTTCCAATACTTGATCAGGCCCAGGCTCTGCAGGAAGGTTTGCCAGACAACGGAAGGAGCACGAAGGGTGAATTAAAGCATGCATGCCTGGCTTGGGCTGTGGCTCTAAGAGTGCGTGCCCTTCCAGTACTTCATCAGGCCCAGGCGCTGCAGGGAGGTTACAAGTGAGAAACAATCATGATGGGTGGATAAAAGCATGCATCTGTGGCTGTGCGCGCCCTTCCAGTACTTGTTCAGGCCCAGGCTCTGCACGAAGGTTTGCCAAAAAAGGAGCATGATAAGTGAATAAAAGCATGCATATCTAAGGCTGTGCGTAGCTTTCAAAAAGTACTTAATCAGGCCCAAGCTCTGCAGCCAGATGTGAGGGAACATGAAGGTTGAATACAGGCATGCACAACTGAGGCTGTGTGTGCCCCTCCAGTGCTTAATCGGCCCAGGCTCCACAGGAAATTTGCGAGAAGAGGGAGGGACAACAGAAGGCATGTCAGTGCAAGCCCTCCTATCATGTGCGCATGCACGGGCGCGCACACACCCACACCCACACCACACCCACACACGCACTCATGCAAGCACGCATGCACGTGCACACCTACCCAGACCCACTCACGCACGCACGCACCACCCACACACACACGCACTCATGCAAGCATGCATGCACGTGCACACCCAGACCCAGACCCACACATACCTGCAACGTGTCCACGATGTCCTGTCCCCGGATCATGGTGGCGTCGCTGATCTCCTTGATGCTAATGTCACCCTTCACATTGCGCAGTGCATCCAACAGCACGCGCGTCCAGTAGCTGCGGAAGCTCACCTGCGCACAGCAACGACGAGCAACCTGGGTTTCAAAGAAGCTGGGTTCCATTCAAGTTTCCAGCCGATCTACCAGTCACAGAAGCTAACCCGCACACAGCACCAATGTAGGGCAACAGCACCAAGCCAATGCTTTTAAGCCCCTTGCCCATCATCCACCACTCTTTTTTCACACTAGCAGTGTTCTAAGATTCTGTCAGGAAGGAGGCAGTCGCCTAGATACCCTCTCATTTAAACTGGAAACTGACTGGAAAGAAACACCAGCACCATGTCCTTGAGGAGGTGCTCCAGGTTGCTCATCTCAGCCCCTCCTTCAGCACACAAAGCACTACAAAACTGCAGACCTGGACAACTCCCCCATATCGCTGGTGATGCTCTTTCCCGGTATTCTTTCTCAAATCTAACCATGCCAACCATTATTACTCCATTGAATACCATGTTCACCAAAAAATAATGGAAATCGGAGGACCTCAGGTCACTCAGATCACCCAAAAATGGCCCACAGCTCCACCATGGGACAACATTTCACTCCCACATTTTTGTGTTTGTGACCACCATATACAATGATAACATCCTGCATATTAAAAAAAAAGAAAGGAGTTGGTCAAAAATTGACCTTTTTGGCACCCCTTGTGCTAAATTTTCTCTTAGGAAAATGGCTGGAATTCTGTATCTCACCAACCACTGGGTCTTTTCACTTCATCTTTTTTGAAATGCTATTCTGTTGGCATAAGGACTCCAAATCACCAAGAAACACCCAATTTGGTGGAGCGGGTGGTTTGGAATGAAGATAAGGTGGTCAAAAAGTAGGGTTCACGCTGCGGCAAATGGGACGTATGGGCTGAAACCTAAAAAAGTTTAACCCTAGTGCAATAGGTAAACACACCTGTTTGAGGGGGGGGAGTGTTGTCCAGCTCTGACAAAATGGCAGCACAGCGAGTGCGCACTCACCAGCCCGAGATCACTGAGGGGGTGTCCTGAGGAGCCCACCCTGCCTTAGTGCCGCATCAGCTTACATATATGCTTTATATACAATACGTAACATACCGTGTCTCCACGACCAATTTGAACGGTCCCCCCCCCAAAATTAATAAAATTTTTGAATTTAGTTCGAATGGGGTGTCCAGGATTAATATTTCAATTCGAATGGGTCCGAAGGGCTTATGGCTGGCATTAATTTCTCAGTTCAAATACCCAATTTGAATCCGTGCTGCTAGGGCTGCTGATGCTGATGCTGCTGGACTGTTGCTGCTACTGGAGGGGAGCTCTGTTCAGGAGTCGAGTTACACAAGAGAGGGAGCCACACAGGAAGGGGATATGCACCTACATTGGAATGTGCACTCAAAACATAACACAGGACGCACGCGCACACAACTGCACACACACGCACTTCATAACAGCTTGTCTGTATCATCAGGGTGTCATGCACACCTGAGGGTCCAGCCTCATGCACGCCTAGGGGTCCAGCCTCATGCACACCTGAAGGTTCAGCCTCATGCACACCTAAGGGTCCAGCTGCATGCACACCTGAAGGTTCAGCCTCATGCACACCTAAGGGTCCAGCCTCATGCACACCTAAGGGTCCAGCTGCATGCACACCTGAAGGTTCAGCCTCATGCACACCTAAGGGTCCAGCTGCATGCACACCTAAGGGTCCAGCTGCATGCACACACTGGAGCTGATGCATTTAACATCAACCGAGCTGTCACCTGGAGGACGTTCCAAGGGGTCCTTCTGCTTTGCTGGCTCAAACACTCCTTGACATTTTATAATACAGTCTTTCACACGAGCAGCCTAGCAGTCGCACTTCTTGACTGATGGCTTAATTTGTAAAACCTTGTAAACCTTTGCTGGCTGCGCCTTCTTGGATGCCTGGGCCCTGGCAAGCCTGGCTTGGCCTGCTTAGAGGCGCTGGGTGGGGTTACAGGCTTAAGCCACCTAGCTAAGGGGTTGGAGCTTGAGCTGGGGGCCTGGGAGGCCATTTTCTGCACAAGCCCTTTTGAGCCCCAGAATTAATTTCCAATTCGAATGGGGTTCGAACGCCTTGCAATAATAAATAAAAATGTTTGAATTTTGGCTACAGAATTAATCAATTTTCGAATTGGTCGTGGAGACACGGTATAATGTATATGTAATGTGATGCACATACATACGATGCTTATATGATGTGATGAGTCGTACAAGCATTGACGTAGTGAGCAGCAAACAGGGTTAATAGAAGGAGGCAGAGCACCCACCAGCCCGAAATCACAAAAGGGGCGTTCTCAGAGGCCACCCTGCCCTCACGTAACAGCTCATACACAAACGCAACAAACCCCAAACCAGATCTTGAAAAAAAAGGAGCGCACTCACAAGCCCAGGATCACAGGAAAATGGGCGTTTTGAGGAGCCCACCCAGCCCTCACGCAACAGCTCATACATAAAAGTGATCAAACTTAGATCTGGGAACACAGTGGTGCACTTACCAGCCCAAGATCACTGAGGGGGCGCTCTGGGGTGCCCACCCTGCCCTCACGCCGTGACAGCTCGTACGCAAACGCGATGAGCAGCTTGCCATAGCCCTTGCGCTGGTAGGCAGGCAGGGTGAGGATGCAGGCCAGGTTGTACTCCTCCAGGCAGTTCTTCTCCTTGCTGAAGTAGCCCACCTGAAGGTACAGCAGTGAGTGTGTGTGTGTGTGTGTGTGTGTGTGTGTGTGTGTGTGTGTGTGCATGTGTGCCATGAGGCTCATGCAAGCTGCCATTATGAGCTGATCCTTGGTCAGCTCGGAATTAGGGCCTTCAGGGCTTCCTATTTTGTTTTGTACAGTAGCTTGGCATGGATGCATGCATGCCCAACTGTTCTAGCGATCCAAGGGGGGGCTGCATCTGATGAGCGAGCATCCTTGCCCTTGTCAAGACTACACGAAAGTCGTCTGCATGGCTTTCTGCTCGTCCAGTTGTGGCATTTGGCCGCACATTAGCACAACATTTCATAACCACATGTTGAGACATGGAGACATCACAAACAATGAGCATTGGTATAGCCACATTTTGAGACACTGAGACATGACAAACAATGAGCAGTGGTAGGATCCACATGTTAAGATACAGAGACATTGGTATTGTTTAATTGTGGTAATTCGCCGCATCATCATCACAGCATTTCATTTCCACAAGATGGGAATCCCAAGCAAAGAAAGGAGAAGGGGGGGGGCTTAGATTCTAGTACCAGCACCAGGTCTTTGCCACCCAGCAGGTAAGGCAATATGGGCATCAGGTCCTGAAGACCCCAAAGGCTGAGAGCAATAAGGATGCACACTGGCTTTTGTGCTGTGCAAGGTAAGGCAATATGGGCATCAGGTCCTGAAGATCCCAAAGGCTGAGAGCAATAAGGAAGCACACTGGCTTCCGTGCTGTGCAATAATGTGGCTTTTTCCAACTGCTTCGGAGGCCTGCGCCATGTGCCACGCACAAGGTGGTACCCACCGCTGTCGCACCCTCGCAGCACATGGAAAAACGTCCAGCACCACACGCCAGCAACAGGTCCCCGTTCCTTTATGCACACAGCCGGACCTGGCTTGCGCAGTCATTCTTTTTTAGGAAGGTTCAACACCTTCGCCACGCACCAGGTGGTAACCACTGCTGTCGCGCTCGCACAGCACATAGAAGAGGAAGGGGTCCACGTCATAGTACAGGGTTTTGTGGTCCAGGAACAGCTTGGACAACAGACACAGGTTCTGGCAGTACACCTGTGGCACAGCCAGAGGAGGTGGGCACAAATAGGGACTCTATCGAGTGCTTTAAGCGCAACAGCAGGCACAGCTTCTGGCAGTACACCTGTGGCACAGCCAGAGGAGGTGGGCACAAATAGGGACTCTATTGAGTGCTTTAAGCGCAACAGCAGGCACAGCTTCTGGCAGTACACGTGTGGCACAGCCAGAGGAGGTGGGCACAAATAGGGACTCTATCGAGTGCTTTAAGCGCAACAGCAGGCACAGCTTCTGGCAGTACACCTGTGGCACAGCCAGAGGAGGTGGGCACAAATAGGGACTCTATCGAGTGCTTTAAGCGCAACAGCAGGCACAGCTTCTGGCAGTACACCTGTGGCACAGCCAGAGGAGGTGGGCACAAATAGGGACTCTATCGAGTGCTTTAAGCGCAACAGCAGGCACAGCTTCTGGCAGTACACCTGTGGCACAGCCAGAGGAGGTGGGCACAAATAGGGACTCTATCGAGTGCTTTAAGCGCAACAGCAGGCACAGCTTCTGGCAGTACACCTGTGGCACAGCCAGAGAAGGTGAACACACCAATGAAGACTGTATGTCTGGAGCGTGGCTGCGAACACAGCTCCTGGCAGTACACTTGAAGCATAGCCACACAAGGTGGGCACAAATAGGGACTCAGTTGTGTGCTCCAAGGGTGACAAGGGATACAGCTCCTAGCTCCTGGCAGCACTGAAGCAGGAGCGGGAGTGAGCTTGAGCAGGGAGTTCAGACAGCACGCTCAGCTGTCGCAATTGAGTGGGAAAACACCACAGTCCTCCCTCAGCAGCTGCCCACAAGGATCCTGCTCAGGAGAAGAGGCCAAGCCAGCTCAATTCAGCGCGCCTTCACATTTGCAACCCTTTGTCAGCAGCCAAATGCTTTTGCTTTGGATTTCCCCGGGGCTTCCGATTATGGTTGCAAGCAGAGGTTCTGCAACCCATGAAGCAAGTCCCAAAAAAGCCTCAGGAGCTGGAGTCAGATGATGAGGATGATGCAGTGGACGTGGATGGCATGTATCAATGATGAGAACACACCTCTCGGTTTTCTTTTACTGGGAGCAGACCGGAGGATATGGATCCAATGAAAAAGACTATAGGAACAGTATCGAGTGTGCTCGTGTAAGGATTCATGCAGAAAGATGGAAGCAAACCCTCAGACATGGTTCTGTGTACTTCCATACATCTACACAACATCTCGGCTCACCTTCGCCTTCTTGCCATCCACTTCAAACATGGACACTGGCGGATCTGTGACGGCCCCGCCCACAAAATTGGGCTGATGAGGAGGCGGAGGGGGAGATCGGTAGATTTCATCCCCTACACATAAGCGTTCGTGATAGTTGTATGTGTGCGTGTGCCTATGTCTCGTGTGCGTGTTTGTGTATGCACACACGCACACGCGAGTGTGTGCGTGCGTGCGTGCGCGCGCGCGTAAGCATGTGTGCTCATGGCTTTTGGCTCACATGCTTGTTTGGATGACTTGGTACACACATCTTGTTAGGATGGCGGTGACCAGGACTGGACAAACAAGACAAGGGCACAGCACTGGCTGCAACATTGCAAAGCGGTGACCAGGACTGGACAAACAAGACAAGGGCACAGCACTGGCTGCAACATTGCAAAGCGGTGACCAGGACTGGACAAACAAGACAAGGGCACAGCACTGGCTGCAACATTGCAAAGCGGTGACCAGGACTGGACAAACAAGACAAGGGCACAGCACTGGCTGCAACATTGCAAAGCGGTGACCAGGACTGGACAAACAAGACAACGAGGAGGGATGCTGCTTTTGCATGCCTTTTATGGAGGTATGCGATGAGACCACAGGCTGCTTTTGAAGCAGGGAATGAGCTGCTTGAGAGGCACAAGATGAGACCACAGACTGCTTCTGCATGGCTTTCATGGAAGCAGGAGATGAGGCCACGGGCAGCTTTTGCAAGCATTTCATGTACATAAAGTTGCCATACATTTCCTTTTTCCCCTACAAAAAAAGTGAAATTGTACAGCATGCATCCCTCAAAATTGGCTGAACCTAGCCATAACTCTTGTGTACCCTTGCCTATTTGTGGTCCCCCATTTGAACTGGCCACCCTGACGGAGAAGAGATCATGTTTGCACTGCTTCCCACCATCAGTGTTCCTGCCTCCATCTCTTTGATATTGCTGGCCATGCAGTGTGCGGCATTGCCGCACTGTGATCAGAGCCTCAGCACAGGCCCTTGCACCTCAACGAGTTTCTGGCCAATCCTGAAGCGCTGCAACATTGCAAAGCGGCAGCTGTGGCAGTGGGGCTTCTGCAACGTGCACTCCCTCCCATCAGATGGATTGGTGCATCTGCCATGGCTGATGAGCAACTGCATGTGCATTTCAACCTTGCCCATGGGCCATGCGTAGTCTCTCTGTCCTGTTCCTGTTTGGACCCATGCTTCGTGGAACGTAGTACTGTGTGAGCATGCACCTTCTATGTGCTCACACCACTCTCTTCAGCACCTTGCGCCTCAAGCACCTAAGCACCTGTTCAGTGATTACACAAGAAGCCGGCGTCATCGCTCGAGTGGCATCAGCCTCCCTCACAACGTTGTTTGTAACTTTGCTTTGGGGAACCTTATTAACGTCATGAAGCGAGTGCCACCACAAGTAACGATCCATCACTCAAAGCATGACGTCATCACTAGAGTCACGCAGGGACATCGTACACAAGGATGCCATCATGCAAGTAACAGTCCCATGGTGCGAATAGATACAGCTTGCCTCAGAAGGTCATTCAGTATAGTTGCTTAGAACACACCAAGCATCGTGTGCTGATGCTTGCACAGATCCCACCATCAGTTCTGCAAGCTCGCCTGGGGGTGGCCTGACCTCCGGCTTGGCAGGATGCAAGCAGCCATATGCTGCCACCACATGTGCCAAATCAAGCAACCATATGCTGCCACCACATGTGCCAAATCATGCCCGCATATTTACCCAACCTCAGACAGCTCACTGAAGGGGGGGTGCCTGACCTCTGGCGTAGCTGCGTGCCAAACACCGGATGCTGACATTGCAAGTCTCATCATGCCCGCTTACTAGCCCTGCTTTGAGAGCTCACCTGGGGGATGCCTGACCTCCAGCTTGGCTAGGTGCCGTATAAGGGTCTTCTTCTTGCGGAAATACTTGAGCGTGAACTCGCAGATGTACAGCTTATGCTGCGAGGCGTAGGGCTCAGGGTAGGGGGAGTAGTACCAAGAGTCCATCTCGTAGCGGCCCAGCTCTACCACCTGCATCCAGAAGAGAGAAGGGGAACACAGGTTTTGACAAGGAGCCCGATGCAAACTGGTTCTTGGGAGGTCTTTTGCAACGGCCAAGATCAACCCCCTGCAGCCACCGAGATGTGGGTAATGCAGGGTCTGACAGGGAGCCTGATGCAAACTAGTCCGTGGGAGGTCTTCTGCAGCGGCCCAGCTCAACCACCTGCAGCGAATGAAATGTGGGTACTTCAAGGTCTGACAGGAAATTTAATGCAGACTAGGACAGGGAGCTATCTTTGCAGCCGCCCAGCTCCAAGATGTACCTGTAGAAGAGAGCAGCGGGAAAATGCTACTATCATTGCTTCAATACATTGCTCGGGTAACAATTGGTCAGGTGGATGCGCTTGAGACTGTCCAGGGAATGTGCAGCATTCAGCCAGTGGCAAGCCAAACTCCACAACTGTTTGGGTAACAGTCGACCAAGAGGATGCGCTTGGTACTGCCCAGCAGTCATGCGCTCTGGCTGGTGGTTTCTGCGTGTGAGCCCCGTAAGCCTGAGCCTCCCTAGACGGTCCGTCACCAAAGCCCGAGGAGCCTGTGCGCATTGCCAGCCAAGCTCCAACAGTATTTGGGTAACAATCAACCAGGAACAGAAACCCTTGTAACCCTTGTAAGCTGATCGACCAGAATGATGCCCTTGAGACCGCCCAGACAGAGTGCAGCATCCAGCTCCATAAACCCGTGCTGATCGCATCCAGTTCCAAGAGCGGGAGCAAGCAAGCGTAAGGGCAGTTGCAGGTGGTTCAAGGACCCTGCAACTTGGACCCCCCCCTCCTCCCCACCCTACGCCAGCATGCACTGCGGGCGTAGCATTGCACAACAACTTGATGCGACCAGCAACAAAGGCACCAGGTGGGCATTTGAGCATCAATCAGAGTGTGTGGGTCGCAGAGGCAGTCGACGGGCCACAGAATTTGAGGCTCATGTGCTGCACACAACCATCAGTCTCTGTGGCCTGTCCCCTGCCCTCTGTAACTTGTCCACTCTGATTGATTTTCCAATACCTACCTAGTGGCTTTGTTGCCGTTTGCGAAGTGTACTGCTGTGCATGTGTTTTTTAAACTCGCCCCTTGCTGCACCTTTATAGGCGCCTTTATTGCTTCAGCTAAGCTGCCCTGGCAGGCAGGTACAGCTATGTACTCCTTTCCTTTCCTCTCTTCGCTTTCCTCTCCTCTCCTCGCCTCTTCTCTCCTTCAATTCCCCTTCCTTTCCTTCCCTTCCTTTTCGCTCCTTGCTGCACTCGAGAGTCTGCGCTGAAGGTGCTTGGCAGCTTTCCTGCCCATGCCATGCCGTACAACACAATTCAAGAACACTTGCAATGTTATCCAAAACCATCTGGGGCGAGCGAGCTCACTGGAGTGCGGATGCTCCTCCCTGTCTACATCCTAGGTCATCCTCCAAAGTCATCCGTGGATCCCAGGACTTCCCTACGCAACATCCTATGTCGTCCTTCTAAGTCCTCCCCGGATCCAAGGTTTTACCCATGCAGCAACTGTAGCTGCATCATCATGAGCTGTGAGCCTGGGAGCTGCTCCACCATGTGCTATCAGCCCGCCCCTGCCTCACTTGAAGGGCAGCATGTTGCCTCGTCGACATGGGCATCAATGCGTGCTCATGCGCACCACCCTGTGCTCCTGCCTGCCTGGGATCACACTGTCAACATGTGCATCAATATGTACTTGTGTGCACCACTTCTGCTCCTGCTCCTGCCTGTCCTTTTGGAATTACACTGTCAACATGTACATCATCGTGTGCTCATGCGCACCACCCTGCTCCAGCTCCTGCATGTTTTTTTAGAATTACACTGTCCCCATGCAGCCAGCTGTCACCAACAAAGATGGCCAGTATAGCAAGGGCTAATGTCAATGACGTCACGAGCTGGGGGTCCATGTACAGCTTTACAACCCTACCCCACCCTTTCCTTCCTTTCCCTGTCCTGTCCTCTCCTTCCATCAGAAGCTTGGGACCTACCTGGATGTTCTTGACCTTGGGCGCCTGGTGCTCCTTCTCGTGCCCATGGTCTCCATGCCCGTGGTCCTCCTGCACGCATGCGGATATGGAGTGAATGAGGGCTCAATGTGTAGTGACACCCTTGCCCATGGTCCTTGTGCAGATTTAAGAACATGCAAATACGTGTAAATGCCAACGTACTATGATACACTTGCCCATGATTCTCGTGCAAACATGCGAACACGCAGGCAAGTACTGTTGGAAATGCATTGTGATGCTTTTGTCCATGGACCTCCTGTACACATGTGTACATGGAGGCATATGCAAAGGCAAAGCATGGCCTTCATGCCTATGGACTTCCTCCCCCTCCTACACTATGTATGCACGCCTGCGTGCGCATACCCACACCCTACAAATACAAGCACCCACCGAGGTCACATGGTGAGTCTCCCAACTTGTACGTACACGCACCGCCCCCCACCTCCCCATAGGCACACGCACACAAAGGTCACATGATGGATCTCCTTGCACGCACACGCATGCACACCCACACATCTTCACATGCGCATGCCCACATGCACAAATGCACAAACCTACGCACAGGCATGCCCACGCGCATGCATACCCACAACCCACAAACGCACGCACGCACGCACCGAGGTCACATGGTGAGTCTCCCAACTTGTACGTACACGCACCGCCCCCCACCTCCCCATAGGCACACGCACACAAAGGTCACATGATGGATCTCCTTGCACGCACACGCATGCATACCCACAACCCACAAACGCACGCACCGAGGTCACATGGTGGATTTCCTCAAACTTGCGCTTGAAGCGGCGGGTGACCTTGACGTCGGTGCCGTTGGGGGACAGCAGGTCCCTGGGGAAGGCAAAGGGAAGGACAGGTTTCATAGCAGTGACTATGAAAGAGCTCAGCTGAAGCAAGCTGAGAGGCAGTTGGTGCGCAGCATCAGGATGAAATGGTCCGTTCCTCTGGGGGGTAATGGGCGGAGAGGTGCGTGCCTGATTGTGGAAACAAGCATAACTGCGGCTCTGAGCTTTTGCAACGCTGCAGGAAGAGCGCGTGCATGTTTGTTTGTTCATGAGCACAGAGTCTCATTGGCAGTGAATGGCTCATCCCGCAAGCTCCTTGCCAATTCTGGTCCCTTCACTGTCGCGTGCATGTCCTGCTGCTGGCTCTGCTGCAACCGCAGGAAGTCTCATATTATTGCCTTTGCAGCAAGGGGTTGTCGCATTTGAACCCAAGGGTTGGGTGGTGGCCTCCTTCCAGTGCTGCTGCCAAACTCTGGAAATGTAAATCTGAACCTGTCTGCACGCACCCTGCGGCGCCTAGCTGCATGGAGGGTAAAGCAGGCGGAGCTCCCCGGGGAGTGGTGCTGCTCATGGCAATCATCTTGTCGCACGTCACCCACTCATCCAGCCTCTTGTCACCTGGAAGGTTCAGAGCACATGTCTGTGCTCAGGCATGTGCGCTTGTGTGTATGTGTGTGTGTGTGTGCGCGCGTATGTACGTGTATGATACATGCATGCGTCTGTCTGTGTGATACATGCCTGTGTGTGTGTCTGTGTGTGTGCGCGCGCGCGTGTGTGTGTGTGTGCGCACGTTCGTGCGTGTGTGTGTGTGTGTGTGTGTGTGTGTATGTGTGTGTGTATGTGTGTGTGTGCGCGCGCGTGTGTGTGTGTGCGCGTGCGTGCGTGCGTGCGTGTGTGTGTGTGTGTGTGTGTGTGTGTGTGTGTGTGTGTGTGTGTGTGTGTGTGCGTGTGTGTGCGTGTGTGTTGCGCACGCGTGCGTGTGCGTGTGCGTGTGTGTGTGTGTGCGTGTGTGCGCATGTGTGCGTGCGCGTGTGTGCGCACATGCGTGCCCGGCATGCACCCTGAGAGCGTGTTGTGGCCAAGGAAGAAGCTATGGAACTGCAAACAGCATGGAGCACCAATTTGTGTGTGTGTGTGTGTGTGTTTGTGTGTGTGTGTGTGTGTGTGTGCATGTGTGTGTGTGTGTGCATGTGTGCATGTGTGTGTGTGTGTGTATGTGTGTGTGTGTGTGTGTGTGTGTGTGTGTGTGTGTGTGTGTGTGCGCGCGCGCATGTGTGCGTGCGCGTGTGTGCGCACATGCGTGCCCGGCATGCACCCTGAGAGCTTGTTGTGGTTAAGGAAGAAGCTATGCAACTGCAAACAGCATGGAGCACCAATTTGAAACTCACAGTCCAGGTAGTGCACATAGTGCAGCGCGTCTCCCTTCTTGTCCAGCACTTCTGCTGGGTCTGCGTGCGAAACAAAGGAGGGGAGTTTACCCCGCGTTGCTTCCTGGAAATTTCCCTCGGTGCGTTGAAAAATCGGGAACGACAGACGGATTGTGTACAGCTCTCTGACTCACGATACTGCCCGTCAAAGCCAGCCAAGCACTGCACACGCGCTCCCACACGGAAGCCCCCCCCGTCGCCCCCTCCTCCTGCTCCTGCTTGGTGACCGCCCATGATCCCGTTCGTGGGCACCTACTTTTCACGTTCCATACCAATGGTTCAATTTGTTTTTTCAGTGCTTGAGGAATCAAAATTGAGGAGGTTTGACCGAGTAAGATGGACTTTTGACTCTTTGAGACAAAATGTCAAATGTAGTTGCAAAAATGTCAAGTAAAATTAAAGCAATAAAGTTGTGAACCATTCTCTAAACATCCATCCCAGCTTAAAGAAGGTTTTCTTGTCTGGCTCAACAAGAAACCCTGCATGTGCCTGTCGTGGCTGCTGTGTGCTGTCATAAACGTGCTCTATCATGTGCCTTGTACCGGTTGGCTCATGGTTGTACGTTTGCAGCCGCATGTTAATGCCAACGCAGACTTTGTGGTTCCAGAGTGTTTTTGAGTGTAGGCCAAAATGTACTTCATGGTTCTCCAGCTTGACCTTGCCCATTTCGTTTTGGATTTTTGTGTGGAACGTTACGTTGAGCACTTTGAATGAGCAAAGCCACACGTATCTTGCATATGCAAAACACAGCACTTGAACAAAACGGAAACAAGCACAGCATGGCATGCAGCAGTTTTCTTTTTAAACTTCTTGTAGAAGCTTGTTTACTTGTTAACCTTGTGATAGCTGGTTGAGAATGTTTCACCAGCGACTGATCAGCCAGAAATTCGAGCTGTAGGTTAACCAATGTAAAACCCTGTAATCTCAACAAGAAACCCAGCTGGAGCCATCAAACTTCCATGGGGCCTGGATGGTTGTCTAAATGCATTTGAGAGAGAGATTTTTGACCCCCTCAAGATCTAGAACTCCCTGGGCGAGGATTCCCTGCCCTTTGCAGCTGAGGCAAAGCCTCTGCTCTTGTCGCGCTTGCTTTCCCCCCGTCGCAAGGAGGCAAGCATTTCCTCCTCTTGCTTATCTTCAGGGTCTTGAGCCTTGGGCCTGCGCAAGGGGTAAAGGTGTTTCATGAGTCATGCAACATGTAAGCATCGCACCGCAGCTTCTTCATTCATGGCCGTGTTCGTCTCTTCAATACTTCCAGAGAGGATATCATAGCATGAGAGTGCGTGCGCGCACACACATAGTTAACTGTCCCAGGCGCCTTTGCATTCAGTGTGTCCTCAACTTTGAATTGAAGTTACAACCACCATGAAACTCCTCTCCACGTTTCAATCAGTGACCCCACCTTTGCTTCTCGGAGGGTAGTCCTCGAATGGACTGGGAAGCCTCTAACTTTGCCTTGTTCTCTTCCCTGCGGCAGATTGAGAGCAGACTCAAGTTCAGCTTATTAAAAACCTGCCTCTTTTCTTAGTTAATGCACCATTCTACCAACGCGTAAATACACGCATCGAGCCAGAACAGAAAGACGAATACTCAAGCACCATTCACCAATCTAATTGGGTTCCTCGTATTGGAACACACTGTATCACGGGTAGCTGCAAATCTAAGCATCTCAATCCAAGCATTACGCGTCTCAAACAAAGTCCATATTGTGGAGGATGCAGTTCCAAACACTCACATCCAACTGTTTGGAGGCACTATGATAGCCTATCATTGATAGAATAAGGTCGCAGCAGCAAATCCAGAAAAAATAAAAGGATACACCAACTGGACAATGCCATACTCGGGTTGGCACGATGTCAATGTTTAATTGCTCATTCTTACAGAGGGCAGCACGAGGGCCTCACTCTGGACTAACCCCAAACTGGGCTTCACTAAAACTTATCAGGGCTTACATGCATTGGAGTGACCACTGAGCTCCTTGCTAAGGCTATGTTACACCAAAGCAAGATTCATGACGACAATTATAATATTGAATGCTTCCTTTTTACTGCCCCTGTGCAATCCCCATTCATGGTGCCATAGTTTCCTGAAAGGGTCTATTGAAGCCCAAAATAGGTGTTTTGTCAATTGTTCCCCACTCACGGCCCCCACAGACACCTGCAAAGCTTGCTTCAGCTCCGAAGCTTGAGAGCTTCTAAGGTGCCCGCAGGAAGAGACATGCTTAATTAGCCTCGGAGTGACCCAAAATTCCACCACAGCTTCATTCCAGGTTACCCACTGCCTCAGATTGGGTAATTTGGTGCCCCCATACAACAATCAGCCAAGTGGCTGCAAGGGTCGTCAACCAGGTCAGTTTTGGCCTCCTCAACCCGTATCCTTGGATGCACAGGATGTCAGCTTATTGCATCCTTGGTAAGCTAGAATTAAGAAAAAAGACCTGGAAGAGTGTCCTGCAAAACGGGCCAGTCAGCTCCTTGCCAGCTTTGTAACTTCTTCACTGATGGCTGGATGCCTTAACCGCTTTACCGTCTGCTTCATTATGCTTCAATAAGCTTTACCATCTGCAGTCATACAGAACCCTTATTCACTTGCCCTGCAACCTTTCATCGCACTTATTCTTGCTCTATGACATAAGGAACAGGATGAAAGTAATTAGCATAAATCCAGTGAAGCATTCAATAATTGAGCTCCAACTTCAAAATGTCAGACTGAAAAGAGCTGGTTGTTTACCTGGAATCAAGCCATGACATGAGAGATAGGTATGCTACCTGCAAGGGGTAGGAACAACGTCAAGAGAAGTAGTGAGGTCAATCGTCCATGGGAAGTCCAAGTCTATGAGAACAACTAGCATGCATGAAGGAACGGCCAGGCATTAGGTTACAGGTTACAGACACAAGGCCTGCAGCTAAAACGACTGACTGCATATGCCTGAAAATAACCAGCATGCATGAAGGAACAACTAGGCACTAATTTGCAGGCACAGGTTACAGAAACAAAAAGGCTTCCAGCCAAAACAACTGAACTGCCTATGCCTGAGAATAACCAGCATGCATGAAAAAACAACCAGGCACTAGACAAGGCCGAGGCCTGCATCTGCGTACATGAATTGGATTTGCAAGTCAAACCCATCTACCCCGCCCAATCATGTTCACATAAGGTGGCTCTGGTCACTATGTGTTCATGCAGTTGCTGCTGAGAAGGCGACGCAGGCAGAGCTCTTGCCCTTGCGACCTTTGCCTCAGGCTGCTGGAATGGAGTTTCTATAGATTGCCAACAACAGCAACAGCGCGGAATCAAGCACGCCAGCCAACAGCACAAGGCCACTCACTCCTAGAGTCACGATCGTTAGCAGCCCAATGACGATGGTAAAGGCAATGGAAACAAAGGTGTCACTGGCTGACTGCGAGGCTTGGTTTGCCTGAGACACCAAGGCCCCAGCCTCCTGTAGTGTGAGAGCAATTGCAGGTAGATGGGCACAGCAGCAAGGAGGAGCAGAGGGGAATTTGAGATTTGAAATGCAAATGTAGGCATGCACCTCAAGTTGCATTGACAGATGACACACAAAGCGCAGGTACTCATTGTCAATTGATGGAAAATCAGTCGTGCAAGCACTCCTAATGTGAAATGAAGCACTCATCCATGACACCCACTGCTTGTGTTTCTTGGACATCCTCAGCCAGCGCAACAAAAGGAGCCACCAATGAGGACGCTGCCAGGGATATTACACCCAATGCCAGCACAGGCGCATCTTGCTGCTGTTTGCTGTGCCCTTGCTCCTCTGCTGCGGACGGCACCCCCTTGGCCAAAATTGGTCTCCTTGATGAAAAAGCGTGCAAGCGTCTCCTCAGAGGCACATGCTGTGGAATGGAAGTGGAGGGCCTCAATGCCTGACAACTGTGCATGGTAGACTCTCTCCTTCACGGCAGATGCAAAACCCGCTTTGGAATGTTTCTAAGGATATATTTTTAGGCTTTTTGTACATGAATCCGATAACAAGCACGGGGGACTCAACTCCCAAATATCACCCGGAGATCTTAGGGTTTACTGGTGCCCATGAGGATTGTCGTGAGGAGGGCACAGCAAACCATGTTTGCTGGAAGGCTTGCCCTGCCGTGCAGGTGAGGGCCCAGGTGCTGGAGCATGCGTGAATGCTTGGTCCTCTCCTCACCCAAGCGAGCAAGAGCGCTCAACACATGTGTTCATTGGTTTCACTTGAATCACCTCATCCTTATGGTTTAGGGTAGGAGCCCTGCCTACAGACGCGTCCGGGTTGGAGCTGGGTTTCCAGGGAAATTCCTTGATAGTGCGACAGGTGCGGGAATACCAGTGAACTTGCTGGCGTGCACGTGCAAACAGAAATTTAAAAGCCCAAAAAACACAGGGGCATATGCTGCCTAAAAGTGCAGCCATGGTCCCTTGAAAAGACAGCACAAACAAGAAGCAAAACCAAGACGGGGAAGCAAGACGCGCACAAGGCGCACTAGTTTGGCATTGTCTTCTGTCCTTCATCCCATGCACGTAAGACCTGCTGTTAATCTCCATTCTTGTTTGCAATCAATGGTGGAACAATAGGCTGGAGCTCACACTGTCGGGACCTGTGCCTGCCCCTCCTCCGTCCTTGCCCTTCGCCGCTACTTGGACTTGAGAGTAGCTGAGCTGCAGCTGCCTCCCCATCAGCCGCCGCTCCAGCAACCGCTCTCCGGCAGCTTGTGCGTAGAGGTGCACATTCTCAGCTTCTTCTTCTTCTCAGCAGCAGGGCAGCAACAGGGGCTTGAGGGGAGGGCGTGTGCACAAGGGCAGGCAGTGGCTGATTTACTTCAGAGCCTGCAACGACACAGATCTGCTGATGATGGCAACAGCAGTGATGAAGAGAAAGCAGGGGGAGCAGGATCAGGGGTAGAAAGGGTTGGCGAGGCTTTGCAGCAGCTACCAGCAACGCAGGGCAGAGGCGTCCACCAGAGCGCTCAGGCTGCTCGCATAGAGGTGGGAACAGGACTTATAAAACAGATCGGATCAGTTTGACAATGTCGCATGTGTGTGTTGCGTGTTGTGTGTGTGTGTGTGTGAGTGTGTGTGTGTGTGTATGTGTGCGTGTGTGCGCGCGTGTGCGCGTGCGCGTGCGTGCGTGCGCGTGTGTGTGTATGCGTGCGTGCGTGTGTGTGTTGCGTGCGTGTGTGTGCGTGTGTGCGTGTGTGTGTGTGTGTTGAGTGTGTGTTGTTATGTGTGTGTTGAGTGTGTGTTGTTGTGTGTGTGTGTTGTTGTGTGTGTGTGTGTGTGTGTGTGCACGCGTCCACCCAGACATGTGAGTGCTCTCAATAAGTCCATCAAAATGCAGTATGGTGTGTCGTTAATAATGCTGGATAATGAAGGTGAAGTTGCCAGCAGGTTGTCCCTGCAGGTGAACATATGTGACTCTTGATCAGATTATGGGGTACTAGGAGTCCCAGGGAAAGCATCTTCTCATTTGAAAAGCTCACTGAGTGCTACCAAAACCAGGCGGCCTCTAGCCAACTGTTGACCAGTGCTGTACGTGTCTATTGGTTGGTTTCCGCTTCAGGGGCCAGCACGAAAAAGATGAGAGTTGAAGGAGGGGGGGGGGGAAATAATCAAGTGTGTGGCATGTGTGCTTCTCAACCTTCATAAAAGCAACAAGGATGCTGCTTGATTTGTCGCTCAAAGAAAACAGGGAAGAAAAGCCATATAGGCAGTACAACCACTCCCTACTTTGACTATTACTCTTGTCAAGTCATTGCTTGGGTCATGCTGCCGCTTGCTCCTTCCAGCCCGTACATTGTCTATGACGTCCTTGCTCTGTCACTTGCAGATGCTCCAGGATTTCTTGTTGTTGCTGTACATACTTTCGTGCATATCCTGGGCATCAGGCTAGGTTCCGTTGGTCAAGGGTGAGGCTGCACCATCCAAACATGCCCCTCATCTAGGCAGCAATCAAGGCAAGAGACATGTTGCGCCTGCCGTGCAGGATGAAGTAGCAGCCTCAGCAGGGATCTGACCAATCAGCCATGTGATTAGTTTGCCTCTAAATATTTCAAACAAAAAACCAACAAGAAGCCAAGAATGCTGCTGCTTTAGTCATGGACACGGTGCGCCTGCCCCGCAGGATGAGGAAGCGGCCTCAGCAGCAGCAGCCACTGCAGGTGGTCATGACGTGCGAGATGAGATCTTTGAGATCGCTCAACCCAGTGATTGGAAAATTGAGGCAGCCACCCCGCCACCAGGCAAGGCCTGAATAGAGGAGCTTGTTTTTGCCACTCCCTTCATACTAGCTGCCTGCTACTGTGTATGCTCCAACGCTTTGTTCAACGCAACTAGTAACGAGTTACCGCATGTTGCCCTTGCATCGTGATGAGGAAGGAGCATTGATCAAAGAAGTGCCATTCACCTCCACTCTTCATGCTCACCGTATACCCCAGCAAATAGGACTGCCCTTGTAGGTTCTCAATTTTTCATCAGAACATAAGTGCTTGACTTAGGGATGAGAGGAGAGGAGTGAGCTTTGTGATGCATCTGATTTTTCCAGCAGTTCCAGCTGTCACGCTGACTCTCATTCCCACACTCCTGAGGTGATAGCTGCCATTTGGTGGGCTCTCAAAAGTCTTTGAACCGTTGGTAGCAGGGGAAGCTGTGAGCCTGTATGCCATGCTTAGGGTGTTTAGGGGTCAAATCATACAGAAACTGCTCTAGCAGTGCTAGATTAGCACCTCAGGGACTTCAATGCAGCTAGCGGTCAATGGAGGATGTCAAGGCAACTCCTGCAGTCCACCTTTTGGAGAGAGCCATGGCACGAGCATGTGGGATGTGCAAGGCTTGGATTCCTTCACTCCTCTCTCCATCCCTTGTTTCCCTTATTTTAAATGCAGGCCTGGGGTGCAGCCTGTTCCGCTACCAGCGAAGGGCCCTGGCATGGATGCAGTGGAGGGAGCAGCAAGGTGAGGTCCATCGGATTGTGAGGATTGTGAGTCATTTTATAGTGTGACATAAAGGCATTGGAGAGAGCAGCACAACGAGGATTGTGATCCATTTAATAGTGAGTCATTGAATGGCGAGGCACTTTTGATATTGAGGCATGGATGCAGTGGAAGGAGCAGCATGGTGGGGTCAATTTAATATCGAGGCTTTTGATGGTGAGGCATGGATGAAATGGAGGAAGCAGCAAGGCGAGGCCCGCATGGGATTTGCCCAGTTGTCCTCCCCTGCCTCCATTCTCCTTTTGTTTTGTCCCATCTATTCTAAGGGCAAAAGCAAAAGAGGAAGAGGAAAGAAGCTCGCTTTTTCAAAGTTGCACGCATCGTGTGGCATGTTTTCTTACAGCAGCTGCAACACATGATCATGCTATCACCTCAAGTTTCGAGTGATGTTCAGCTCCTTCTCTGTACATGCTTCATGGCTGGTGCAAGTTTTGACTGCGGCTCTGTGTGTTATGTGCGTGTGTGTGTGTATGTGTGTGTGTGTGTGTGTGTGTGTGTGTGTGTGTGTGTGTGTGTGCGCGAGTGTGTGTGTGTGTGCGCGTGTTGCAAGCGCACATGCTCCAACAGTCAGACGGTTGCACTCAATGTCGTTGCAACCTGCAGGTGATCCTGCTGGAGCATGTGGTCTCCCTTCCAGTGCTCAGTGTGGTAGCTCTCTGGTGCAGGCTCCGCGGGATTGGCCAGCAGATGGGCGCCTTTCACTGCTGTGGCAGAAAATGACACTGCAGGTGCTTCAGAGAAACTATGTTGTTGTCGTGTGTATTGCGAAGGTGTGCCTGGTACTCTAGGAATGTTATTAGATAGGCACATGTTGCTGCAGTGGGAAGGAATGACGCTACAGGGTTATTTTTGTAGAAAAGCGTACTGAGTGTCGGGATGTTCGTGCCCTCTTTTACTCCAGCACAATTTTTTGTTTTATTGCATGCACTGGATAGCCACATATCCATCTTTTTGATCATTTGATCGAGGGCAAAGCCAGATGGAATTTTACTGTGCTCAGTGTTTGCTCTTGCTCACAATGATCAACTCAGATTCTCTGCACCTTTTGCACACCTGATGTGCAAGCCTTTCCTACATGTCTGCAGTTGTGTTTGCTCACAGAAAGGTGCATTCCCACACTTGTGTGTGTGTGTGCTCACAGAGTGGTGCGCGTGTGTGGCTCAATCAGCTGGAAGGCTTGGCCATGAAGCAGGACCCAGAGATTGCAGGGCTGCGGATCCTACCTGTCAGAGGAGGCATGCTGTGTGATGAGATGGTGAGGCTGTGCGTAGAAGATTTTTGTGCGAATATTAGATGGATGCCTAGTTCTCTCCCTCTGCCACAGAGAACATGCAATGTAATCGTGATACAAAACAAGGATGCAACTGTTAGAAGAGGCATGCTGTGTGAGTAGATGGTGAAGCTAATGACCCATGTATTTCTTGCGCAGGGCCTTGGAAAGACCGTGGAGGTCATTGCCTTGCTCCTCACACATATGGATGACGTCACCGCACGAGGCAAGCCACAGGCTTGCGCACCGCACGGTGGCCCAGGTAGATCTACCGAGTAGCAGATGCATTGCAAAAATTGCACCATGCATGAGATGATGACCCTGCGAGAGCAATGTCTAGAGGTGTGCGGGACAACTTTGCCCTCTGGAAAAAATATTTTTATCTGGGGGTGCAGGAAGGTGTGGGAGAGTGGAAAATGGTCTGAGGAAGATGAAGGGTTGTATCACTGAAGAAAAGCCCATAGGTCCCGGAGGGGTGCCAGCATTTGGAATGCAGAGCTCCTTCAAAGCCCTAGTATCCAAGAGCAGCAGGAGAAGCGTAAGAAGCAACTGCAAACGCTGTGCAAAAGCATGGGATGAGGTGTGCACACTCATACTGCTTGCATCATTGTGGGCATCCTCTGAGTGGATGCTCAGTTGCATGGATGATACATATCCTAGCAGAGTGTGCAAAAGGTCTCCATACAGTCTTTCTGGCCAGCAGCACCTTGTTCCTAAAATGTCGTGTGGAGCAAAGTCATGTTTATTGAGACCTTGGTGAGCTCCGCCATCTCCCTGGAGTCGCACCCTTCCCATGCCATCCATACTTTTTGAGCATGGAAATCTGGCACTCAATTATATTTCCAACTTAGGTGTCGTAAGTAGCACTCAGTATCAAGTAGCATTTGCTGGCAATACACAGTGCCGCGTGATGTGTAAAGCCCAGGTATCAGTCCAGTAGCAGGCACCAGCTTAGTAGCCCAGGTATGGGTTTTATAGCATTAGTAATAAGAAGCAGTAAGTACCATTTAGCAGCTGTAGACATTGCCGCGTGATGCGGAAAGCCTAGGTATCACAGGTAGCATGTAAGCAGCAAGAAATTGTGAGCAGAAGACCATACTGCACTGCTAACATCAGTCTGCACTTCACTATAAATGCAGCAGCAAGCATACGCTGCAGTGTTCATGTTACGCACACTTCCCTCACATACTGCTATGTACTCCATTCTTGCTGCCAGTGCGTCTAGGAGCATGGACTGTCACAATGCTAGTACATCACTTCGTTTTCCATGAATCATACGCTTCAATGTTCATGGCACACACACATCCCTCACATACTGCTATGTACTCCATTCTTGCTGCCAGTGCGCCTAGGAGCATGGACTGGCACAAAGCCAGTGCATCACTTCACTTTCCATGAAGTAAAATGTTTCATGAAGGTTAGCATATTCCTTTTTTCGCGAATCAATACGTTTCAGAACAAAGTGTTTTGTGGCTTGCCTGTGGCATTCACGTGCCCCTTCACTTATCCATAAGGGATTTTTAGTAATTCATGTTCCTCAAAAAACGGCAGGATACAAGCTGGCTGTGGGCACTGGAGACTTGTAACAATGCTCACTGAGGAAATTTTTTTTCATATACCGTCATGTTTCAGGATGACGTGTTTTGTGGTTATGTGTGGCATTCATGTGACCATTCAATCACCAAAGGTTTGGTTCAGGGCGATTTGCATGCCTCTCTAAAGAGAAGGTTGGAGCTGGTTGCGTGCTTTGGAAATGTTTGGCTCCCACTCAATGGCTGTGGGAAATAGGAATGTGTGCCCTGCTTGCATTCTCTCTCTGCTGCATTTCCTCAGTACTGCTAGCAATGCACAAGGAATCAGGCAGGGAGATTTTTGGATGGCACAAGCTTGAGGCTGGCCAACAGGCAACGGGAGCTTTTCTCAAGCTTGCTCCCAGTGTGGTGGCTCAGCTTACCTTGTCCATATTTAATTTCATGTATCAACCCTTGACAGGCAGATGTTTGCGTTGCGCGCTCCCTTTGTGCTGGCTGAGCTCATCTTCCCTCTGTTTTCTATCATTTGCAGGCGCTGCTGGTGAGGGCAAGGCCAAGGTTTTGGGTCCCACACTGATTGTCACCCCGCCAGCAATTCTGCAACAGGTAGGCTCCTGGCATGTGTCCTCTGTCTCACTGCTTGAAGTGTTTCTGCCTGCTGGTATACATGAAAGAGAGGGAAAAGAAGAACTGTGTAGGCAGAGAACTCTCCCTACATCAATCAAGGTTAAGGGAACACATAGGCTCAAAAGAGCTGCATGTCCCACCCACCCTTAAGGTAAACATGACACAATGCTGGCATCTCATTGTCCAGGCTTTAAACAATCTAGCGGTTTTCTTAGTTGATGCAAGCAGTCATGACTCGTATCAGTCAGGGTTTGGCCCATGTGTCTCCTTTGTCTCCTTTTCTTGAATTGATGCAGGCAATTTACACTGGACACGTAGTTTTCTGTTCCATCTTTCAATTATTGAAATATCTACCCCCGGATTCATGCTTCTCATCATCTTTAAAAATGCAATTTCTGGACTCCTTTCTTACTCACTTTCACTCTCGTTTTTTCTCGTCCAGTGGGCTGGGGAGATCCGTGACCACTCCAACCTGAAGGTGTGCTTGCTTTGTTTCCTCTGTGCATGGCAGAGCCAGACATTGCCACAGCTATCTTGTCTCGAGAATGAAAGCGCCAAGTTCTTTGAATTCTCATGCTCCTAAAGAGCTGTTTCCTTGGAAATAAATTGGATCCTAGCTGTTTATCTCGGCCTCAAGGTGCGGCTGCTGCCAGTCCATCTCAGATGCTATGGCTGCACTTTTTTTTGTGCTACGTGTAGCTAGGCAAAGCACATGGACGTTTGATTTACCATTTCCAGGTGGCCATCTATGACGGGATAAAGGATAAGCAAGAGGAGATGGCCCAGAGCCTGAAGGCAGACATCCGCAAGAGCCACAGGTGGAGCTACTAAAAGTTCTGAAGCAAATCGTTTGAGCTTGTGAGACTTGTCTAGGTCCCTGCTGTAAAGGTTGCAGTCTCACATTCAATGCATGTGATTTTATTTGCTTGATAATGCGTATAATAATGGTAGGTAGTAGCCCGGCCACACAGGACACTATGGGGTTGGTCAAACTGAAGCCCTTGAAGCGATTGCGTTCAAGCCAATGATGAAGCTCTTATCACACAGCTATGGTGATCATGCTTTCATGTGCACGCTTCTGACCATCGTGATGTGCACTCTGACGCAGGGCGATCGCAAAGGCGGAGTTTGATGTGGCCAGGGCTGAGGATGCTCTTCAGGCTCAACAGGTACTGTCCTTCAGGCTCAACAGGAATCCACTTCAGCAGCTATTGCACCATGAATTGTGTTTTGCATGCAGCCATATGTCCTGTACTGCCCCTTTGCCATGTGCATATGGCGTTTTTAAAGTGCGTCAAAGCTCATGGACATGACATGTTCTACTGGCTTGCCTGGCACGAGGCTGGCTGGATCCTGTGTTGCTTGATGGCTGGCCATGCTCAGGGACATGGCATCTTTCACAGGCTTGCCAGGTGCCAGGTGCTAGGCTAGGACCTGTACTGGCTGGGACCTGTGTTGCTTGATGGCTGGCCATGCTCAGGGACATGGCATGTTTCACAGGCTTGCCAGGTGCCAGGTGCTAGGCTAGGACCTGTGCTGGCTGGGACCTGTTTTTTTTTTTATGGCTGGCCATGCTCAGGGGCATGGCATCTTTCACAGGTTTGCCAGGTGCCAGGTGCTAGGCTAGGACCTGTGCTGGCTGGGACCTGTATTTTCCAAACGCTGGCCATGCTCATGGACGGAAATGAACGTCTTTAGGGTGCCACTCTTCAAAGGGAGAGCACTGAGCATCAAGAAGAGCAGCTATGCAGGAGTAAGGGGAGTTCAGAAGTCAGGGACTTTCAGCTTGTTGAGGTTACGATGGCCATCAATTCTTGTGCGAACAACTCAAGGTTGCGTTCGGCAACATTTAGTCAGTGACATTGGTCAGCGACATTGGGCTGTTTAATCACACCACAGCCCTCAAGATATGCCCACTTGTTATTGCTTTGCAGAAAAGGCAAAAGCTTGGCAATGGTGAAGCACTGCCCACGCACAGTGACAGCATGGGCGGCAGAGGTCATAAGGGAGGGGGCCGCAGCAGCAGCAGCAGCAGGGGAAGGGGTGCTGGGGCAAAGAGCAAGGTGGGGTGGAAGCACAAGAATGATTTTTTTTCTAGAGTGTACCAATCTGAAGTACTAAAAGTGCTTTAAGTGAGATGTCTTTCTTTACTTCTTGCCATGCTTGTCGAGCATCCTGGCTCAACCTTCGGTGCTTGTGCCGTTTGTTGTTTATGCCCATGCGCTTCCTGGTTTCTAGGCCTGACAGTGGGCTACAGTAAACCCTTTCTTGGCTGGATGTAAAGCAAATTCCTGCCCTTTGGCTAGACTCTGGGCCAACATTCCGTCCTTTGCTGATCAGACGATGCTGACAATGAGCAACGCGCCATACCCTTTGCTGGCTTGCCGCAAAGCATCACCTGCCCTTGGTTTGACACATGGGCAGCATCATTCTCTGGTCTGGCACTGGCAGCATGCCCTCATGCGCACAAAGGCTTGTCTGCAGTTTACAGTTGGCTACAGTCTACAGTCTACAGTCTACAGCTCACTCTGTACTGTGGCTTGACTTGAGGCAACCACCTTTCCTTCATTGGCTTGAGACCAAGAGCAGTTTCCTTTTCTTCCCTGCATTGGCTTGAGACCAGGCCCACATCCTGACGTAACGCAGTGGACACTGACAACAACATGTTCACTCACTCACAAAGGCCTGGGGGAGTTGCCATGGTGCAAACGTTGTTTTGTTGCTGTCGTGTGCACAGCCGCAGCGCGGCTTCAGCATCTCCTGTTTAGGTGATTTCTGCTTTGTTTGTTGCATCACGGATTGTGTGGTGTCAATTGTGTGGTGTCAATTGTGTGGTGTCAGGGGGCAGGAAAAAAAATCATCAACGCAGGCCTAAATCACATCAGCCACAAACAGCTGGCCATATCCTGGAAAGCATAGGTTCACTGTAAGGAGGCGAGCTGCCTTACTTTTTTGCTCCCCCTGTTTCTTATCTTGTGCACCTGATCTAGCACTGCGTTTAAACAATGCACTCTTGCAGGCTTCGAGGGACGTCCTGAACCCTGAACAGACCCTGGAGGAATCCTCCACTGCGCTGCATGCTGCAAGGGCTGCCTTGACAGCCCTCGAGCATCAACAGGTATGCTTATGGTGAGCTCATGTGGATTTAACACTTTACTGAGCTAACAAGGGTCAGGCTTTACAATGGTGGGTGAAATGACACCCTTTGAGGATGTGCTTCCTCTTTAGGATCATAGTTGGGCAAAGTGCAAACATCCTAAATGAGGTGCTTGCTGAATTGCATCTTTATTGATGCTAATGCTGACATGGATTGCCTCCTTTGGTGATCCAATCCCTTAGATTGTGCTCGGCGGACTTGGAGGGAACCAGGGCACACCAAATTTGCAGTGTGTTGACACTGCATACGTACTAACTTGAGGGTTGACCCATGCCGCGCTCTCCGCTTCAATGATAACTGCTGCAAGAATCAAAGAGCATGTCAGTCACTTTCACAGCTGGACCGCTTGTCTCTAAGTGGCGTCAACAACCTAGTTTTGGTGCGGTTCACTCGCCCTCACAAGGTTCCAAACTTCAAAAAGTATTGTTGGATGGATAATTTGCTTTCCAGGGCAGAATCAATTCAGAGGGTAGTGTGGGTGAAGAGATCGGACTGAGGTGAACAAGGATTCATGCAAACGACCAACTACACGATTTTGGTATGCATCCATGCCCTTTGATTTATTCGTTGATGTGCTCGGCTTGCAAGGGGGATGCAATAGAAGTAAAGGAGTCACATGCATGTATCAGCTTGCAGACCCCTTCTCTTTCACCGCCCTCCTCCCCCCACGTACCTCTAAATTTTAATGTTTTGAAGGCGCTTGACAACTGTAGAGCAGCAAAAGTCCTATAGGACTGGTCCCAAGAGCCCGGGTTTGAACTTAACAATATGGGATATGCGCAGGTTTTCCAACGAGGAGCGCAGAGAACAGAAATAGTCCATTAAAGATTTAGGGGTGATGAAGGGCATGAACTTTTGGATGCAGGGAAGTCTTGCTCCAGTGGATGACCTGGGATTTTTGGCATGTTAGCTACTGGCACTTTGGTTTGTTTGGTTGCCATGCAAGACGCAAGTACAGCGGCAAACTAGGCTGTTCAAAGTGTCAGTGCCAAGAGGCAAGCACACAGTCCCCCCTCCGCCCCCGTCAGTGTACACACACCAGGGCTGAACGCATCTTGGTGTTCGCGTCAGGGGCAGGAGGTTCAACTTTGAGTCTTTGGGCGGCTTGGGGGATTTTTGGGGGCCCTGTCGGTAGGCACTCCAGTCCTTCCTTACTGAATGCAGCCTGACGGCAAGCGTAGGCTTCTCCCTTTTCACCTTTCCAGCATACAGTGCTGCAGTTGATGCACACTGCCAAGTAAAAGGCAAGCACTGTGGCTAGCCCCGCTGCACTCGCGCCAAAAGGCAAGAAATGGTGGAATTTTCACTTATCACTCATACTGCCAAGTAAGAGGCATACAATGTGGCTGGCCCTATACTCTTGTGCCAAAAGGCAGGCTAAGAGACCGGCCAATCAGATATGCTGTTGTGGCCAATTAAACATGCTGTTGTTGTGCCCTGCAGGAAGCAAAAACTGTGGCAAACCAGGTTGTGCCTATTGCCTGTGCCAAAAGGCAGTCTCAGATTGTGGCCACCTGCTCATGTTGATGCCCTGCAGGGGGCAAATACTGTGGCGAACCAGGCTGTGCAGGAGCTGGTACAGGCAGATGTTGTGCTGACGACCTACAATGTCCTGGGTCAAGAGGTGCGGTCCCTTCATTTCTCATTCTGTTCTTTTGTGTGGAGATTGATTGGCCCGGACCTACGCTGTCTCAGGTAAACAAACTGTGCAGAATATGGTTGGTAGCGTCCTGAGGAAAGAAGCGTCTCTTGGAGTGTTCCGTGAGAGTGCAATAATGTTTGCCCAACCCACCATGACAAGCATGTTCAGGCTGAGCTGCTCTTGGAGAGCCTGTGCTTTCCATGTCACGCTGCCTGAAACATTACTTTCTTGTGTCAGGGGTGGCAGACTTTGTCACACTCTCAAGGAACACCCCAAAAGGCATTTCTTTCCTCAGAAGACCATCAGCTGGCTGAGTTGCTCTCGGCAAGCCTGTGCTTTCCATGTCACGCTGGCATGTCATACCAAAAACATTTTTTAAAAGCAAGCCATGCCATGCCAAGAGTCATGTCATGCTGCCATGCCGAGAGTCACCTTTTTTTTTATGAGCTTCATGTGCTCGTCCCTTGTCTAGAGGTAGCTGGAGGAGTGGATGTGGCTGCTTGATTTAAACGAGTGCCTTGTTGCAGATGGATTCCACTTACAGCAGTGCTCCCTTCCTGCTTTCTTGTTTCTGTAAACCACAGGTCCACTTCAACCTGGACAATCTGAGAACCCAGGGCTCACTGCGCCATGTTAAGCGCTACCAAGTGCCTGAGACCCCACTCTTGCAGGTGAATGGGTTGAGATTCCTGCCTTCACTGAAAGTTTCAGCCTCGCCTCCCATGATAGCTTTGTTTTGTCAACATTACTTCCGACAATGACAGTCGTGTCTCCGTTGAAAAAGACGGCATTGCTTGTAGTGGCAGAGCCTGCAACACCAGTTCTGTGTATTTTGTCTTGTCTTCTTCTTGTCTTTTGTCTTGTCTTCTTTGTCTTGTCTAATAAGTTGCTACACTACATGAGGCTGGATCAGGCACAAATGTTGCACCGTCACCATCTCAGTTGAAGCATTATGGGGTTGACTTGGTGCTGCAGTCAATACAAGCAACAAACACCAGTTTCACTCCTCGGCAGCATGGCAGTGCTTGGGGGTGGATGAGGCCCAGCTTTGTTGCTCTTATAGCAACTTGTGGTGCAGAGTGAAGCACAAAAAGAAGGACCCTCCGTTTTCAGGTGGCATGGCAGTGCTTGGGGGTGGATGAGGCCCAGCTTTGTTGCCCTTATAGCACCTTGTGGTGCAGAGTGAAGCACAAAAAAGGACCCTCCGTTTTCAGGTGGCATGGCAGTGCTTGGGGGTGGATGAGGCCCAGCTTTATTGCTCTTATGGTATTTTGTGGTGCAGAGTGAAGCACAAAAAAAGGACCCTCCGCTTTCAGGTGGCATGGCAGTGCTTGGTGCTGGATGAGGCCCAGCTTTGTTGCTCTTATAGCATTTTGTGGTGCAGAGTGAAGCACAAAAAATGGACCCTCTGTTTTCAGGTGGCATGGCATCGCTTGGTGCTGGATGAGGCCCAGCACTGTGGCAAAGGCCTGAATATAGTGGCGCAAATGGCTGGACAGCTGGTGGCTGATCGCAGATGGTGCGTGCATGTGTGTGTGTGTGTGTGTGTGTGTTAGCACGTGTGTTGCATGGATGATATAGCTGCGCACATCAGCCTTTTCACACAGCAAGCGGTGAACAGTTTTCAAGCACCAGATCTTGATTGTGCACCTTGTCGCTTGAGCACATTGATAGGTGCAAGCGTGAGCATGTCGCACCAAAACATTGTCTGCTCCACTATTTTTTCACACAACAGCAGCAGGTATGTAGGAGAGGATGAAGCTAAACATAGATGATTCATCCTTGGCGAGTTGTATGAGCATGTGCGGCTCTTTGGGCTGACTTATAGCTTCTTTCTCCAAGTATACTGAAACCTCGCCCATCAGCCCAGGTGTATCGCGGCACATTTTTGGATCATATGACTAAAGGAAACCCACCAAAAGATTTACAAGTGTTGGTTGCTTGGTTTCATGGCCTATATGTATAAAGCTGTACATGCCAAGCGAAAAGCAATTGGTGGACAGCAAGGCATCCTTGCGTATGAATTATGCAAACAAGTTTGTAAATAATTGGTTGCTTGGTCTCATGGCATATGGTTGCTGGTTTCAGGAGCGTGACCGGTGCGCCTATCGGCCCACGTGGACTGCAAGGCATCTTTGGCTTATATGAATAATGGAAACAAGCTTGAAAATAATTGGTTGCTTGGCCTCATGGTTGCTGGTCTCAGGTGCGTGACCGGCACGCCCATCGGCCCGGGTGGACTCCAAGACATCTTCGGCTCCTTACGTGCACTCCAAGCACACCCTCTGTCTACACCCAATATTTTCCGGTGCGCACGGACACGGACTATTCATTGGCAGAAATGTTGACTCCAAAGATGCAGAACTGGTCAGCTTCCAAAGTAGAAGCATCATGCTCCCTGATGCAAAAAACACCATTCTGATGTCCTCGGTGCTTCAATGCTCCCTGATGCAAAAACAACATTCTGATGTCCTCGGTGCTTCAATGCTCCCTGATGCAAAAAACGCCATTCTGAAGTCCTCGGTGCTTCTATACTCCCTGATGCAAAAAAAACATTATGATGATGTCCTCGATGCTTCAATGCAGTCCTGTAAGGAGCAAGAGTGCATTGCTTTCTTGAGGGTGTGCTAAAAAAGGTAACAGTCTATGCCAGCCAAGAGGCCGCGTGCATTAAGGAAAGGCTCCCTAACTAGCAAGCTAGCAAAAGTGTCACCCAAGGGTTTGCTCAGGCACACTCAGGGACTTGTGCTTGGGCAGATGCAGGGCTGTGCATGCAATGCAGGGAACGTACAAGATCATAGACTGCTTTTGGGGTGGTCAAGTTCAACCCATCATACAGCTATGTTCATGCAATCTAGCTTCTGTGAAAGATCACATAATGATCCTGAAGTGGTCGATAGGGATCCATAGTACAGCTGTGCATGCAATCTAGGTTATGTGAAAGGTCACATAATGATCCTTGAGTGGTCGATTGGGATCCATAGTACAGCCTCATGCTACAAAATAGTCTTACTGCCTAGTGTTCCACAACTGATGCACTAAAAATAGCAATACTCTCCAGTGTTCCACGACTGATGTGCTGCAACACAATCTTACTGCCTAGTGATCCACAACTGATGTGTTAAGAATAGTAGTAATACTGCCCAGTGTTCCACGACTGATTTTTTACAGCATAGTACACTTCCTAGTGATCCACGGCTGGTGTGTTGGAAATAATAATAATACTGCCCAGTGTTCCACGACTGATTTTCTACAACAGAGTATACTGCTTAGTGTTCCACCGCCGATGTGTTTAAAATAGAAGTGTGTTCCACAAGTGGTGTGCTAGAAATAGCAATACTCCCCAGTGCTCTACGACCAATGTGCTTCAACATAGTATACTGCCTAGTGTTCCACAACTGATGCACTAAAAATAGCAATACTCCCCGGTGTTCCACGACTGATTTTCTACAGCATAGTATACTGCCTAGTGTTCCACAACTGGTGCCATGCCTTGAATACCTCAAAGGCTGCCCATGCCCCCGATTATTTTAAATAGTGCCGTTGCCCTTTACAGGACAGCATGCGCTGCCTGCGCCTGCATTGCTGCCTCATCTGCCACAGCTGTTTTCATGCTGCCGTGTGCTTTTCTAATGCTACCGTGTGCTTTTCTCATGCTGCCGTGTGCTTTTCTCATACTGCCGTGTGCTTTTCTCATACTGCCGTGTGCTTTTCTCATACTGCCGTGTGCTTTTCTCATACTGCCGTGTGCTTTTCTCATGCTGCCGTGTGCTTTTCTCATGCTGCCGTGTGCTTTGCTCATACTGCCGTGTGCTTTCATGCTTCTAGAGCCCCTCATGCCCCGCAAGCAGTGTTTGTGTTGCTTGCTTGCTTGCTTCCTTGCTTGCAAAATCAATGTCCTTGGACCTCTGCTCGCGCTTCTTTTGTTTGCTCTCTTGCTTTTGCCCTGCCTCGCATCACCTTGCCATATGTACTGAAGTGGGACCTCCTGTCCTTCCGCCTCGCATCAGCTGTCATGTAACTCAAGATTGGGTTTGATCGCATGGCAGTTGCAAATGTCAAACGGCACCAGCAAATGTCAGGAGGCACTGCAGCATTGCACACATGGCAATTGCAAAGGCCAGAAGGCACCAGCAGCAGCAAATGCCGGAAGGCATCAGCATTGACTGCATGGTGTCTTCAAAATTCAAAAGAATCTGCTCTTGCCCTCTGGGACTGGAGACCAAAGCAAGCTATCAGCTGGCAGCTTGTGCTGGTACCATATGAAAATGGCTTAGATGGAATTGAATGGATTGATTGCAGGCGGCTTGTGTCTGACCCATACATGAGCGGTTCTTATGATGGGCACCGCCGCCTGAGAACACTTATCAAGCCTTACATGTGGTGAGTGATGCTGCTCCTGCGTGCCAGTTGAGCCCCTTGTACACGGCACTTCTAGAAACATACACATCCCGTACTCAAATGCATGATGCGCACATTTGTGTGGATGTCCAGCACAGCTTGGCAAATGATGAACATGAGCCTCTGCCGCTGAGCAGTTGCACTGAGCTGATTGCTCAGCTGCCTATTTGCCCATCTGCCTGGCTATAGGCTCGCTGTTCCTTATCTCTGTGGTGGAGGGGACTTACCGCTCTTTGGGGCCAATGAGTTTCCTCCTCCGAAGTTGATGTAGGGTGACTTTCCTCTGCCTAGTTGTTTCTTCCCCTTCTCTTAACAGGCTCAGCAAATCAGGCCCTGCAATGCTGGAGCATGCCTGCAGGCAACTTGCATACTTGTGCAGCCCCTCTGGGCTGCCAACACATAATTAGAGGCTGAGTGCAATCACAGGGATTGACTTGAGACAGGAAAAGCAAGGCTATTTGACGCTGCAACAGTGACACTTCTTGCATCAACACAATAATTGAGGTCCGAAGGCAAAATTTGCTCTTTGCTGGCACCAAATAACCGCTACACTTCTAGCTTCTTACCAATCCTTTACAACTGCATCAGTTACATGAACCTTGTTGCATAGATACATGATCCTTGTTTCTTCCTTGCTTTTCTCTTCACTGGTGCAACCGCAAGGCAGTCAGTGATATCCAGCTTCCAGCCCGCACCCTGTCAACTGCAGCTGTAGCCATGCCGTTGTCAGACCCTTTTTGTTTTGCAATTGTTTTCTTCACAGGCGCAACAGCAAGGCAGCCACGTCCGGGGACATCCAGCTTCCAGCCCGCACCCTTGCTGTTGCACCTTTAGCCATGCCGTTGTCAGACCCTTTTTGCTTTGCAATTGTTTTCTTCACAGGCGCAACAGCAAGGCAACCACGTCCGGGGACATCCAGCTTCCAGCCCGCACCCTTGCTGTTGCACCTTTAGCCATGCCCTCATTGGAACGGGCTTTCTATGACCATGTGCTAGGGGAGGCAAGGTGAGCGGACCAACAATGCTTACACACATTATTGTCTTTGTGTGGAGTACCGTGCTTTCTATTTGCTCCCGTGCTTCCTTTGACCATGTGCTGGGGACGGCAAGGTATGCTGCGCACCATTTTATTTACAGGCATAAGTGCCCTGGCTTGGTTTATTATGTTGCTCTTTATGCTTCTTGGTTTTGTATGACCATAAGCTGGGGGAGGCAAGGTAGGCCAAGGGACAGTTACGCGAGTGTTGTTTTCAGAATTGATTCTACATTTACAACATTCATTTGCAAGGCTGAGTGCTTCAAAATAACACAGTGGGCCAAGCAACAGTTTCCTGAGTGTTATTTTTGTTGGTACTACATTTACAACAATTATTTGCAAGCATGAGTGCTTCAGAATAACATGGTGGGCCAAGCGACAGTTTCTGCTTTTTAAGTGTTCCTCTTGTCCACCCAGGATTTTTGGCCATGCACTGGGGCAGGGAAGGTGGGCTGAGCATCTGGATTCAACGTTGTCATACAATATTTTGCAGCCTCAATGGGCGCCTGCTTCATGGTTCAGGACTTACCTCATGGTTAAGCCATGAGAAGGCCCTTTTTCCAAATCGGGTTCTTCAAATGGGCACTTCATTTGCATGCCTTCCAGGCCTGCAGCTTTGGTGAGACTTTAGCTTGCTTGCCCATCTGGGAAGCTTCCTCAATGCACGTGGCCACCCGTTTTTGGGCTGCATATTTCTCTCCCTGTTTGTTTCAGGTCTGCGCGAACGGCCCTTCTCAGGCAGCAGCAGGAGCAGCAGCAGCAGCAGCAGCAGCCAGATCAGGCCTTGGATCAACAAACAGGCCAGCAAACAGATGATCAAGCTCAGCAGCAGCCTCAACAAGGACAGCAGCAGCAGCAGCAGCAGCAGCAGCAGCATGTTGGTCAACGCAAACGTGGTCAATCGTCCAAGGCCAAAAGCAAAGGTCTGTGGGATTTTTGCCCAGTCTTCGTTGAGGGACAAAGGACAGGAAGGAAGAGATATGCAAGTGGGATATTGAGCTGGATCAAGCATTTATGAAGCATTTATGAAAATGATAGCCATGGGCGTAAGCAATGGAAAAAATACTCAATGTGCATATTTGCCCTAAGTAGGTGCTGAGCCAGCAGAACTGGCGCATGGGAGCCTTGTCACACAGCGTTGTCTGGCATGTGTTCATCCCCAGTGTGCAAAATGTTATTAACGTTGTCCACTCCCAATGCATATATTTGCTATGTTCAGGTGCTGAGCCAGCAGAACTGGCGCATGGGAGCCTCACACAGCTTCGTCTGGCGTGTGTGCATCCTCAGCTCACTCAGTACTGGACAGCCCTGAGCAGCGAGCTGCAGCTGAACCATGTGTGTGTGCTTGCGCGCGCTCAAGAGAGTGGTGTGATGTGTTGTGTGTTTGTGTGTGTGTGTGCATGTGTGTGTATGTGCGCGCGTGCGCATGCATGTAAGCTGCCTGCATGCTTTTGGGTACTACTTCCAGGTGCAAACAATTTTGCTCTGGCTCTAAAGGTCTATTGTGTTAATGTAAGGTAAAGGAAAAGCACGAATGGAATTTTTGTTGTTCCTGTCCACAAAACTGCCGATGCCCTCTTGTTTGGACACATCTCCTTCGATCGCTCAGATCCTCTGCTGCATCCAGCTTTCACCCCCTAATCTCTTGTTTGTGATTTGGCATTGTTATTGTAATGTTCCTGCCTTTTAGAAGGACAACACAAGTTTCATCCATGCTGCCATTTCGGCTCGTGTGCTTCTCCTGCGAGCTTATTTGCTCTCTGCCCATGTTGCTTGCTCTCTCTCTCTCTCTCTCTCTCTCTCTCTCTCTCTCTCTCTCTCTCTCTCTCTCTCTCTCTCTCTCTCTCTCTCTCTCTCTCTGCAGCTGCTGTGCAAAGGCTTGTTATTCTGAGATTACATGTTTGCTGCCTGGCTTGGTCATTTGCTTTAATGGGCACAACCTTTTTTCATTTCAACACACGCAGGCTGGAGGAGGTGCACTGACCATGGTGGACATTCTGAAACGCATGTGGGACCAGGCACAGATGCACTTACAGGTAAGCGTGTGTGCATGTGTGTGCAGGGGGGGGAGGGAGAATGTGGGTGTGCGTGGGTGCGTGGTGTGGGTGTGGATGTAGTTGTAGGAGGATGTGCAGGCCCTCAGTCTTCCCTGATTCTGTGTAGCACAACAGTAAGAATGAGGAGAGGCAACAGCATGGCCTTCATGGTCAAGGACAGCCTGCACTGAACCACAATCTGGGCATTCCTTGCTGATCCAGGGTGCCATCTTCCTCTTCTAACCAGGACCCATTTTTAGGTTGAACAGGAGCGGCTTGATGAGCTGCATCGTATGCCAAATTATATCCAAAAGTGCATAACGCAAGCTATGTGCACATTGTTTTCCCATATAAATGACAGAAAAAATTGTGCGAAAGCGTGTCCTTTGCTTGTGCTATAAAATCATGCAGCTATTTCAAAAAACCAGGGTGCCTGTACATTTGTTGCTTTTATTGCTTCTGCGTAAAGCACCCCCTAGCAACTTGATCTTCAACATGGAACCCTCACAGAAGGCTTGAGAACTCAGATCTGTGCCCTTATGTTTGCAGAAGCAATAAAATGTTGAGTTTGCAAGGTGCTCTTGATTATGTCTATGTTCTTAGATCCATAGGAGATCCTGATGAAATCTTCTTGCAAGGCATTCTTGACAATGCATGCGTACAGGCTGCGGAGCGTGAGTACTGCACGGTGGCAAACGTGCTGGCAGGAAAGCTGCTGGAGGAAGCAGACAAGAGGAGCAGTGCTCTGGCGGTGCGTATGGATGGCCTTTTTTCAATAATTTGTGAAAAAAGGTTTTAGCTGAACAAGAACTGCATTCTGATGGTGTGCGTGGATGGTCTTCTCCGTACTTTGAATTTCTTTTTGGAGGAAAGAGCAAGAGGGAGCGTGCCAGAAGAGCAATGCTGTGGCGAGCTTGAGTGGGTGCCTTTTTTTCCCGCTCCAAGCATTGATCCAGCCTTTTATATAAATGCTTGAAGCCGCTGAGGTTGCCAAATGAGGAGGAATAAAAACTTGGCCTTCTCTGGCTACATGTGAGGATGGCCTTTTTAAGCAAAAGCATTAATCTTGTTCCTTTTCCCCCACAGTGAAAGGCTGCTGGAGGGGGCAGGTACGAGGAGAATTGTTGCCTGTGAACGAATTGTTGTGCCTGTGAGGGCGAGTCTACTCGTGAATTTTGTTCTCAATTTATTAATCCAAATGTGTTTCGTGGGAGCAGCAGCTGTGGACAAGGGCAGCTGCAGAGTAATAAAGACATGGATGCAGCACATTGGCAGAGAGGGTGGTCACCTTCCTTATTTTTCCAGCAGGATGCTTCTTCATGTTTCCCGGCTCTTACCTGTGATCTCCAATGCATGTCTAGTTCCAGTTGGTTCTTGCGTGGATGGCGTCACTTTAAGTGACCAAGCTTTTTGTGGCTGCTTTTGTTCAGCACGATGATATGTTTGTAGAGCTCTTGCTTTGTGGGGACTCTTGGCTCTTTTGAGCCAATGTGTCTTCATATCTTAACTGATGTTGGGAAACTTTCCTTTCCCTTCGTAGTTTCCTTTATTCTTATGTTCTAATATCTCCTTTTCCTATTTGGTTTGTCCACTCGTTACGTTCCCAGACCTGCAAGCGAGAAGATGTATTGTTTTTTGCAGGTTCCTGATAAACGAGACAGGTTTCAACCATGTATGCGTTGCTTACAAGTGAGATGGGATTGTATGAGCAGTGAAATTGCAAAATTCAGACAGATCATATCTATGGTACAAATGCCGTATGAAACCTTGCTATGATCTGACCCCTCGTCCATGTGTCTTCTATGGAAACTCCCTTGCTGCTCGTCTGATGCTTATATAAGGACTCAAGCACATCTTTTGGAGGTCTAATAGTGGGGCGCAGCAGCATGTACCTGTGCTTGAAAGGCGCTGCTGCAAAGGATACAGCTGCTTGCAAAGGCAGGTGGTAGCAAAGCCAATAAAGCATCGCAACAGACGTCCCAAGGGCAGCAATGCAGCGTCTGTTGAAACTTGCATTTTGGCAGGACAACACATTAAGTTGGCAGGTTGTGATTCCTATCATGCAGGCTGTTTGAAGCGGCAGCGTCCTCAGGGTCTTGAACTAGAGGTTTTTTTCATGCTGTTTCACAATGACACAACAGCTGGCTGGCTGTGCGATTCTTTGTGCAGGCCGGCGGCAGCAGTGCCAAGAAAATGCGGGGCTCAGCAAAGAGGGCACGCACGTTGGGGTCCCCTCAGCAGCAGCAGAGACCGCAAGGGCTGGATCTTGATGGGACTCAGAGTGGGCCGGAGGTCCTCCCTTCTGATCTGAGTGGGGCTGGCCCAATTGGGGCTGTGGCCAGTTCAAGCGTGGCTGGGGGTTTCAGTGCGGTTGGGGCTGGTCCGAGTGCAGCTGGCTTGAGTGTGGGTGGTCCAGTTGGGGCTGGGGTCCCTGCTGCTGCAGTTGCCAGGGATACTCCTATGGCAGGGGCGCTTGCAGAAGGGGGTGGGAGTACTGTGGCAGGCCCCAGTACCAACGATGGGCCTCACTGCCCTGCTGGAGCAGATGCAGATCTGCCAGGTACGTGCATTGCAGCTGTGCTTTGGCATGCGGTCGAATGGTGGCTTTTGTGTGGCTGGTCCAAGTGGGGCAGGGCTTGACTGCGTGAGGGATGCAGGATTCAGTTCGCAGAAATTGTAGAATGTGGGACTCGTGCACACCAATGGATCCTACTGGATGCCAAGTAAGATGTGTGCCTCGATGGGTGTGGAGTGCATCATTGGCTTCCAAGGCAGCCAAGTTTGGCATGGAGTGATAGGATGAACTTCCCCCTTGTCCTCCCTTGAAGAGGATTCTGGTATGGACTTAAAAGGAAACAGCCTCAAATCCAGGGTGTAATTGTGGCTTTGGAGCTGTCAAATATTTGCATCGTGGGATGTAGCACCGCCTGTTCCATAAGCGACAGATGTGGATTCACACTAGTCGGCAACATCCATGACCTTCCAGTCCAAAAACATCGCATTCTTCATGAAACACTTCTGTCTTGGAGTTCATGACCATCAATTGTTTTTGTACGACCACACACGTAGTTTTAGCTAGGCCTGTGAGCCTCAGGGGTGAGGCCCTAGCAAGCTAGCTCGCTAGTTCGGTAACCTTCCTTCTATGTACGCTGCCGGACCTAGCGTGCGTTAATTTTCTTTTGCTTTCTTTGTGCCACACTTGTTTTTCTCCACAGCTTCAGTGCGCGCGCGCGCACACACACACACACACACACACACACACACTCACACACACACACACACACACACACACACACACACACACACACACACACACACACACACACACACACACACACACATGCTGCGATGATGCAAACAAACGCCTTGAAATGTTGCATTTTCTCGCATCATACCTGATCTTATCATAATTTGACGACTCCTCTTCTGCCACATGGGTTTTGTCACGTTTTGTGTTGTCCAGGCGCTGTAACGGCGTCCCTCTACAGATCTGCACTGGATTTGATTGAGGGCAGCTACCGTGTTGGAGAAAAGGGCATCGCAGCATTGGAGAGGGGAGAAAACAGGTATGCATGTTTGAGGGTATCGCAGGTGAGTATGCAGGGGGTTCGGTGAGGGTATCGCTGGTAGGTATGCACGCCTGAGGGTGTTGAAGCTTTGGAGGGGCATCGCAGCTTTGGAGAAGAAAGAGATAAGGTGTGCTTGCCTGCGTGCTATGACAGGGCAACATTGAATCAATGTGGCTGCTTTATTTGCGCTTGATCTTTGGGAGAAAAGGGTATAGCAGCTTTGGAGAGGGTAGAGAGCAGAGGCATGTGTGCCTGCGTTGTATCACAGGGCATTAATGACTTGCTGCGGCTGTTTTACCTACACTTTATTTTTGGTGCAATGCAGCGCAGCTTGCTTTGCCTTTACCTGCACACTATGGCAGTATTTGTGCAATATAATGCACCTTGCTTTGCCTCTGTATACACACTTTGTCAGCGTTTTTGCTTCCTTGTAGCGTATGATGAGAAGGAACTCACATATAATGAGGACAGCAGGATTGTGTATGCTTTTGATACTTGAGAGCAGGCACAGTTTCAAAGGTTGTGGTTGTAGTGCTCAGGAGTAGGCATGGGTTGAGGGAGTGTGTAGTTTGGTGCTTGAGGGCAGCAATGAGCACTGCTGCTAGAGCCTCCAGGAAGCTCCTGGAATTATCTGGACGCTGAAAGCTGTAAAGTGGCCAAAAGTGATCAGTCTGCGCTTGCCGTTAGATCATGTGCATCCAGGAAGTGAGGTCCCCGATGTAAAAAGGCTGCATTGCATGCACGCAGCATTGTAGTCTAGCCAGCCATTGCCAGGGTGGGGGCTGGAAAAAGACAAGAGTTTGGAGGATGAAGGGCTTTCAATGAGCTAGTCTTCCTAGGACCTGTATTGGTCTATTGATTCAATTTTCGAGGATGATATTTTTGAAAGAACAAGGAATGCATGGCCCTCAAGGAGAGGGCACTGCAGGGGTCAAGTGGCCTGTTGTTCTCTGGACTCTTGCTCAAAGGGGATGCAGTCAAGATTTTCATTTCCTTTGCTCTTGCTCAGAGGGACCAAGAAAATGTGGAAAGTGTTGTTTCCAGTATGTGCTCTCGCTTTAAGGAATCACCATGGAGAGCATCATTTCTGTGTGCTCTTACACAAAGAGACCATGATTAAGAAAGTCGTTTGAAATGACTTGAAACATTTAGATTGACGCATGCTCTGTGGTTTTGCTCCAAGGGACCACAATGAGGAAGCTGGACATGGAGGTGCTGCTGCGGCTGGTGATGCCAAGGACCTGGTTGACGAGGAGGACACCACAGCGGCTGTGGCGTCATGGCGTGCGTGGCGCTTCCTGCAGGTGCATCAAACAGGAAATATGAGTATGCTTGCAGGAATCAGGAAGGACTGTATTTGCAAGGACTCAGGGAGTGGAAGCGCTTACTGCAGATGCATCAAACACGAAGCACGAGTATGCAAGCATGATTCAAGTGCCTCAAAAAAGATTGAGTGAGCACGAGCGAGCACGAGTCAAATGCCTCAAATCAGATTGAGTGAGCATGCATGAGCAAGCAAGCATGGGCCAAGTGCACCATGCAGGGATGTGTGAGCAAGCATGAGTAAGGTGCATCACACGGGAAGCTGGAACATGCAAGGGGTGAGTACTCTAGGGATGAGCGCGGTGCAGCATGCTGGAAGCATGAGCAAGCAACAGATGTGTAAGCAAGAGATGTGCACGGTGCATTAAACAGGGAGGATGAGCAAGCAGGGGATGAGTAGGCAAGCATGAATACTTAAGGGTCGGGACTCTAGAAAGATGTGTTTAATGTGGATATTCTAAGATTCGCTAGAATGCTAGTTCGCTCCTATCCATGTTTCTGGCTCGATACGCTGCCTGGCATGACATTGTCACGTTATTCATCACGGCATTCTGAGGTTGCTTCTGGATTGTTGGAAGAGCACAACTCTGAAATGAGTTTCCTGCTGCTTGGAAACAAGATGTTCTCACCTTCGTATCCTTCCATGGGATGAGGACATGCCAAGAGCAACTTCAACTGCGTTGCTCCCTAGGCACACACAAGCATAGTAAAGAAAAGAAGAGTCTACAAGCATAATACCTAAGCAAGTAATGCCTGCTCAAATATGGCTGGAACCCAGCGGCCTTTCCCCCTCAGACCATGTGTCTAAGAGATACAGGTATTGAGCGGGAAAGGCTGCTTGGGCCAAGTTCCATAAGGATCATGGCATGCACAGGTGTGTATGCAGGTGAATATCAATCAGCATGCACAGGTGTGTGTGTGCAAGTGAGCGTCACGGCATTCACATGCAGTCGAGGATGATGGTATGCACAGGCGTGCATGCAGGTGAGCATCGAAGAATACAAATTCGTTGAAAATCATGGCATGCACAGGCGTGTGCAGGTAAGCATCACGGCATAAACATTCAGGTGAGGATCATGGCATGCAAAGATGAGTTTGTGAGTGAAGGCCACACCAATCACATGCAGGTGAGGGTCTCACGCCCAATGGTGATGAGGTTGGTGTAGAGGATTTAAGATGGCCATGTAAAGATGGCCATGCAAGTGAGGACCATGGCATGAACAGGGGCACATGCAAGTCAGGATCATGGTATGCACAGGCGTGCATGCAGGTGAGGACCATGGCATGCAAACACAGATGAGGACTGTGTTTGCCTCAATGCATTTGCAAATCATCTGTTCTGACACACACACACACACACACACACACACACACACTGGCAGGTGAACACCTGCGCCATGCTGGCGGCGCAATATACGGCGCTGGGACGTGGCGTGGAGGCAGCCAGCAGTAGGGCAGAGATGGAGGAGAAGGCGCAGGAGCTGCAGGAAACAGCGGAGGCTGCTGTGGCAAAGGTGCGTGGGTGTGGATGTGGGTGTTAGCGCATGCTTACAAGAATATCGTGGATGAATGTTACATATTTTTTCTCTTTCTGGTTGCTGGAGTTTCCCAGCAAAGCTTTATATTGACACATGAAATGAAGGCTTTGTTCTGCTCATGAGTGTCTGTGCTTGGCACAAAAAACACATTTTTCCTGCTCGCTTAGGCTGCTAGCATAGCTCCCATTTACAGGAGAGCGTCAAGGCTTTGCATTGCTTTGCTGGATTCTACTCCATCCTCCCACAATCTTGTTGGTGCCCCTCTCCAAGTCCTCCTCCATCCTCTGCACGCCCTTGTTGGTGACCCTCTTCATGTCCTACTCCATCCTCTCCATGCCCTACACACTCTTCTTCTTCATGCCCAGGTCGAGATGCACAATGCTGACCTTGATGCCAGCCTTGTAAAGCTTTACTTGTGTACACACACATCTCTTCATACACAGGCCGAGATGCACAATGCTGACCTTGATGCCAGCCTTGTAAAGCTTTACTTGTGTACACACACATCTCTTCATACACAGGCCGAGATGCACAATGCTGACCTTGATGCCAGCTTTGTAAAGCTTTACTTGTGTACACACACATCTCTTCATACACAGGCCGAGACGCGCAATGCTGACCTCGCCGCCAGAATCGCAGAGCTGCAGCAGACCAAGATTCCAAACCTCTGGCATCAAGCCCATGAGGCGGGGTTCCCAGTCAGGCTCCTTGATCTGTGCCTCAGGAAGGGGGCCAGTGACAGCAGCAGCTCATGTGTGAGCGCCCCCAATGACCCTGTAGCTACGTGGCTGGATGGCATCCAAAAAAGGTGCGCACAGGAGCCGCTTGACCTGCAAGGTTGAGCATGACACACTCATCATGGGTGAGCCTCCAATCCAGGTGCCACGTGTGATGCTCAGTGCAACGGAAGGACTGCCAGCATTGGGCACCGCGCAGCAAGGGTTTTGTTAAATGATTTCTTGATGCAGACAGCCAGACCTTGCGTGCATATTCTTTTCTTTTGTCCCTTTTGTTATGTATAGCATACATTATGGCACACATTGCAGCACACATTGTAGCACACATTGTTGCACACATTGTGTCACGGTGCATCTTGCATTTGAAAGCAGTCATTTCAATCCAATGTGTGTATATTCTGCGTCAACATGCTTGCGTAAGCTTGCAAGCTGATGGATTTAACAGAGGCTCGTTACTGGCTCTGTATCTGTCCCTTTTTGAAAGGGATTTGGCACCTAGGACCTCTGAATTGACAAAAATGACGAAGGAAAAAGAGAAAAGGGAGAAGGAGAAGCACAAGAAGAAGGGTATGTGTGTGTCAAGTCTAGTGCCTGTGCGCATGCCAAGTCTAGCTTTGCGCACGTCACCCACCAGGCGCAAGATTCATACTGTGCTAATGTCAGATTGCACAAGAAAAATAGGGGCAGCGTAGCGGCCTACAGCAGCTTAGGGGTTTGCCTTGTGCCAGCGTGTCAGCCTGTTGCTTGCTGCTGGCATAGCTGCAAGGAGCGTGAAAAAGAGCCAGTGTGGCAGCATGCTTGGGCGTGCTATGTTCCATGCTTTTCTAGGTCAGTTGAGCTTCACTGTGGCGATTAAGATGCGAGGTCATGGCAGCATTTCATGCAGCCTCAACTCTTAACATGCGGCCTTGCTCAGATATGCTGCTGCTCGCGAACTGGAGATTGCGGAGAGGGGAAATCGGCTTATCGTGGCCCGGAGTGACCCTGGTCTTGAGCACACGGTAAGCTGGAATTTTGATTCACTGCTCCAACTTTTAACAGGTGGAATAAGCTCAATGTTTTGACTTTTGTTCCTGCCATGTTGCGACCCAGAGTGATCCTGGCTTTGAGGACGGTAAGCTCTTTCTTTGGATGTTTCAAAGAAAAATAGTCCCTCAAGGCTGTATTGTTGATTTTCCGTGGCCCTGGTCGATGCAGACCTTGAGCATGGTATGCGGTATGGTTGATTTAATCCTCGTGTTTGATTGGGATTTACATTTCAGCCTGCCAATAGTTTATATCCGCTATGTTGTGGACTAAAGGGATCTGGGCCTTGAGCACACTGAGCAAATCTGCACCTACCTTCCAGGCTGCCTTTCAGACTTTTGAAGGAGTGCATGGTCCCCCAAGGATGTTGTTGCCCATTTCATGCTGTGCCTTCACTCTGAGTGCACTGCCTGGTCGTCAAATCTGTGTATTGGTATCAACACGTTTGGCAACCAAGCATCGTATTTAGCAACCTGGCTCAGGTACGACCAGGGCTGACGGATGTCGGCTTGGCATTCTTTTGGCAGACAGGGTGCTGCAAAGCACCAGCCAGCTTTGATACAAGCCAAAGCTTGACAAGATACCCTATGAAGGAGTCAGCCACGGCATCAAGCCACAGCTTGACACGAGACTACCACAGCTTGATGATGTGCAAGACTCTGTCAAGACACGGAAAAAAAAACATGAACCTTATTGGAGTCTGCCGTGACCTCAAGCCTCAACTTGATACATGATGATGCACTGCTTGATAAGCTGCCTTTCTGTTAGGCAATGCGCAGCTTTTGCTTTCTACTGTTGCCATCGACCTCTTATGCTGAGCCACAAATTGAATCATTAATGAAACCCTTGCTACCTTGCTAGTTAGGGAACTCCATTTTACTGCATGCAGCTTCTTGGCTGGCATAGACTTTCATTTACTTTACTGATGAGGTGGTGAATGCATTATGCCCACTCATGCACAGCCAACCATCTAGCACATGTCTGCATCATTATTGTTATTATTGGTGGCTTTAATTTTGTTACAAAGCATGTGATGTCGACGATGCAAAAGCAGGATATGCGTTGATGGTTTAAGATTTTGTTACAATGTGTTGACAACTTGAAGTTGTGTTACAAAGCACGTGATGTGGACGATACAGTCAGAATACGACAGCGGCTTCCTGATTTGCTTCAGGTTGTCCAAGCCTGCATGGATGCGCATTTATGCAAGTGGCTCACAACAATCCATGGCGTGCCATAATTCTTGGGCTGTAACGCTTCGTGGGACCATGCCGCAGGTGCTTCTTGGCAATGAGGTGCTTCCGTTGCTTTCCAGGGAGGAGATTCCAATCAGCACCTTCAGGCAGGCTGTTGAGGGTGTGGCTGGTGCGTGCTGGGGGGGCAGCTTTGGCATGAAACGTGAAGCTGTGACGGAGTTGTTAAAATATAGGTTTACTCTTTGGCTCAAGTTTTGATTGCTTCAGCAGGGATTAGGCTTGATGAGCTGCTTGCAGGGTCAATTTAATAAGCTGCTATTGCGTGTCACAGCAGGGAGTTAACCTGGGAGGCTGCTTGCAAGGTGAAACGATGCTATAGATCTGGAGGCAGGCAGGCAGGCAGGCATGAGTAGGAGGAAGGCGGATGTATAAAGGATGTCCATAAAAGAATGAGTTTTACAAGGGCAAACAAAAAAAGAAAGGCAGGTGCACATGCAAACATTTCTTGCTTGCCTCAGCATTTCCCCTTCTGATACTTAGCAAGCCAGCAGCATTACCATCTCTCCATGCAACTTGTTGCAGCCTTTTGACTCCCCTTTCTTTGCAGGCAGCAGGGCAACAGGGTTGGCTGCGTCACGCCTCCAAGCTGCCCTACAGGTGAGCTCAAAAAGGAGGGTAGGAAAAGGCGCGGCAGACCAAAAGCTGGCTTCATTTGTGATGGAAAGATGATCGGCAGCAGTGCTGTGGTGGTAGTGGTTGCAGCCTTCTTGCCCAAGGCTGCCCTCCAGGCTAGGCTGTGTTGTTGGCTCCAAATCAACAACAACTCAAGTACAGAAAAGACTACGCAAGCCAGGCCCAGCTGCGTGCATCCAGCAATCTAGCCAAGGCCTAAACTAAGGTAAACACTGATTGGGGACAATTAATGAGGGTCTGATGGGTTATCAGCCAACAGGGAATCAAAAACGGCCGTATTTGTGAAGAACAAGAAACGGCAGCACTGAAGTGGCATGGCTAAGACCTCCTCACCTGAGGTTTCTGATCAGGCCTGGCTTCGCTCCAAGTTGTTGTTGACTTGGAGCAAAGCCAGGCCTGGTTGACATCCTCAGGTAAGGGGGCTAGCTAGCCCTTCCGCCCCACCTGCTCATGCCACCGATAATGTTTCTTTCACGAGTGTGATTGACTTGGATCAAAGCTCAGCCTCAGTCTACATAGTCTCACTGGCTCACCTGTGCATGCCACTGAGAACTATCCGTTCACAGATGCTGTTGACTTGGAGCAGACTCAGACGCTTCAGCCCCTCTGGCCCACCTGCGCATTTTGATTGGTAGTCTTTCATTCACAGGTGCTGTTGACTTGGAGCAGAGTCAGACGCTTCAGCCCCTCTGGCCCACCTGCGCATTTTGATTGGTAGTCTTTCATTCACAGGTGCTGTTGACTTGGAGTGTGCTCAGCCTGTAGTCCCCCTGGCCCACCTGCCTACGCCAGGGAATGTAGGATAGCTTTGCCCTCCTCCCCCAGCAAAGAATTGTGTTTCGGCCATGATACCTAACAGGGGCACCATTCTCAGTGGTGTGTGAGATGTAATAGAGGCTTGGATCCCAGATGATTCAAAATACTTTAAATTGTGATGATTTCCAAAGCCTTGTGACTGCGTGATGTGGGACCTAGGAATCCCACGTTAAGGCTTAAACCCATGTTTTGGGACAGAAGAAGATGTAAAGGCGACACACATGTTTTGGGCTGGAAGAAACGTGTCGCTGGGGAGTTGAAATGCTGCATGTCTTGCATGTGCATTCTCCATACAGGTTTGGATTTCCTTCTCTTCCACTGCTTAACAGTTTAAAGATGGCTTTAAGGTCCATCCTGTAGGTGGTTTGATGAGGTGTATTTACAATACATCATCAATTGGAGCTGCAGGGATAGGAGGGAATGTAGGATTGACAGGCTTGATTGTTCGAGTGTGCTTTTGAGTGCTGCTGAGCATTTCGTGAATATACTCATAATACCAGCTTGTCTATTTCCCATTTTACCCCGCTCAAAGTGATGCTGAGCATGCGGACACGCTCAGAGTGATTCTGGCAAGACCATTGCTAGCTTGCTTGTCTGGGAAGCCTTCCTCACACACGCTGCCTTTTGGCTAGTGTGGTTCCTTTCTTGTTTCTTTCCTCTTTACTCGGAATACCAGGTTGTCTGTTTCCCAGCTCAACCCGCTGAAAGCGCTGCTGAGCATGTGAATGCACTTGTTGCACCTGGGTCTCCGTCTCACTGCTAACCTGTGAGCCCATGAGTTTGCAGGAGGTGAATTTGAAATCACCCGGAACACCTGCATCCCTGCCCCCATCTTCTCAATGGGCATTGAGCGTCCCACCCGACCGGGCGCTCCCTAGGCGCGTAGTCGCGCAATTTTTGTCTGAAACAGAAAGGTAAGCGCTCACTGGCAGCCCTCTAAGTGATTGATATTCTATAGGTCCTCCAAGCACACAGAGTGCAAGCTGTTGAGAGCACACAGCATGCAAGCCTTTGAGATATGTCGGAATGCCTTAGCTACTGCCTTTGGATCTATGGCCCACAGCTCACACTGCCTTCATGCTTATTGGTGCAACATCTTTAGAGCAGGTGCTGGGTGGGTGTGAACCGTTGTGCACATTTAGGTGTCAATCTAACGCGGTATATATAGGTATATAGGTATACATATGCGGTATGGTGGGATGCGGTTGGACACGGTCTTTGATATGTGTGTAGAGACAGGCATATAGCGCTACACGTCACATTTTCCATCGCTTTTTAGCTTCATATAGCATTATGTTGTAATAGCGCCATGTACCAATGCCGCTCCCTATAGACTGGCATTTAGCGTTTTATGAGAATCTTTGGCAGTGCTATAAAGTGCAATGCGCGACTACGCGCTGTAAGCTAACGCCGATCCCTGTACGTTTGCAATGAAACTATAATGACTCTTTTGTTATTACCCTCGATGTCCTGCTATACAACCATCTGGCTACCCAGATTTTTTTAGCTACCTGCAATTCACAAAAAAAAGGCAAAGAGCAAAACTTGGAAAGGACCATGCTCTCCACGATTGGCTGCTTGCATCACAGAAGAGCTGCAGGCACCTTTTTGCTTCAGGCAGGCTGCCCTTGTAGGCAGGGTACAGCTTTGTGGTCTTTAAATTGCTTCAGCCAAGCTGCCCTTGCAGGAAAGGTGCAGCTTTCAACCTGTGCCTTTCCTTTCACAAAAGAGCCAAAAAAACAGGAAGAGGCAATCATTGATTGAGTTTGTTACAGGCTGAAGTTTGTAGATTTTTCCATTGGTTATTGGCTGGAGAGGTAATGATTGGTTGGCTTAATTACAGGCACCTTTTTGCACGGCTCAGCTGCCCTCTTAGTCAGGTACAGCTTTATAACCCTTTCCTGACTTGCTGCAAGCGTCACAGAAGACGGTGGTGTCTCTTAACATACCTGTGATTTCATTTGGCTGCCTGGGCTGCATGCATCACAGACCACGGTGGTGTCTACTTTCGTACCGAAACTTTTGCTGCTGCCTTGCCTCTCCTTTGTCTGAACCTCCTCAGTCTTATGATTTCACAAGCTACAGAAGTGCTGTCTCAATTTTTGCACAGCTGTGACTGCCTGAGGCTCTTGCAGCAGTGCAGAGGTTTTAACAACACGGTGCAAGCCCTCCAGTCTCATTGATTCAGCTGAAACTGCCAGCCTTTTCCACTGAAACTTCCAAGATGTGCTCATGTAAATTTTTGGTCCCCGACTGTGCTACCACTGTTTCTGCCAATCCTCTGTTTGAGCCTGTCCAACCAAGAGCTTAACCACAAATGTCACTCGTGCCCCTATGGTACTGCTAATGCCTGCCTCTGCACACCCTCTGCTTCTTTGAGCCTGTCCAACCATGAAATTCCATGAGTTACTGTCATACAAAGTCCCTTTTCAATGCTGCTGCTCTGTCAACTTTCTACCTTGAAGCCTGTCCAACCAGAAATTTCCATGATAAAACACAATGTCCCTTGTGTGCACATGATAAAACACAATGTCCCTTGTGTGCACATGCAGCGCTGCTGCTGCTTCCGCTGTGGCCAAGGGTCTGCTGCAGCAGACTGAGGACTCGGTGGGCTTGTTACAGCTCAGGAGAGTACTGAAGAGTGCTGCAAAAAAGATGGAGGCGCGCTCGCAGGCTTTCGCTAAGCAGGTGGGCAGCCATGCGATGGGTATGAATTCTTTGCTAAGTCATGATGTAAATACACTTGTAGCTGTGCAGGCTGTATCAGGCCATCCAGCGCCTGCTTTATTCTTCTCTGCCCAGTTTAGTAAGGGAGTGAATATTTATTTGCTTTGAAGCTAGGTAACCCTCCAGGGCCTGCGTCACTCTGCCAGGGCTTTACCCGCGTTTGAAATTAAATGATGAGAATTTGAAGCTCATTGGGGCTTTGTTCAATCATAAGGAAGCCTTTGAAGTGCCTATTTCCGTCAACTTCCAATGCATGCATGAAACCAAAGACTGCCAATTGCTGCAGCACTCTGACACAAACTCTCTCTCTCACACACACACACACACACACACACACACGCACACATGCAAATATAGGTTGATGACACCAGCATCTCGCATGCGCTGGCAGCCTGCTCTGATGCCACACTCCACATTGCGCTGGAGGCACTGAGAGCACAGGTGACTTGCACTGCAAATGATGGTTTCACATGCAGTTCGAAATATCAAACTTGGGTTCAGTGTCACTGCTTCCTTTGTTCTTGCTTAGAAAATCTTGGTATGGATGGTTTCTGTGTTAGTTAAAGATCAAGCTGCTGCGGGGCCTAAAGGAGGAGCACTACTCTGTACACTCGTTTTGCTCAAAATCGTCTGGGGCATTATCTCCTTAATTTTACACATAGCTTGGCTTCCTGAACCTCAGGTTGAGCTGCTGCGGGGCCTGAAGGAGGAGCACACAGCCATTCTCAAGTTGGAAGTAGAGACCAGCAATAGGGTGAGAGACACAGGCTCAGCACTGATGGTTTTGATCATAGTTGCTTACGCAGGCGGAATTTCTGTACTTGTGTGTGCATGTGTGCACACACGTGCTCTGCACCTCTGCGCCAGCTGAACAAAGGGAATGTATGGCATGTCCAACCTTACATGAGGATGAGTGATTAAGGCATCCTAGTTTTTACATCTTGCAAGGCACTTTTAGGGGCATGGAGTGCTTTAAATTTTAGCGAAGACAACCACCATGATCAATATATAACACACTTAAAGCATTGCATGAGGCTCTTTTTGAGCTTCTTGAGGGCGAGGAACACTTCTGCTTTGCTCCCACAAGGTGCTCATATCTTCCGCACTCGCAGTTGTGGCCAATGCTGACATCTCAAAAGCACACAGAGTGCATTGCTTGAGATTATTGTGACATGCAATTGGGGGCAGAGGCCTCTCGATTGATGCACCAACATCCAACATTTTGGCTCATTCCCATTCATTCCACACAGGATGCGTTGCGCAAGAAAATTGCAGAGGTGATTGAGGGCAGGGGTCTGCACGGGTCTGACAAGTTTCGCGGGCTCAGCCACCATGAGTTGCAGGTGAGGAAAGAAAAGAAGGTTTGAACTTTGCCATCAACATAAGGCCGCACCTTGAAGACATGGCTTGCTGAATAGCAAAATAATTGACATCACAAACCTGCAGTTAGTAACAAAGCAAAAGTACTTATTCCATTTATGGCTGCAAACTACAAGCTGCTGGTGAGATGTGCAACTTTGTGTTGCCTTTGGATACCCCTCCTAGCTGCATTCCATGTGTTCCTGTTGCACATTCTCTGCACGTCATTGAGGAGAAGAGCAGACAGAAAAGAAAAGCGGCAGAGGAAGTGAGAAGAATGTGAGCTTATCTGACATTCTTGCAAAGACAAAAAGGATACAAAAGCAACATGACATAGAAGACAAGGTGATACCTGATTATAGTAGCCCTCTGTTCCCGTTTGTGTATATATATATGATTTAAAACATACCTTCTTATATACGCGTTATATTTTTATTATTATACATGTATATGTTGGTATATCATGTGTATAAATGTGTTTTTACCACAGATGTTAAGCAGGCTGACAAAGTAACCCATGCTGCCTGTCATAAGAAACCTATGCAAGGAGCATGCAGAACGAAATGCAATTTCAGGCCTCAGATGATGAAAGAGCTCTCTAAATATAAGATACGAGACTGCGCTGACCAAGAGGCCAAATGCATTAGGGAACGGCTCCCCATGCAGCAAGCTACCTGGGGTCTCACCAAACATGCCAGCGTCTTTCTGACATCAGATTGCTTTGTTCTGCTCGCGGGTGCAGGCTGAGCTGGGTAAACTGAAGGAGGACTGCCTGGCGCTCCGCTCAAAGAAGGTGAGTATGCATGAAAAAAAAGTGTCCTCCTTTCTGGTAAACTGAAGGACTGCCTGACACTCCGCTATAAGAAGGTGAGGATGCTTGAAAACATTGATATGGTGTTCCGTTTTTCATAGATGTGGGCATCTTCTCCAACTTAGAGGGGGGGCTCAGAAAAGCAGGCAGCAATTCGAGGAGGGGCAACCAACGTGGAGTATAGGCAGGGCCTCTTTGGGTTTGCATTCTTAAAATTTATGGGGCCCCAAAATAGGCACGGCTGCCCTCAGCACCCACCTTGCAAGAGAGGTGCTTATATGATCGATGCAAGTGCATGAGGCTTGTCACAACAAAAGATCAAACAGGGTGGGTGGAGTCTGACTCTGTGTGCAGTCCCCAGGAGCACGCAGCTAGCCTCACTGCAGAGAGGAAATGATTGGGGAGACACGCATGTGGCAGGCTGGCTGACATCTTTATCCATGGGCGTGGAAAGACACTTGCAATTGTGTTGCTTGGTGAGCATAGAGCATGGAGGCAACGCCTTCAGGCTCCTAGCTGCTCTGCTCATCACCAGAACCTTACCGTTCAACCACCTGTTGGTGCTGCTTGGTGGGAAGTGGACTTCGTGCGTGGCCAGCTGAGAATCAATGCAGCCAATTATCATAAAAACCTTCACCTTCTAAATTCAACATGTTGTCTTTTGACTTGGATCTCCTGGTTCATACTTATTGGTGCGCCTTCACTGGCTAGTGCATGATCCTGCGTACTTATCCTTAATTTAATCCCCAAACTTTACACCCCAATTGATCTGCACGTGGTCCTACATTCCTCTCCTCAAGTATACATGTGGGTCTGCACTCCTCTGCTTACTCTTTTATCCCAACGTTCACACCCCAATACTTTAACCCCAACCGATTGGGATGGTGGTCCGCATTCCCTTTCTCTTATTCGCCTGCATTATTTCTTTCTGCACCCACGTAGAATCACCGCTGATGCACTCCTCAGTATCCTCTGGGCTCATCAACCTGCTTCCATGCGTCTGTCTGACATAGGCCTTCTCTTTCATGTGTCTGCTCTCCACAGGCCTACTTTGCCAACCAGCTTAGCGAAGCGCGCGGCAAGCGAAGGGTGCCCCAACAGACTCAAACTCAACAGGACCTGCATCAGGGCCTTGAGCAGCAGCAGCAGCAGCAGCAGCAGCAGCACCAGAAACAGCAACAGCAGTGCCAGCAGCAGGAGCAACAACTGGAATGGCTGCAAGGGTCATCCAAGCTTGAGGGCAATGGTGGTGGACACCATCCACAAAACAGGCAGCAAGCAGCATCAGCAGGCACCTCCATTTCTGTGCTGCCAAAAGAGGGAGATTGCAGTACCTCCGGGCACAGCAACCAAAGAGGCGGCAACTTTGAAGGAGCAGGCAGTGCTGTTCCCTTACTGTCAGCAAGAGCAGGTTGCGGTGGTTCAGGGCTCAGCGATGGGCATGGTGGCAGCAATGGGCATGGTGGCAGCGATGGACACGATGGCAGCAATGGGCATGGTGGCAGCAAGGGGCATGGTGGCATGGATAGGTATTTTGGTGGCAGCGATGGGCATGGTGGCAGCAAGGGGCATGGTGGCATAGATAGGTTTTTTGGTGGGAGCAAGGGACATGGTGGCAGCGATGGATATAGTGACAGCAATGGACATGGTGACAGCAAGGGACATGGGGGCAGCAATGGACACAGTGGCATTGATAGACATGGTGGCAGCAAGGAACAAGGGGGCAGCCCTGAAGGAGCAGGCAGTGCGTGTGGCTGTGGGGGCAGCTACCGTCGCGGGACAGGCATCTCTGCTGCCTTGTATGACTGGGCTGGGCCGTGTGGTGCCTGCAAACATGCAAGGTGTGCTTAGTAACACCTGTGTAATGTGCTTGTGTGTGTGTTGTCAAATGCTTGCAACTGCTTGACGCAGGAAATCATAGCACACAAGGGGAAGTACCTCAGGCAGCCTGGGGGCCAAGAGTGGATCATATCCTGATGCAGAGCCATCCATCACAAGCTGGATTTTTCAGTATGATAGGAAAGTAGCTCCTGTTGCATTCTGCTTGAAAATGTCCACATCATGCTTCTGCTCAAATCCTGGCAGGTGCTGCACAAACCCAACAGGTTGCGCACGCGTGCTCGCACACGCACGCGCACACACACACACACACACACACACACACACACACACACACACACACACACACACACACACACCTTGGTGCATTTGTGCAGGGCAGCATCTGGGGCTGAGCATGGTCTGCACCAGGCATCTGATCAGAGGGGGGTGCTGAATCTCCTTGGACCTTTACCAGGCAGCAAGGCAGCCCCTAATGCGCCTCAGCCTCCATCCTCAGCCCTTATGCAGCAGCAGCAGCAGCAGCAGCAGCAGCAGCATGAGAGTAAGTTGGCCTGCATGCAGCCTCAACTCCCATCAGCTCCTCAGCAGCAAGTGCCCAGGGTCGGAGATCCAGATGCAGACGATGATGATAATGTGGAGTGGTGAGTGCTCAGAATGCAGACAATGAAAAAAGTTTGGAGTGGCGGGCGAGCTGTGCTTTCAAACACTGCAGAATGTGATGCAGAACCAAAAGAGGATGTGATTCAAGCAAAATAATAATTTTGTATGAATTCAAGTTGCTGGTGACAATACGCAAGGCAGAGGAAAAGAATGACAAGCTCCACAGGCAAGCTCTGGAGGCAGCAAGTCGCTTCCTTTCCTTCATCAAAGCTCACCACGAGCATTTTCTTCTTCTTCTTCTTCTTCTTCTTCTTCTTCTTCTTCTTCTTCTTCTTCTTCTTCTTCTTCTTCTTCTTCTTCTTCTTCTTCTTCTTCTTCTTTGAGTCATGTTTATTCATCTCCTCAAGCAAGCTCCAGAGGCAGCAAGCCCCTTCCTATCCTTCATCAAAGTTTCTCATCATCATCATCATCATCATCATCTTTCCTTCTTCTTTTCTATCTCTTTTCTTTTCATCGAACCATTTTAATACAAGGGAAAAGTTGGTTCTGTGACTATTTCCACTATAAACCCTTTCTTATATGACGATAAAGGAACCAGCTTCTTGGTTTTTCCAGCTGGTGCTGAGAAGGACACAACACCGCCTTGATGCATCCAAAAACCCCTTTTACATTTGCGTGCAGCGTGATCTGTCGCGCTGTATTGGAGGATTCAGCTGCGCTGATGGTATTTGAATGGTGAGAGCTGAGCAAAGCCCAGGCAAGAGGTATTACTTAGTGCAGACATGTGTGTGTGTGCGCGTGCGAGGCTGTGCTGGTACTTGTGGATACACAAAATGCATCTGCATCTGCAGCCATCTTCCACCTTCCAAGCTGATGCACACGCTCCAGAGGATTTTTCCGAGGTAACCCTTAACATGTAACACACATTCTTGTGAAGGCTGCCCTGTGTGCAGATCCTTGCCTCAAGGCACTCATCCAGGCCTGGGGTGCATGGTCTTGTCCTTTCTTTCCTAACAACCTGCACGTGCAGCTGAGTGAGCAAACCCCTTTTAGCCACCTGCCACTGTTGCCATAAGCAACTCAACAACTCTGAAAGGGTCACTCACGAGTCACATCAAGAGACGAGTGAGCACATTGTGACGTCACATTGTCACTTCATCCCGTCACTGTGTCACATTGACGTCACATTGTGACGACCTGCCGTAGGTTGCAATGGTCATAATGGTGAGACACTAACAGACAGTGGGCTGATAGGCATTAATGTGAGCAAATCATAATGTAACGGCCTGCCACAGAAAAAGAAATCAAAAAGTCTACGCCAGCCAAAAGGCCACGTCCTTAAGTAATACTTCCCTAGCTAGCAAGCTAGCACGTTTTGACGACCTGCCATAGTCACTAGAAGCAAACTATCCAATTCAGTTTCCTTCTTTCTTCTTCAATGTAAGTTTGTACCCTGAAGCTTTTTTGAACTACAAACAATGCAGTGGCCACTTCTTCTGTGAAGATTGTACCAGCACCGTCCTGCGCGCCCAGAGGCCGAATTGCCCTATGTGTCGGCGCGATGTGAATGTCAACCAGGTGAGAGCTCTTCCTAATGTTTGGTGCGCCAGTGTGAAGGTTTTATTCATGCATGAAGTTGCATTTGCCGGCATGATGTGAACAAGAAGCAATTGTTTTTGGGTGGAATGGTTTGAAGTTGGAAGAGGCAAGGACGTGCTTTAAGGAAAAGGCATGCATTAAGGAAAGGACATGCATTAAGGAGAGGACCCCTATAGCCAATGCAAGGGTGGTCAAGCTTGTGCAAGCATGCTTGCTGTGTGCACGTGCGGCATTGAAGGAGACCATGTGTGTGGGCTTGCTTGGCCTGGGCTGACACATTGTTCAGCCGTGAACATTATGAATGAGCCATCAATGTACACACACATTGTGCCAAGTCATGCATCAATGCCCAGAGTGTACGATTTAAGAGCGAGGGCGTTCAACCTTTAAAAAATGTGTGCTGTATTTATGATGCATGCTCACTGCATGCAATTTTGAGCTCTAGATCCATCCCTGCTCATACGCCTCTATCTTATGGCTGTGCAGGTGCTGACAATTCTGATTTGCACGCGTTTGTTTGGCTGTGGGATACAGAGTTTGCTGACATAAGAATTACGGAATTTGAAGTACACTGCGTTCACTTGAGTTCACTACATAATTGAATGCGCCATTGTGTTCAGTCCAAATTTTTTAATTTTCAATACTGAGCCACTCTGCAACGTCACCACATGCGCAAATGCTACCAGTGCCATCTTCATTCCTGCCCATGGAGCATGCCAAGCTGGCTTGCCAAGCTCATGTTTGAGTTTGAGAAAAGCACGGATTAGCTGACCTGTGAAGCATGGAAGTGCACACAAATCATGCCAATGATTTGCAGTACGCTACCAGTTTCCCATGGCATGTGTCTGGAGTATGCTCGTACTGCATGGACAAAGAGGTCCTGGTGCTCAGTGCCACGGCTGTTAGCGCTGTGCTCCCACTTTCCTGAGCTTTTTCTGCTGCCTCTTGCCACCCCCTGCCATCCGTCACTCCGTTATGTCACCCCCCGCTGCTACCTGCCACCTGCCTGCTGCCACTGTGCTGCCATGTGTCTGAACTTCCGTGCCATAAACAAAGCTCTCTGTAGTTGTTGTGTCGTATTTGAGGCGTGCTTGGGCTGGTCTGGCACTTGAGCTACGCAAGATTGTGCTGGGACGTGCATGAGTACTGCTGTTGCTGTCCTGATCTTTACTTTGTCACATGAAAGCTTGTGTGCGATGCGTTCAAACCACTGTTGGGCTCACATTGAATTGTCCTAAAAACAGATTGCGTGCCCAGTTGTATGCTGTGAACGCGCGTGAGGTTGCTGACACTGCAGTCTCAACATCCATGTCACCCTGAAAAAATATACTTGCAGTTTGTCTGGAATCTGTTCGGTGCACCTATAACTGTACATTACAGGTGTCCTGCGCTGTGGCCACAAGCATGAGTACCGTCACAAAATTTTCACTTTCCAACCCTGGTGAACATCCTGTTGAGCATGCTTGTCGTGTGAGGAATGAGCAACATGTTTGGATTTGTGCTAACTGGTGTTTATCCAGGTTTTCCGGGCTGTGGCCACAAGTGCGAGTACCATCACAACTTCTTCACTTTCCAACCCTCTGAAGCACCCTGGTAAATACCCTGTTGAGCACGCTTGTCATGTGAGTAGTGAGCAACACACTTGTTTTTTCTTCAATCTTTTTTCCCCAGGTGTTCCGGGCTGTGGCCACACGTGCAAGCGCAGCCGCTGCAGGCCGCCACAACCCTGAGCTTGATCCGCCAGAGGGAAGAGGGGTGGTGCATGTGAAGGTGAGAGCTAAGAAAAGGGAAAATGGTAGGGTTGTTTCAAAGCAGTCAGCATCCGACGCTTGCTGAAAGGAAAGTCAAGGAGGCCATCACTAGTGTGGGGATTGCTATGGGGTTTTCTTTATGTTTGCTGCCATTACCTCGTGTACAAGCATGAGAGAAGCTGCTGAAAATGCGACAAGTGATGCTGTTAATTTCGTCAGAATCCTGACTGGATGGTGAGGTGCCTAAGTATGTTTCATTTTTTGAGAGCCGTGTGATCAAGGGGTAAACCAGCCCTGCACAGGTCTGATCGCTAAGGGACATACAATTTAATTGTCTTCATTTAATTGTTGCCTTGTTGCACTGCTGCGGTGCTGCATGTGTGGGGCAGCTGGCTATGGCTTTTTTGTCCATTGGATTGATGTCTTGTTGCATTGCTGCGGTGCTGCAATTGTGGGGCAGCTGGCTAGCTGAAGTTTGATACCCTGCTGAATAAAGAATGACCTACCCACACATGCATACTTATTGGCAGCTTGATGTACTATCCGATGCTACAGTGCTGAATTACGCTTGGCTTGACTGGCAGGTTCTTGGCAGCTGGATGACCAAGATTGACGCCCTGCTGCGCCGACTGCTGCTTCTGCGGGAGCAAGCGCCTGACGAAAAGTCCCTAGTGTTCAGCCAATTCCCTGATGCACTGAAGCTGGTGAGGGCTGACGCTTGATACTCCTAGTCCTCAAGCCGGTGGTAATTAAAAAAGGCCCAGCTGTGCATGCATGAACGCAAGAATCCATAGAGTCAGCCTTGGCTGGTGAGCGGAGGCGCCTGATACTCCTTGGACTATCAAGCCGGTGGCGTTTCTAGAAGGCTAAGCTTTGCATGAATACCAGGTACCATCACGATGGTATAGGCAAAGATTTATAACAAAGTAACATTAGACCATGTAATCCGTGGTTATGCACAGAGTGCTTGATCTTAGACAGTCTTTTCCAAAGCGGCACAAAATATTTGTCTGGCAAGTGCTGCTTGGCTTAAGTGCTGCTAGACTTACTCATAGGTCAAGGTGAATAGGTATCACCTTTGCTGCCACCCTGCCATGGTGATGTGAAAGCGTGCTCTGCGCTGCAAGAGGTTCACGTGAAACTTTGTTGCAGAAACTAAGTCACGATGTTCCCAGATGTTGTGTACTTCATCCTATAAGTCTTACTCCTGGAAGCTCAGAGCATGATCCGTGCATGCACAACCTGCCTCCGCTTGCAGCTGCAGGAAGGTAACTGTCATTTGGGAATGCAGTTTGCTTTTGACGCTCTCAGGTGGGCCATGCGCCATGAAGGTTGACGCTTGAGGCACGTGTTGCGTAACTGTTATCACTATCATTTGGCTTGTGGCTTTGCATTTTGCGTTTGGCGCTCTCAGGTGGGCCGCGCGTTGAAGGTCAACGGCTTGGGACACGTGTCGCTCAACCAAACGCGGCGCCGCGCAAAGGGCAGCGCCCGGGATGCCGTGGCCCGCTTCAAGAACGACCCAAATGTCAGGGTCTTCCTGCTGTCGCTGCAGCACGGCGCTGCAGGCCTGACGCTTGTGCGTGCAAACCATGTGTTCATGATTGACATTTCGCTTGACCCTGCCATTGAGCAGCAAGCAGTGGCGCGCGTGCATCGCATTGGGCAGCAGCGGCCTGTTCGTGTGACGCGCCTGCTGTGCCATGACACTGTGGAGGTGGCCGTGCTCCGGGTGGGTCTGACAGTTGGACCACCGCTTTGTGCGTGTATGTGTGTGTGGCCTGTCTTGTTGGCATGATCGCTGGTGCGGCTGAGCTCCAGGTGGAACGCTCAGCTTGCCCAATGACGCTTGCACGCATGTGCTCAAATTGTCCGCACGAGCAATGCACAAAAGTCCAGGTCGTCAGGGTTTTGTCCATTGTCTTCACGGTGCCAAGCTTTTGAATCATTGAAAGTAACAATCTTATTTGGTTTCTGTACCAAAGGTTCCTTCAGAACGGCCCCTGCTTGTCTCCGCTTTGGGTTGCTTTGACTGCATGCCTGATCGCATTTGACCAAATGCCTAAAATGTGGGTCGCTAAAGCAAGAAGTCTGAGGCACAATCATCGGTGAGGAGCACCAATGAGCTTATTGCTCATTTGAGAAAGCCATGATTCTGTTTTGCCTGGTCTTTCTCTGATCTGGAAGGAATTTGACCTCAAGGATTTCTGGCAACCACTGATCGTATCTAAGGGCACCATTAAAAGTTAGGCAGTCGTCTTCCCATTCCTTCGCAGTCCCTTGAGAAAAAGCAGCAGCTGTGGCAGGAGCAGCAAGGAGGTTTGGGCACTGGACATTTGGTGGAAGGAGAAGACGAAGAGGATGAGCAGATGGAGTTGGCAGATGACCAGGTAATCCATCATTACGTCAACCAAGAGGTTTATAAGACTGGCCTGCACTGGGCTTGATTGTAAAGTACTTATGATTGTGTGGAGGGGGCAGTTAGAGCGTCTCCCAGGCCTGAACCTGTTTGTTTATTCATCCATTGCTGGAAAAGCACAGCACACAAGAGCAATGTTTCCTTCATGTCGCACGCGCACACTTGTTGCGTGAGCTCAGCCACGTGTCTCCTCAACCTTTTTAATAGGTCACGCTGCAAGGAGAGGAGGCAGGCATCCCTGCATCTGCCACCCCTCGCCGCATCTCAACTGTGGGCTCACATGTGGGCATGGAGGGGCAACAGGCAACACCAGGCACGTTTTTGCTGGCTGGCACTGTACCGAACAGTAGCCAGATTGCTCCAGACACTCCTGCCAGCCGTGGGGGAAGGAGTGACAACAGCAGAGGCCGGGCAGGTGCAGGGGCTGCCGCTGAGGCTCCTGTGTTGGCTGTCATTGCCAAGCGAGAGAAGATGGAGGCCTCAGAGACGCTTGACTTGCTGAATGCCCTGGGATGAAGCTATGCTGAACCCTTGCTTGATGACGGCATTGGTTTGCTTCCTCAGGCATTTTGTACTGCTCAAGTAGCCTGTCCAGCCCATCTTTTTGGAGGGGCCTTGGAAAGCAGAGCTGTACTTCATAGTTAACTACTTCTGGAGCTTTCTTCTAAAATTTATGCGCTCGAGGGCATCACAAGTGAAGAGGTTGGCAGAGAGAGAAAGAAAGTACTGTTTGCAAGTAATGCTCAAATATCAAACAATAATTTACATTCGATGTTACTTGTAGCTTATGCATATGCATGACTGCCGTCACAGATGAATTTGGATTGCCTTAACAATTCATTTTGCTCACAAGGTGTAAATACAGTGGTGAATACATGCGCATGAGAGCCAAAGAGACCACAGAATGGTCTGTGATCTTGAGCAGTGTTCCTTCTGCAGGCAGCATATGTAATGAAGAAGACCAGCAGGAGTTATAGGCTGCGGTCAGGCCTGTAATTAATTAGGCCGTACTCAGGGCCATAGGGTAGAGAAAGTATGCAGGCAGTGAAAGCACTCCCCATTGCCATCAATTAAGGAGAAGATGATACCTAGGGCCGAGGCATCGTGTACCCCCTGCACCAAGAAAAACAAAGAAGGGAGTCAACGGGGATCAGGAGGGTTACTTAGAGTAGCCCGTGCCTGATTTTGGTGATGAGAGTTGAAAGGAGTCTTCTCAAGAGTACGTATGGTGCTGGCAATTTTATTAGCATGACGCAGCACTAAGCATGACTCAAGCTGATAAACCAGCATCACACGATATGATACTGGACAGAATGAGCATGAAGTTTCAGCGCAAGCTTGGAGGCTGTATTTTCATTTGACAAGGCTTGTCAAGGTAAGCTTTCATCGCTAAATCCATCTACCAGGGCAGCTGAACGGAAGCACTGAGGCCTGCACCAGACCTAGCCAAAAAAACTCAACTCGTAAACTTGGGACTTAAACACATGTGTGACTTAAACTTGGGACTTAAAAACATGTTTGTCGCGGTCTTAGTGTTTCATGAAACAGCATGATGTGGATTATGCTCCAACGATTTGAAATTGTTGGATCATGAGCATGAACAGTGAATTGCTGTAATGTTTGGAACATTTGCATGAAAGTGTATTACTGTAATGCTTCAGCATTGGTTTCAAAAATACCCATGCACTGCTCCATGTCACTTGGATATTAAGCAGTGCTTGGCATTCAAATGAAAGGAGGCATGTGTTTTCTCCTTAAAAGACACGCTAGGTAGCCTGAATGATATCAACTACAGGATCCCCCTAGATAGGAAAAGAAAAGACCACGCCAAACAATAATCCTAAACTAGACACAGCATAGACATAGACATAGACACAGCATCAGTTGGACGCGGCACTACAGCAGCATGCAGACCTCTGCAAACATATTAGTGCAAAAGCTGTTACTATCCATCCTATCCCCCTAGGCGTCGGGGGAACGTGTTATATTCAGCATATCCTGATCCAATTTAAAAAACTGGGCCTGGACCATCAACGTGCCATCAAGCTTGCTAAAACACTTCATGCCCATTCTGTTCATATGCCCACAAACTTGTTGCCACTAGGCGCGCTATCCAAAACAAGAGTACTTCTAATAGCCATGTTCTAGAGCCAAGTGCTTCTAGAAACCCTCCAGATCCCCATAAGCTATTTCTATTCTACTATTGCGGTGGAGGGGACTCACAGCTCTTTCGAGCCATTGTATCTCCTTTTCCTTAATTGATGTAGGGAGAATTTCTCTGCCTACGTAATTTTTCTTTTTTTCTAGACACAGCTAGCCTAGGAGAAAGCCAGAAACAGAGTTAATGGGGATCTGGAGGTTTGTCAGCCATGCTCCTGGTTACACGGAATACCCGCTCTCCACCACACGCCCCCCCCCCCTTCCCCTTAGAAGGCTGGCCCTTGAAAAAGAAGAGCATGTCCGGTGATCATAATAGTCTTTGATTTCTGGATCGTTTAGTCATGAAAGCGCCTAGTGCCTGACACACCAATTAAGATGATGTGCAAGATCACCCTGTTGTTCCTATTTGGATGTCTTGAGCCGGATTTTGAGCCTGGTCAGAGTGCTTCCATGCAGGGCATTTGCAGCTTCCGGAGTGGGAGGGGATTGGTTTCAGGGCAGACTTTAAATCTGACAAGGCGAATATCCCTGTCTTGGCCGGACTTGGCAAGCATAGTCTTTCTTTCTTTCTTTCTTTTTGTCTTGAGGAGGGATCTCAATAGGATCAAGGCGGGCAAATCGGCCTGGGATAGAGTACACAGCCCCCTAGATAACTCTCAAGTGGGAACTCAGCAAACTGGAGGCCCATCCCCTTAACCTGGAGGCCCAAGCACATATCCCCCAGATGTCCCATACCTCCTGGGACGGCCCCATATTGCTTTAGTTGCGTTGGTTAGCTTGCACACTCAAGCTTGACTGCCTTGGTCTGCGCTTGCTGCTTATCCTTTCCTCACGGCTTCTCCCATGTTCTGCCCTGGCGCTGCTGCTCCTGATGCTGGGGGAGGATTGTGTTGTTGCTGAGGGGTGGGGGTCGGTGTGCTCAGGCTGCAACTGCTTCTCCCTGTTGTTTATTGACCAGAATGAGAGACGTTTGTAACCTGGTTTGCTAATGCTGCTTTTGTGACTGGGTGTGCAGTCGTGTCGTAGGTCCCATGGTGGAGGCCAACTTAAGCAAGCTTGCTGGTGTAGACCTCTGTGCCACCTCTTCCTCTTGGTCTGTGTGGTGGGGCCCTGCCTTTCAAGTGACCTTTCCTTAATGCATGCGGCCAGACTTGGCAAGCGCAGTCTTTTCTTTTGTCTTTTTTCTTTCTTTGGGCGTGCTGGAGAGGGGTTTTATGCTGTTGCTCTCCGCATAGCTAAAGTGGCTGGAAGCGCCCTTGCGCTTGGTGGTACTGTTGATGCTATTGTTGCATGTTCTGTTGGCACTGCTCCTGCGGTGTTTGTGTTGGTGGAGGGGCTGGGAATGCTGCTGGTGGTGGGGGGGGTGGGGGTGGGGGTGGCGGGTTGGCCTTGTTGCTGCTGCTGCTGACGGCGGAGGAGGCTTGCAGAGTAGCTCTTTGAGCTGCTGTCCCATTTGGACTGCATTGAGGTGCACATAGGGCTCGCCAGGGTTAGGGAGGTGGTCTGCACGCAGGTGCTATGGGTGTCAAGACCAAGCTCTTTAGGAGGCTCCAAAGTGTGAAGGATGTAGATAACCCCGCCCAGACCTAACAGAATGGAATGGATATGCCACAAACGTTTTCCCATAAATAAAGGTATAGAAATCTTAGCCGGTTGCTGTCATGCTCATATGATAAATCAAACAATTAACTACCCCCCACATCAATTAAGGAGAAGGAGACACATTGAATGAAGAGCCGTGAATCTCCTCCACACCACAAAGCTACAAAAACTAAAAAGTGCTAGTGGGGATCTGGAGGGTTACTGGAATCACCCAGCTCCACTTTGGATAACTTTTCCTTTTTGGATTAGGGAACCATGATTGTGGACACAATTATGTGATGCGAACTCATAGGGGCGTCACGGGTGTGTGGACCTTCAATCTCAAACTTGGTAAGTCTTTATCATCTCTAACATGAAGACTGAACGCCATGAAGTTGCTGACAAAATAATCACAAAAGCTCTCACAAAAGCCCTCGGAGATCAGGCTCGGTTAAGACAGGTATAGGAAAAGGTGATTGGCTGGCGCAACACAACCTTTAAATCATTGCACATGCCTCAGACAGGATTACCTCTTTCCTCAAAGTTTCCCTAAAGGATCTAGACTCGCATCCAGCCATCAGGATAAGAAAGTGCATGGATGTCCTCAACAAAGGAAGGGCCTAAGAATAAGGAGGTCAATAAAGAGGGTTACAGAAAAATAAGTAGGTCATTTAGGAGGGTCGCAGAAAAATAAGGAGGTGCTTAAGGAGGCCTTCAAAAATTAAGGTCATTAGGGAGGCTTGCAAAAATTAAGGAGGCCATCAAGGAGGCCTGCAAAAGAATAAGGAGGCCACTAAGGAGGCCTGCAAAAAGTTAAGGAGGTCCTGAGAGAGGCCTGCCAAAAAATAAGGAGATCCTTAAGGAGGCTTGTATAAAAATAAGGAGGTCCTCAAGGGGGCCTGCAGGAAATAAGGTCCTTAAAATACATTCCTGCACAGGAATTAAGGAGGTATTTAAGGAGGTCCGTAAGGGGAATTTAACGGAGGTCCGTACCTTATTCAAGGAGGTCAAAGATCTCCTTAAAAAGGGGAGGACTCCAGTAGGGTCTTAATGCTTTACTTGTTGCCCCCTACCATGCCAAACCCATTTCATTTTTCTTCTTCTTTCTCCTCCTCCTCCTTCTCATACCATGTATTACGCAGCAGGCACGGCACCTCACAGAGGAACAGCACAGCTACTCGTGTAAGACAGTCCCAATAAATTTGTTTTCAAACCAGCGGCATGTGCACTTGATAGAATTTAAATACTGTGAAAACACAAAGCCTGGGCAACAGTTGCAAGCGGCACAGCGGCAGAATGCAGACCTTTACAAGAATTTCAGTGGAAATGCTGTGACACTACGCACCATCCTTCTGGGTGTTGGTGGGACTCGTTATAAAGAACATATCAGAGGTCAATAAAAAATGTGGCCTCAACCACTGAAGAGCTAACAAGCTTACACGTGAAATCCATGCACATTCTGTAAAGTATCAGAGGGGGCTATTTGAGAAAATACCCAAATATGCTTTTTTTTGCATTTAAAGTGCGCCCACCCGCAGCCATTTGATCTGATTGGGACAACTTTTGCTCTAAAGTGTAGCTAGCGTTACAAGCTACCAGAGCATATGCTCAGATTCCTGTAAGTCGCCCTGTGTGCTGAGATAGACTGGGCTAAAGCTCAATGGTGCACGTAAACCCTAGTTCGGTGCTATTTATGGGAAATTGGCTGAAATCACCATAAAACACCTACCACTGGGTCTTTTCAATCCATTGTTTTTGCAATGATATTCTTTTGTAACTAGCACCTTAAATCACTAAAAATCACCCAATTTGGTACAGTGGGTGGTCAGATATGCAGTTTTCGTGGTGAAAACTAGGGTTTATGCCGCGGCTTATTAGGCATGGTCTCCGTAACCGGGAACTTTGAAAACCTAGTGCTATAGAAAGACCAGATGGACCCAATTTTCAAAGTTCCCGGTTACAGAGACCATATGCAAAGGAGCATGCAAAAAAAAACCTGATTTTGGGCCTCAGATAGCCCCCTCTGGTAAAGTATCAAAAACAAGAATACTCTTCACAGCCAGGTTCTGGAGCCAGGTGCTTCTAGCAACCTTCCAGATCCCCACCAGCCTTCTTTGTCCCTGCTTTGTGTTGAGGGGACTTGTGGCTCTTTGAGCCTAAGTTTCTCAATTTCCTTAATTGATGTATGGGGTGTTCTTACTGCCTAAGTGTTTTTCCTTTTTCTTTTGATGTAGGGAGGATTTCCTCTGCCTACATAGTTTTTCTTTTATTTTCCTTCCGGCAACATGGAGATTGAAGTCCAAAACAAAAAGCAACCTGCAGGGTCTAGTTTTATTGGACATAATTCCGGCTTGGATGTTGATGGCCATGGGCAAGGGGTAATCTATGCCGGATCAAAGTTTGGCAGAAAAAACCTCGCAATGTTGGTCTCAACTTTTGAGTTCGAGTCTACTCGTGATAGAAAACATGTTTTAATGCCATAAAAAAGCGAATCCCACAGCGCTACCTAATTGGACACAAAGGTCAGGGCTCAAAGGTCCACATCCTCCAAAACATTTGAGAATTCTCAGAAACCCCGGCCAGGCCAGGATGGCCCAGCCAGACTACTTGTTGACCCCATTTCTTTTGCAATGACGTCTGCTATAAAACTGCTACATTCACGAGAGTGAGTCTGACAAGATGGGGCAGGCTGGAAAATTCCCATTTTCACCACATTCAATGATTGCCCCTTTTCCTGTTTTGGAGCACATACCGAGCTGGTCGAAAACAATCATGCAGAAATGCACATGTATGATCATAGACAAGGATTCCTTGTCAAGGAATGATAAAACAAATCTGGGTATGCTGTCCAGGCAGTTATGTAGCCAGGAGGATTAAAACTTTCTGAAACGTAGGCCTCCAAAACAGGCACTTAATAAGATTTGTAATAATTCAAATTAGTAATTCAATAATAAATAATTATGGGCTGCGGCAACATTGTCATCTGATCGGTATGATACCAGATAAGGTGGGTCTCTTTGACGCACCATATCTTCAGATTCAATTAGCTGGATTGAATAGTGAAACTCAAGTCAGCAGCCTGGACCACAGCTTCGGAGTCAGTTTTACATCAAAGTCGTATCTATCTAAAAGCTATCCCTCTTACAAATCGTTGTTTCAGAAACGCATCATTTTTGCTCATCTGGAGATCTAAAAGTCGTGCAGGTTGAACACAAACAGGTTCCCAAAATCCAATCATTACATGAGAACTATGAACAGCCTGCACTTCAAGGCAGGGAGGAGTACCTGTCTGGCAAAGGTCCCACACAAGCTCACACACGGGAGGCCTGGGAGTCCAGCAAGGGCAGGCTTCAGCTGGCCGTTCCAGCTGTCAGGGTGCGTAAAACAAGGGCAGGCTAGCATCAAGGCTGTTGGAGCCTTAATCTCACAAAGGGACAATACAACCACGCCATTCACAGTGTGTGGTTGCACCCTTACTTATATCCTTTTTTCCCTGCATTTCCTCAACTGCTCTCCAGAAACCATAGAGTATAAAGTTTAGACAGTCCTGATTCATCTTGCAACAAAATATGCGTCATGAGTTTCGCTGGATTTCTCAGGGGGACTCGGTTTGTTTCAGCAACGGTCAAACTGTTGGGTCTTTCAAACATACTACCGGTACTCTATTTAAGGCACTTACTTTTGACTGCCCTTGTTTGCGCCCTCTCCCCTGATGTCCTCGAAGCATTCCAGCTTTATTACATTTAACTCCAGCATCAGCACTGATGTGTTTTTTAATGGGTTTGCCCGTTGTAACGGGTGTGCAGGAAGCCAACAATGAAAAAGCAAAGAGATGAATTGTTGTCAATGCTGCTCCTGGAGGAAAGCAGCAGTGCATCATCTGTGAACACCCTGATTGACGAGCTTGCGGGTTCGAAGAATAAATTCAACTTGTCTTCACTCGGGAGAGGGCCATGGGTGGTAAGGCATCGCGCTCGATTGATTTTGTAAGCTTGCCTGTGGATTAGATACTTGTTCAGAGCACGCTCAATTGATGTTGACAGCTTGCCTGTAAAATGGATATTTGTTCAAAGTGCGCTTGATTGATTTTGGCAGCTTGCCTGTCTTTTTCAAATTGCGTACCCTTGTGAGAAGTGTTGCTGCAGCAAGACACATTTCGCTAAAGTGAATCAGGCCTATAGCTTGCTTGATCAATGACTGTGCAAAGGCTGCTTGCCTTCCAACGCCATCGTCAGGCTCAGTTTGTAACATTTGACACTTCTGAGTCCCAGTGAAGACGTGGGTCTCATGCCTAGCTTTTCTCATGAAACAGTCACATCTGACGCGTGAGGTTCCTTTCCAGCTGGCTTCATTTTCATCACATGGCTTTCAGGTCGTGTACACCCGCGGGCCTGCTCAGTTATGGAAAACATCCCAGAGCGTTGCATCGTCTCTGTCTAGAAGCAAAAACCAAGCATCTCAGGTGCTTTCAGCTTTGGCCCAGGGTCTCAACAAGGGGGTAGTATCCTAGTGCAAGTCGATCTGCTACCGCGCAGTTTGCCAGCTCCACATTGCCAACTTCTCATGTGCTGTCTTTTGTTGCTTGCCTTCCACACTTGCTGTCTGTGATTTGTTGCACGCCTGCCATACCAGTTTTTCATGTGCTGCCTGTCATCTGTTGCACGCCTGCCATACCAAGCTGTTAGGGAAATTGACTTGGCGGTGCAGCCAGGTGCCGCTTTTGTTCGTGTCGTGAGCGCATGTGAGTGTAATGGGTGTGTTACATGTCTGTGGGTGTGTTTGTAAACACAACTGTTGGCGCGCCCAAGTTGCTGTGGACTCTCTCAAGAGGCTCTTGGCACTATTTCATCTCTTTGCTCACCAGACATTCTTTTGCGCTTGCCTTCCTCGCTGTGGCCTTCATTTTTGGAACCTTCCTTTCAAAGGCCTTCCTTGCCGTTACCTTCACCATCACTGCTGAATTTTGGGCAGGAATTTGATCCCAAAAGCAAAACAGCCGTCAACAGAGCTGAATTCGGATCACCAGACATATTTGTTACAGCTTCTGGCACTTTCGAAATTGAGGTCAGTGTGTGTGAACTTGAGGCACTTTTTCTTCCATGCCTACGGTAACCCAACACCTCAACCATGGCAAGCTCAAGTGCATACTTGGGAGGGAGCATGCTATTTTTTATTTGTTTCTTTTGCTGGGGATAGGAAGGGTTTTAATCTTTGATTTTGAGGGGCTTGCGTGTGGCATTGCTTTTGGAAGAAATATACAGTATATGGTGTATATATATACCAGTGCATGCTCAAGAAAGAAGCTCAAAAACTTGTGTTTTTAGTAACTGCTGCGTTTGTGTGTGTGTTTGTGTGTGTGTGTGTGGTGTGTGTGTGTGTGTGTGCGCGTGCGTGCGCGTGTGCGTGCGCGCGCGTGAACTTTAAACGTCCGGCGGTTTTGTATTGTTGTAGCTACAAAAACGCGCAGGCGTGGTGCCATTCAGAAGGCAAATAATAAAAATATGACTAAAGGAATTGATGGAATAAAACTGGAAGGCAAAGGATGGAAGGGTTTTAGAATTTTGTCATTGATGTGGCAAATTCTGTCATTGATGACACCTAGTTCACTGGATTTTTCCCTGGAGGAAAAGCAAGTATAGGCAGTCCATGCCTTTTCTGCTGCAGCATATTTTGACTGAGTAAACTGGTTGTTGCATGTTCTCACCTTTGCATACTAAATAATTATTAATTTATTGTAATATTGCTTGTATCAACTTGCTGATCCACTACACCTTGTTCTCCAACATGCGACAAATTAAGTGTCTTTGTTTCAGAAAACATTGTTGCTTAAAAAGTTTGACAATGGGACTCGATTTGTTTCATGCACAGGGTGAGGCCAGCAGCCTGCCAGTTACAGTACAAGCAAACATTGAGGAGGGACGGTTATACTTTTTTGGAAAGGAGCTGCCGCTGCCCATAAAAGGAAAAGGGTAAGCACTGTGAGCCTAAATGATGTCATCAATCAAAGAGGCTCATCTAAACTGCCCACAAGACTTTCTTGTTGCTCGTCTCTGCCCGATATGTCAGTCTGTAAAACAAATTAAAGAAAATGGCAGCTGACTCCTATTTCATTGCAGGCTGTTTACGATCCTGTACATTGACGACAAAGTCCGCATTTTCCGATCTGGAAAAAGTTATGCTGTCCAGGTACGCTGTTCTGCTCTGTGGCAAAACAAAAATGTAGGCAAGCTGAGCCAAGAGAATTAGCTGATAAACATGCCAAGATGGGCAGGGCTTTTGTGGTGCTTGCTTGAATAGAGGTCAAGCTTGCATGCATAGAAGCTCCCCACAAATTTCTGAAAAGGTAACCTTACATTCATGTCAAGCTGCATGCACAAAAATCTGAACGAATACAGGGGTTGCACGCTACGGTGCTACGTACATGAATTCGTAGCGGAGCCGTAGCATAGTATTGGCTATGGCTACTGCTACGAAAAAGTGCCTGGGCCAAATTGACAAGCAGCACCATTAGTGCCCATCGGAACTTGATGGCCACTTCTATAATGATTCTTGATACAAATGAGAATTATGGGTATGTGCAGAGGGCAAGGTCAAGCTCAAGCCCATATCCTCAGGTTCTACAACAGGGACATCAAGCAGATGGGAGGAAAGCGGTGCACAGCCCATGCAGTGGCCACATGCGCAGCCAGCTAGCACTTGTACAGGCGCTGCATGCATCTTTGAGGTGTGCAACCACCTGCACAGCGCCTATACTTGTTATGCTGAAGTGCTCAGCAAGTTCAAATACTTGTGCTTTGTGTGCCATACAGCAGCTTTTCAGATACAGTTTTCTGGCTACTGCTTCTGCTACTGTCAGCATCCATAGTTGTAGCGTAGCATAGCCGTAGCGTGAACCCTGAACGAACATCTCTTTAGGGAAGTTAAAACAATCTATGCTCATGCCGTGACCATGCATGACTTCAGATGAAGAAGTACTCCAGTGCTTATTTTTAGTAGTGAAGAGCCTATGCTTGCCTTTAGGCTGCATGTGTAGCGAAAGGACAGCAGAAGTCCCCGCCAACAGGGACCCAGCATAATCCCCCAAGCAGCCCCCAAGGCTTGAACCCAACCATAGTGTATAGGTGCCTCTGGAATGCCTAGGAGGAGAAGCACCCAGGTAATAGGTATGTGTGTTTGTGTGGCTGCCAATTATCGCTCTTTTGCCTTTGCCTAGATCACAACTTTAGAACACATGAGCTGCTTATTGCAGCCACACACTTGATGAGACCTCCACCGATTGAATGAGTAGGACTTGCCTCTCCACTTGTGTCTCAAAGCAAACACCTCGCATTTAACTTAGCTTGACTGACTTAAACTTGTAAACCTTAAACTTGAGCTCTAGTGCATGTATTGAAGAGGGTCCGGGGGCATGGTGTCATAACACGATGGCGAATCCAATAATTTTATCTCGTTTCCATCGTAGGAACGCACAACAGCGGACAAGCGCCGGGATAAGCCCGCCTAGCTCAGTTGGTAGAGCGCAAGGCTCTTAAGAGTCACAAGCAGCCGAAGACGGCTGGTGTTACCTTGTGGTCCAGGGTTCGAGCCCCTGGGTGGGCGCTTTTTTGGGCCTTTATTGGGATTCTGGCCAATCGGAGGAAGTGTTTTTAGACCTCCATCAGAGGGTATCATAAGGTCGCAATAACGAGCGTCTGAGCTTCAGGTCTCGGGTTCGAGCCTTAGGGGTGGCCTAATGAATTTTGCTCGTGGGGACTCAAGTTCTGCCCTTGAAATGAGCAGGCAGTGAACAAAATCCCTGCATTGAGGTGAAGAGGATGCCTCGGCAGCAAAAGAAAACAGAAGGAAAAAAGAGCAGGCAGTGAACAAAATTTCTGCATTGACGTGAAGAGGATGCCTTGGGCCGAGACACCATCCAAACCTTCACCAAGAGACAAAGGAAAGGTGTCAATGGGGATCATGAGGGTTACTAGCAGTACCCCTTGATCGGTGTTGAGAGTTGAAAGAAGTCTTCTCAAGAGCACATCTGGCGCTAGCAACGTTATAAGTATGCTGGATAGAGGGAGCATGAAGTTTTTAAGTAAGCTTGGTAGCTCTATGAGTGTCAAGGCCAAGCTTTCGGTAGCCGCGAGGCAACAGCAAGCACACGTATCACTTCTTCTAACTTCTTTTTTTTGTTAAAATTTTTCCCACATATCTTGGCGATTGCCTTGGACCTGAGGCCTCAGGTTTGAGCCTTGTGGGCCGTTTGCAGAATTTTGCTCAGCCCTGATTTTGGGGACTTCGGTCCTGTCCTTAAAGCATACAGCCTTACGGCAAGTGTTCACACTTCTTTATGAATCCTCCTGGTCATCGGTGTATTAGGGCCGCAACCCTTGGCGCTTGCATTAGGGGTCTGAGGCTGCCTTAGGTTTGAGCCTTGGGGGCGGCTTGTGGCATTTTGCTAGGACCCTATAAGTTTGAAATGCAGTCTTTTTGGTACGCAGCCTAACGGCTACTTAGGACATTTCACCTTTTTTCCCGCAGAGAGAATATCAGAAAGCAAGCATTTCTTGGTCCCAAGTCATAAGCCATGCAATGCCGCGTGGATTATCGTTAGAGGTTGCTCACTCAACCTGGTGCATGATTCTGCTGGCTGCCTTCAGGTCCAGCGAGACGAGCTTGGAAAGTATCTGGGCTCGAGATGAGATAAAGAGGTGGGTGCAGCTCCCAGGGTTGCAGGTATGCTGCATGAGCTACACTGGAGGACACTAATTTCAAATGGTTTGTGGTGATGATGGCTGAAGCTTGCAGCAGGCTCGTGCATGCATTCATTTTGATCATTTGATCGGGCATCCTCATTATAATTTCATTCAAATCTTCTAATTGGGCATTCAGGCTCATCTGTGCATTTAGGCTCGTCCAAGCATCCATTCTAATCAGCATGCAGTACTTCCCAAATTTGTTGTTGGATGAGAGCTTGTAGTCTCACATGTTAGGTGTAGGTGTAGCATGGTAACACAACAAAATTCATACACCTCCTTGCCTGCAGGCCGATAGGGAATTGTTAACCTGCTCCCTCACCAAGTTGCTCGCACCTTGCGCATTACTTTATTGTGATTATCAAAATAGCAGGGGGGCATACAAATTGGAATCTTCTTGCTGCAAGGTTGAGGAACCAAGCGTGATTGTGACTCTGTCTCCCCTGTTATTTGCAGTCATGCACCTAGATGTGTGGCGACCAACGTGTGCTACCTCTCAACCTACAACAAGACATCCCTTATAAATTATTACGTTATACCTCATGTTTACGCCTTTCCAGTCACAACCTTCCAGTGAAAACCCAACTGCATCATGTGAATAGGCGCCTGCATGAGCTTAGAAGTTGGAACAAATGTGATTGGCACACTGTTCAAGACGAAGAGCACATAATCCTGGATTGCCCTTCTCAGGTTTTAACAAAGCTGCGAACTCAATTCCAGCGCCTGTTAAGTTCTGCACCCTTACAAGGGTTTCAAGGAAAAAGGCATCAGTCAAGAAGTCTGACTGCTAGCCTGTTCATAAATACACATGAAATCATGAAGGAAAAAAGGGTCATAACACTGGTGCCCTGGAGCAGCGTGCTGCCAGAAACCCACCTGATCCACACTAACTCCCCTCTCATCTTCTGGTGAGGGAGACTCACGGCTCTTTGAGCCAATGTGTCTCTCTTTCCTTAATTGATGTAGGGAGGGTTTTCTCTGCCTACGCAGTTTTTTCTTTTTTTCTTTTTCTTTAGGAAAAAGGGGAGTTTGCTGTTATCCTGGTCCAGAAAAATATTAATATCCTGGAAATCACATGGTGAATGGTACCTAGAAATAAAACAAGAACTACGTAGGCAGAGGAAACATTCCCTACATCAATTAAGGAAAGAGAGACACATGGGCTCAGAAGAGCCGTGAGTCTCCTTCACCACAAAGCTACAAAGAAGAGAAAGCTATTGGGGATCTGGAGGGTAACTGGAAGCACCCCGCTCCAGAACCTGGCTATGAGAAGTTTTTTCTTTTCAATAGCACGCCTAGTGGTAACAAGCTTGTTGGCATGGTACCTAGGCAAGGTACCTAGACAAGGCATCCTGTAGGAGACGTGGAGATGTAGAAAAGAGAAGTTGTGCTCAAAAAGTGAGGCATACTTCTGATGGAGAAAGCAGACCCGGGGATTAGAACATCTGAATAGCACATTTGTTTCATCTTGTATGTCATCAGAATCACAGAAATCACAGACTGGAGAAGTACTATAGGACCAAACAGCCTGTTCAACTCGAAGAGTGTGAGTTCTGCACCCTTAAGTAGCGCATCACGTCTAGAAATTTTGTGAATCAGGCTGACGTCCTAGGATAAGCCAAGTCTTGTTAGCATGCCTGAATGCTAGAGAGATGCTGTTCCCAAACTTCCTGCGCTTCTTGTGGAAACTCGAAAGTGTATTTTCCTGTCACTGCAGCTTTATCGAGTTTTTGTGCATGACTTTGCATGCTTGTTTCATTTAGAGTGACAGTGTTTTTTTTTACAGTTGACACTTCTGAACTCAGCTCAAGGCTTTCAGTTGACATTTACACTTTTTTGGTTTGGTTTGGTTACAGGCACCTTTTGCTTCAGCTAAGCTGCCCTTGTAGGCAGGTACAGCTATGTGACCCCTATCCTACCCTATCCTATCCTATGCCTGAATGCTGTGACTGACTTCAAGTCAGTAACATGTTTTGAGATTAAGATGTTTATCAAGGCAGTGAAGCGCGGTGAAGCAAAGCATGCATGCCAATTACTGAGGAAGGAAAGCAGAAGGTGCAACCGTGCGACAAAGCGCAGTTATAAGAGGCAGCAGTGTGCTGTTTTCCTGGATAGATTGTTTAAGAAGGACCCCCAAGTCCACGCCATGTTACGGAAGAGGCAGACCTCACACATTACTCCAGTCACAACAATAGCATGGAACCAGCACTTGCAAAGCCACTTTCGAGTACAACCAACAGTTGTGCCGCAAGAAGGAGGGCATGGTTGTTCTACAAGGACTGCTAGGTTTACTTGCTTGTCAGGAAGAGATATGGCTGTGCCTTTAGGTAGGAAACACGCGCCCCCAGAGGTGCTCTTGAGACAAGGTGCTCAATCTGGGTGGGTTCCTCAACCTGACTGCTTGAAGACTCCTAGTACAACAGTTTTGGAAGGAATGGTTGGGTCCCACATCAAAAAGTTAAATGCGGGTGCTTCACCTGGATTACACGGTATTCCTATGCCCTTCCTTAAACATGCCTGTTTGCCCATTGAGCGTGGTCGGAGAATAGATCATGTTAACGTGCTGGTGCCTCTGATAGCACGCATGTTCAGGGATTATTTTAGTAAAGCTAGGATCCCTGCATGTTGGAAAGTGGCGAAACTGAGTCCCCTTCACAAGAAGGGAGCTTTATCAAATCCTGGGAACTTCAGGATGATTGCTGTCAGTGGGGTGATGTACCGCATTTATGCCAACGTGGTGAAAGACTTGGTGACGGATTGGTGTATCCAGAAAAATAAGGTCCCAGACACCCAATTTGGTTTTTACCCCGGTAGGAGCACTCTGCATCCACTCTTCATCCTGAGGCACTAAGACATGCTGCAAAAAAGCTCAAGCCACGGCAATCACCTAGGGTGCATGCTGCGTTCATTGACTTCTCTCGAGCATACAACACTGTGCCTTGTTTGCAACTTTGGGAACATCTACAACGCATTGCCATGCCTGCACTACTTCTCCAGGCCATTAAGGAAATGTACCAGGATGATGAATATAATCTGATGGATGGGGATAAAAGGGCACGTGTGCGTCCAACAAATGGAGTTAAGCAAGTTTGTCCCCTGTCCCCTCTCCTGTTTTCTCTATACATCAATAACATGGGCAGAGATATTAGTGAAGGTATCAGAGGTGCTGTGACAGGGGATGGAGTGAATGGCGTTTTCATACATGCTATATGCAGACGACTTGAGTTTAACTACCAATGATCCAGGTGAAATGCAAGTTATGCTGAATAGATTACGAACTTATGCAATGAGAAAGGGGCTGACTGTCAATACATCAAAATCAGAGGTCATGCATTTTAATAGTAGGTCGTGTTCTTCTCTGCCTACTTTCATGTATGGAGACGTGGCTCTTCCAGAGAAAGAGCAGTTTACCGAGATACCTCGGTATGCTTGTGGACAAGCGCATGAATTTGAAGGTGTCTCTAGGAGCATGCAGTGCGGCTGTACATGGCTGCCCAACAAAGGATTAAGGAGTTTGTGCATGGACATGATCTAAGGAATAGGCCACATGCTCTGATTTGGCTCTCTAAGGTGTATGGCATTCCAGCTGGGATGTACGCATGCCAAGTGTGGGGTACAGAGTACTTACGAGAAGGCAGTGAGTTCAAAAGCCAATTACAAAAAAGGCAATTATGCTCTTTAAGGCGTTTCCTAGGTGCGAAGAGTACAGCCACGAACTGGCCAGTATTGAGAGAGTGTGGCCAAGAGCCCTTACAGTTTTATTGGTTGAGGGCTACTGTTAACATTGTCAACAACATGCTTGTTTCTAACAGCGAAACACTACGCCAAGTGCTTAAGGCAGATTTACACCTTGCTGGTATGGATGAGTCCTGTTGGTCTGCACATGTGTCTAAGTCATTAAGTGGCATGCGCAATGAGGAGGTGTTTAAACAGAAATTACTGAGTGCTTCCAAGGTTCCCATGCAAGATTTTTTAGGGGATTGGAGGTACAGACAGCAGAAGGTTTGGAGGGAAGCAGACGCCCTAAGTCCCCGAGAGGTGAACAGGAAAGCAGTGACTTACCATCATTGGTGTGGGAAACCTTTGAATCAAACAGCACGCACACCCTTCTGTATCCCATCGTATTTATTTAAGGATCTGGATAAAGGAGTCATGAGGAAGGTGAGTAGGTTTAGGCTTTGGGCCCACTGTTTGAAGGTCGAGTCCTGTAAATAGTTGGGTGCTTCAAATATTTGTGATAAGTGTGGATGTGCTGAAGTCCAGGGCGAGAAACATGTTCTTTTCTACTGCAATTGCTGTGAGTTGTGTGAGCTGCGCAGAAAATACAAGGACTTGTTCATTGATCTTTTTAAACCATTACATACTTTTGCCCAGCTTTCAAACACTGATTTTATTCCTTTCTTGGTGAGCTTTCACATTTTGACTGATTTCGAGGTCAATGCTTTCCTAAATCAAGACTCATACAGGTTTTCAAAATTTTTGTCAGAATTGATTTCAATTTTTGATGCTGGATGAGAATGTTTCACCAGCAGCCGATCAGCCAGATTCTCGGGCTGAAGGCCAACCCCTTGTAACCCTTGTAACATGTTATGTCCTTGTTCTCCAGCTCGGACTAGTTTGGTTACAGGCATCGTTTTTGCTTCAGCTAAGCTGTCCCCGCAGGCAGGTACGGCTATGTGACCCTTACCTTTCCTCTTGGCTTCTACTAGTTAGTAATATCACCATCTATCCCTCTATTCGACTAGAGGGGGCTTCTTGGGAGGGAGGGAGCTTGCTGGGCGCATGGTGGTGGAGAGCTTGAGAGGAGAGCTCGGGCATCCAGGAGCATGGTGGACAACCCTCCAGATATCCTAGGCTAGCTGTGTCTAGTTTAGATTTGAGGGTCCCTTCTCCCTTTGGTGAGAACCCTTCTTGCTTGCTAATTAGGGAACCTTTCCTTAATGCACGCGGCCTTTTCATGACTGGTGTGCACTTTTTTTAAGAGACATATGAGGTGTGTTTCATGGGTGTGTTTGTATAAGGTTGATATTGCTGATCTCATTCTGGGCAACGCCCAATGACAAGAGCTAAGCAGTGCTTTCTAAATATCAATGACAGACCCAGAAGACCACGCCAAGCTTAAGCCTTAAGGCTGTAGGCTGAAATGTCAAAAGCATGTATATAAGCACAGCATAACAGGCAATAGGCGTCAATTTGGAAGATGCGCGGAGCCCCAAGCGTCCTCCACATTGTCATGCAACGTTATGTTGTGCTATTCACTCCACGCGGATGAGCATCTTATTTTTCTTCCCAGCCGCCAATAACAGCATTCTGCCATCCACCAAGTCCTTGTCCTCGACCTGTCGGAAACAAGCACGTAAAGGTTATGGAGTCTCGTGCCAGCTGATTGCAATAAGCGGTGAAAGACAGCTGCTGCATAAAATTTTTTAGTAAGGATTTCGGAAGAGGCTCAGAACAATATTGTGTGCAAGAGCTTCAATCTAATGATAGCATATCCCCAAGCCAAATGCTAGGGGACCTTCCTGAATCATGCGCACTTGTTTAAGTATTAATGACAGGTACAAGGCCAGGTCATGCAAGCTATGAATATCATCAATTCAAAAGTGCTCCTGCAAAATTGTAGAGAGTCCTGCCTTGCCATGAGTCAGAGCACCTCATAAAGCCAGGATTTGGAAGCAGGCACTGCCCGCCAGGTTCCCGCTAGTTCCTTCCTCTTGTTAACTTGCTGATGAAGGCAGTTCGAGGCACAAGTCTCTCTTCAATCAATGGTGTCCTGGAGTTTTCCATTGCGTGAATGACTGGCATAATTGTTATAGCAAACAAGCCATAAATTAAAAAAATCAGGCCTCGATCACCAAGAAGCTAGCAAGCTTGCATGTAAATGACAAGCACATTCTGTAATATAAGCCCACGAGTTTGTTTTCACTAGGCGCGCATAAGGACACAAGGAAACTCCTCATAGCCATATTCTGAAGCCGGGTGCTCCCAGCAACCCTCCAAATCCCCACTAGCCCCTTCTGTATTTGCTTTGTATTGGAAAGGAATTGCAGCGCTTTTGAGCCAATGTCTCCTTCTTCTTGATTGGTGTAAGGAGAGTTTTCCTCTGGTTCCCTCTCGTAATTTTTCTTTACTTTTTCTTACTTGCTGTTTCTTCTTCTCTCAAACAGCTTGCATAAGGGTTGCTGCACCGCGCACATGGTCACTCCTTGTATGCTGCCTGGCAGAGCAACCCCCTTCCCTACTGCATCTTAATGTGGCCTACATTAAACAATTAAAGCAATCCATGATGAAATAGGGCATTATGCACCACGCCTTGGCCACTATATTGCAGTAAAAGAAGTTGGTTTAGTAGTCCAAGGCGCGGCTATGATAGGTTTCTAAGCTGTGCTTTCTCTGCTATGCGTATGTAAGTTAGTAGCAAGGATGTCAGCGTGTCCCTATTACAAATTAATTATCACTGATTGAAAAGTATATTTCGCGAGAACAGTTTAAAGCAATTTACAATAATTTTAGGGCTCAGTAGACGGCTCTGTAGAGATTTGCTTTACTTTTGCATGTTCTTGTGCATGCTAGTTCTTCTAAGCCTTTTTAATAATGCTTTAAGATTTAGGCTGGTTTTTTGGACAGTTTTGCGAGAGATCAAAAAGTGTTACACTTTTAGAGTGAACCCTCGTCTAAGCTAGCGGCGGCGCTTACTAGGGCTTTCAAAGGGCTCGCTGCGCTCGCTAGCTTTGTAAAAAGCTTTAAAGTTGCGCGCCTTGGAATTACTAATTGCTATTTCAAGACAAGCAGGAATAGGCACCCCGTCAGACCATCATTAGAAACCTTCTGTCGGCTCCATGCTTATTCAAGGCTACGACTGTGAGCCTCAGCGGTGAGGCCCTCGCTAGCTCACTAATTAGGGAACCTTACCCCAATGCACGCAGCTGGACCTGGCGTGCGCAGCCTTATTGTTTTACTTCAGGAATAGAAACAGCTGTGCAACGCACCTTGGCCATTTCTTCAGTAACCTTCTGGTTGTTCATGTACACTCCACCGCCCTTAATGAGCCTGCGTGGCAGCATAATCGGAGAACATCAATATGCTGGCCTGCAAGACCTATGTGGTGTGGCTGATCAAAAACGATTTGACCATGCAACCATCGCAGATCCAGAAACAAGAACAATGATGAATGCCTGGTCTTAGAGGCATAATTAGGGTGCAAGACATACTATTATATACTAGTCTCGCACCCTAGGCATAACCTTCAGGTTGTCCCCGCAGCCGGGCCCCCCTTTACAGTACCATTAGGCCATATTTGCTTGGCATCTTAAATGCATGCAATCTTATAGTGCCCTGAGCATGTCGAACCTCTTTCTATGTCACATGCAATGAGAATTACTGAAAAGCTGGCATGTGAAGGTGCCGCACAAGACTGTGGCTCAGAAGCTATTGTGCACCCATTTTGGCAGGAAGGGGTGGATTTTTGAACTTGCATGAAATGCTCAGCGCTCCTAGACACAAACTGCTCTTGAATTGCCTGACAATGCTGCGATGTCAGATTTTGCGGGGGGGCACTGGGGGAGCGTGGTGATGGAGGACACCCATTGGGAAAAGTGCATGCGCGGAAGGAGTGCCCTCTGTTGGCTTGCCCCCGCTGCAAGTTGCGGCCCCCAATTTGGCACAAAGATTTGGAAGACAGTCCTTCTAACAAAACTTGAACGAGGTCAATTGGTGGTCTGGATGGAAATCGGCACACTGATTTGCAGGGTTCCTCCAGCGTTTTCTGCTTGTTTTCTTCTCTTTATGCTCTCCAGCTCGGCCCTGTCGGGCTTATTCCGGCCAGCTTTGCAACGAAGGTTGGGAAGAAACTATATTTTTAACAAAACTTGGTCATACAAAGGCCTGGTTGGAAATTGGCACACTTATCTGTAACTTTCCTCCTGTGTTTCTTGCTCATTTGCGCTTTGTTTCTTTGCTCTAGCTCACCCTGCCTGCCTGCAAGCCGGCCAATTTTGCACCAGAGCATACGGTACACAACCCAAAAAATTCAATTTACAGGTCGCGGATTGGTGAAGCAGCAGGGGATTGGCGCTTGCTTTAGTATGGTTCCTTTCCTCCACTTCCGTTGGTTTGTCCCTGCCGACCACACACTGCAACCCACAGCAAACTCTCAGCACCTGTTTGCAGCTCTTATTATCAGCTATTTAAAGCACTTCTCAGGCCCTATGATGATGCAGGAATGGGCAAGTTATATGGTCGCAAGGATATTGATACTCATTTGCCTTGGCAGGGGGGGGTCCAGCGGTAGGGACGACCTTCATCGCCTGCCTCAAAATCCAAGCATATTTTTCTTTAAACAATAGCAGCACGGCTAGACCCTGGGCTCCATACCATAAGCGTCTGTGCGGGCCTTCCAGATGTACCAAGTGTTTTTTAAAGTTTGCTCTAAATGATCGCTAGAGTTTTTTTCCATCACATTTGTAATCGTTCCAACCTCTTCTAAAGGTAATTCTCATGGCTGTCTATGCAGCAGGCAACGGTATCAAAGCGTTGTCAATGGCCCAATGAATGAATGAATATGCATCACTGTTACATGTCCTTAATTTTCACGACCGTCCAAGCAGCAGGTCAGGGGTTCAATTCCGAGAGACAGCAATGCCTTGGTCAGACCATGCCATACCAGACCAGAGTATACCGGACCAGGCACTTGAAGTGGGCAAGAGGTGGTTGGTTTTTTGGCATGTGAGATCATTGCTGATGCAATTATCAAATTAATTGTGCCATCAATGCTAAGGCACTCACTTGCGGGCTGCCCCCTTGCTGGGCTGCATTTTTGCCGCCACCATGACGTCTGCAATGGTGGCCCCGGCCACAGCATCCCGGCCCAGGGAGGCGCTTGGGGCATCCCCTGCCACGGCTTCCAAGGTGGCCACGTCTAGCTGGGTGGCGCTGCCTGGCTTCAGGGCCTGCATGCCATGCACAAAAGACTAGGTGAGAAGCCAAGCCTGCAATCATCTTCTACCATTTAAATGCAAATGCTACAGGACCAAAATGGCTGTGCACAAGGTCAGACCAGACACTAAGCACTCCAGAATTCACCTTCCTCTACACGCAGATGCAATAAAAAAAACATTTGCCCAAGGCCTACATTGCACATGCATGGAGCCCCAAGCACCTATGCAGATTGATCAAAATGGCATGATTGATTGGAAAATCGGGTATGCATGTGTGCGTGTGCGTGTGCGTGTATGCTCGTGCTCCCTCTGCATCTGGTAATCTCCACCAGAGGCATGCAGGATGGCTTTGCCTCAGGCAGGAGAGAGAAGAAAAGGAAAGGAAAAAACAACATTTTTATAGTGCATAAAGGAAAGGGTTTCTAACAACGAGCAGCACACTTGAGGGAAGAGCTGCTTTTCCTGAACAGACTCAATAATTTGTCAGTTAGCCGGGGCCAAACGCCCTCTATCCCTCACACACTTGTCAGTGGATGATGATCTTTGGGAGCTGTTCTGTGACCAACTCACTAGCCAAGCACCCTTTACCTTGCACTCCCAAGGAAGTTAGCTGTGCAACAACAGTATTCCTAGATTAGTGCATCCCTTTGCAGCTCCATTTGCTGGCGGACCTGCAAGTAAGTTTCATCCCACAGAGCACAGACACGAACAAACTGCCTAACCGATAGAAGCTACGCTCGCTACCCTCCTTTACTCACCAAAGCTCCCTGTCTCCTACACAGCCTCCGACACCATGACTGCAATTTCACCTAGACCACTGTTCACCGCATATCAAACCCAACTCAGTTTTTTTCAATGCTGCTGTCTTCCGGCACCGCATCACTGGTAACGCATCACCAGCAGCGCATCCCTGCAGCGCATTGCTGGCAATGCATCACTGGCACCGCATCATTGGCACCGCATCATTGGCACCGCATTACTGCAGCGCATCACTGCAGAGCACCATACAGCACATCACTAGCACCGCATCACTGCAGCGCATCACTGCAGCACATCATTGGCACCGTATCACTGGCACCGCATCACTGCAGCGCATCACCGCAGCACATCACTGCAGCACATCACTGCAGCATATCGCTGGCACCGCATCACTGGCACCGCATCACTGCAGCACTTCACTGGCAATGCATCCCTGGCAACGCATCACTGCAACGCATCACTGCAGCACATCACTGCAACGCATCAGTTCAGCACATCACTGTCACCGCATCACTGGCACCGCATCACTGCAGCGCATCACCGCAGCGCATCACCGCAGCACATCACTGCAGCACATCACTGGCACCGCATCACTGGCACCGCATCATTGCAGCGCATCACCGCAGCACATCACTGCAGCACATCACTGGCACCGCATCGCTGCAGCGCATCAATGCAGTGCTTCACTGCAGCACATCATTGGCAACGCATCCCTGGCAACGCATCACTGCAGCACATCACTGCAGCACATCAGTTCAGCACGTCACTGTCACCGCATCACTGCCACCGTATTGCTGCAGCACATCACTGGCAGCGCATCAAACCCACCTCTGTTGTTTTCAATGCTTGCTGCAGGCCTGCCTCCCCATGTACGAAGCGGGTGACCTCCTCAGCGAGCCGTCTCTGCACACGCACACACAACATGCAGCGCTCACAGACTTAGGCATTACCGCGGAGAAGCTTGGATGCAATGGAGCATGCTTGAAACAATGCATGTGTGTGGTACGGTGTTTACATGAGCATGTGCGCACAGGGCACAGTGTTCACGGGGTGCCAAATGATGCAGGACAAGTGATGCAGTGTTCACAGGGTGTCAATCATATATATGTCAGGATGCCAGGATGCCAGGATGTCAGGGTGTCAATCATATATATGTCAGGATGTCAGGATGCCAGGATGCCAGGATGTCAGGATGTCAATCATATATACACACATAGATGCAGAATTGTATTGATAAATTGATATATTGACGTATATATACATAAGTGCAGGATCATATTGATGATGCAAACATGAGTGATAACCATCAGAGCTGTAGCAAGCTTCTTGACCTGGGCACTTGCACAAAGAGGGAGTGTTGTGAGACTCAGATGCAAGTGTATTGCACTCACCCCCAAACTTCCACCTCCACACACACACCCCCTCCCCCTCCCCCCCTACACACACTTAGCGACAGAAATCACATAGCAAGGCAAATGCCTGGCTGCCTTGAGACTGCTTACATGGCTTGCTAGTGCCACCACGGCACCTTCGTCAAACAATGCATGTCATAATTTCCCTCAGCTTCCATGGCTGTCCTTTTTATCGCCTCAGTCCCTCAGCCTCATTGACCTATCCCTGTGCCTGCATGAGAGCAGTGTAATGCTGTTGCCATGGTCCCACCTATGCTATGTGGGTCATGTAACCTGGTTGGCTCATGGAGGCAGCCATGTGCCCACCTGTGCTACACGCTGCTACGTCCTCACCTATGCTATGTGGGGCATGTAACCTGGTTGGCTCATGGAGGCAGCCATGTGCCCACCTGTGCTACACGCTGCTAAGTCCTCACCTGTGCTGTGTTAGGCACATAATCTGGTTTGCTCATGGAGGCAGCCAGGGCCTCGATCTCTGGAAGGGGCATGAATGTCAGCATCTGCGGGACAAGCTCACGACAAAGGGATGGGTGCAAACATAAATATCTGCAGAGCAAGGTCAAGGCATGGGTTTGCCTTTAACACACACGCGCACACACGTACACACATACACACACATGAGCGTGGTCAAGGGATGGGTTTGCCTTTAACACACATAACGTACACACACATACACATACATACACACAAATGAGCGTGGTCAAGGGATGGGCATGCATCTTATACGTACGACAATCCTTAGGGATGCAAATCATGGAGTTGTCTGACAGCGTTATCGGTAAGGGAGAAAAGGCCTTGATAAACATCAAAGAGCTAGTGGAAGCACCATGAGTCATGGTCCATGACACATGCACTCTTCTTCTAGAGAACAGCTCAAGGCTAAGAAGCACTTGAGCAAGCAAACTCACTCCTTCTCCCCTTTTGCTCTTCTCCCCGTGTATGCAATAAGAAAAAATGCCAAATTCACGCTTTTATTGCAACTAAATATCAATCAACAACACATAAAGATGGGCTGCTTACCTTCAAGAACTTCACCACATCCGCATCGGTGACATTGAAAAGGTGCTGATAGAACTTATATGGGGAGAGCTTCTCGGCGCTGAGCCAGATTGCACCATCAACACTTTTTCCAAACTTCCTGCCCTCTGAGTCCACCTGCGTAAGAAAGTAATAGGCATCAAACATAAAGAGCATCCCAAATGAAGCTCAGCCATTGGCCTGTACGCATTTGCAGAGGGGTTTGGGGGGTGTCAGGCTTCAAAAGGACTCAGAGTGCATCTTTGATGTAAAAAATTAGATTACATAAAGTAAGGCTAGCCAAGCGCATGAAGGAATATAGAGGCCAGGATCCAACAGGACTCACAGCTTGCCCACAGGCACCTTGATCAAATCGTCCAATTAACTTTCCTGGGACGTGCTTGGGCTTGAGCTTTATCATTTCCCTTAGGTTACAACCTGTTGTGCCAGATAACTCACCAGCATGGTTAAGACCCATCACGACCAAAAAGTGAGCAGCAGCAAAGTTGTGGGGCAAAAACTGACTTGCAGGTGCTCATGCATGCATGTCCTGCTAGTACCCACAACTGGATTTTGAGTCCACTAACTGTCATCCTGGCTTCACACTGTAGAACACCGCTTGATTGCCACCATCTAAGATAGTGGTAGTGTCTTGGAAGTTTAGCGCCTTTGCCTTCACACCCCCTGCTGCCCACACCCTTGCATGTGACACAGACTCCTTGCCATGCACGCAGAACCCCCATTCCATCCAACTTGCATCAAAAAGGTGCCAACCAACAAGGTTTGGGATGAGGAATCCGATGACAAATAACTGGAAATCAACAAAATTGTCAAAGAGTCTTTCTTTGGTGGGGACTTTCCCAAAGTTGGGGTCCCTCTGACCCACCTGCACTGATTGGACGCATACATTTACCAACTGGTAGCTCACAAGATCAGGATTGCAAATATATCATTTTCAACATGATTGACCCTTGACATCCATAAGTTAAGCTTTCTGATGCCTCCTGCAATATATCAGGAATGATTCAATCCTTGAATTCATTCCTTGATTACACCAGCAAGTGGAAGGTCTGCCCAAAGCAAGGGGATCTTTATCTGAATAATGAACTAGGAAAAAGCCAAGCCAGAGCAAGGGAATGGGTTGACACTCAAGGCCTACTTAGATCACACACCAGCAGCGGTGCAGCAAACCCTTTTTGATTTTTCAACTGATTTCAATTTCCTCATTAGGAAGCAGAAGGTCAAGCCCAACCAAGGGTAACACCAGCTTTTAAATTTAACCCGGACACCACACACCAGCAAGGGGAAGGTCAAGCCATAGCAGGTCTGAGTGCCTGAGCTGCTGGCTTCCTGGCTCCCCTCCTCTACCTCCCCTTCTCCCTCGCGCCCCAACAGCCGCCGTGCCAGGTCTGTGCCTGCAATGATGTTGCCCCATTGGTCGCTCCCACCAATCTGCAGGAAATCAAGAGGAGGCAAAGGGCAAGTCAAGGTCTCCATGTCCTTTCAGACGTACTGAAGGAAATCTAGGGACCAATCAATTGCGGAAACACATGGAAAGCTCATTCTGTGCGGTCCAGCTTGCCAATTGTATGCATCGAGGAAAGACACAAGTGTTGGTTGGCAAAGATGCATTTTTTTCTGCACACAAGCAAACGCAAAAAAAGGGTTGGGCAAGGTTTGCAAAAGCAAAAGCATGGCAAAGATTACACCCTGCCTACTGCACTTCCACAAAAAGGAAGACTGGGCGTGAGTGCGAGGGGTGTGTAAGAGAAGCTTCAATGGAAAACTAGGAAGGGGTGTGAAAGAGGAAAATCGACGGAAGAGCGGGTGTGATGCAAGGGGCGAGTAAGAGAAAAGTCAATGGAATGACAGGCAGGGTATCGCCTATGACCTTATCAAGCCCTCTATGGAATGGAAGGCGGGGCAGCGCCTATGACCTTCTCAAGCCCCCCAGCCGTTAACATGCACACCTCCATATCATATCACTATGCCATGCTGTGTAAGAGAAGAGTCCATGGAATGACAGGCAGGGCAGTGCCTTTGACCTTATCGAGCTCTCAACATGGAATGACAGGCAGGGCAGTGCCTACGAAAGGAAAAAAAGGTCTACGCCAGCCAAGAGGCCGTGTGCATGTTGACCTTTTCAAGCCCTCAAGCCCTCACCATGCACACCCCCATTGGTATCACATCACGACGCCGCCATTTGTATGACGCCATGTCGCCTTACTGCGACTTGTCACTGATCAGCCTTCAAAACTTGTCCACAACGTTGACAAGTTCAAAATTCGGTCCATGCCCCAAGCAAGTTGTTTCTGCTCACACCCGCACCCGCACACGTATACTTGCCTGTACGCGCACGCCATGCTCTCTACACAGGTGCACAAAGTCATAGCCTTGCAGCAGCTGGTAGGTGAACTCTGTGAAGCTGATCCCACTTTCACTCTCCATCCGTGTCCGAACCTGGACCGTTAGCAGAAAGCAAAGGAAGGGTAAGGTTGATTAGGCACCTTAGATGCTTGGTCCTGTTGCGAGCTCCGTGCTAAGGTGGTTTGAGGCAGTTTACTTAGCTTAGTACTCACAATCTACTCATGTTCTGGGAAAATTGGAGGCAGCAAGAGGGCTTTAGAACAGTGGTAACAAAGGAGGTAACGTGAATGAGCAGCAAAGCATGCAACCAAACCTGTTTCAGTGTATGAGGGCATGAGGTTCAAAATCCTGAGGCTAGAGTCTTCACAACAAGGAGACATTCCAAGACAGCTAATCCACCACCACCATACCCTTGGAAGGATTAGGCCAAACTTGCCTAACCTCGCAACGATCAAGGGATTACTTGAGTCCCAAATCACCAATGCCCAGTCATTATTGGACTGAAAGCCTGAGACCAGAACAAATAACATTTGTTTCCTTCATTCCTTTGGAATCCAACCCGTCCAAATAGCATTGCAGCATCCCCTAAGCAAGCAAATTTTGCTTCTGAGGAAAAAGTAAACACGCCAACCAAACCTTTGTACAGCATGGTGCCCCCGCGCGCGCAAGCATACAAAAATGCAGCACCTCAAATGCAAACAACCACTTGCTTTTTTGCCAGTGTAAAAGCACCTACCTAAGTCTTTGTACAGCATCGTGCCTGCGCGCGTGCAAACTTACAAATTGCAGCGCCTCCAATACAAACAATTGTGTGGCCTTTAGCGAGGCAAAAGCACCCACCGAGTCTTTGGACAGCATGGTGCCCACGCGCGCAAACTTGCCGACCTCCCGCAAAAAAGCCAGGAAGCTCATGGGCCCAAACCAGTCCAGGTTGTTCACCACCTTCACATCCCGCAGGGGTGGGCCATCCTGGCTGCTGCTGCTGCTGCTACTGCTACTTGCCCCCTGCTGGCTGTTGCGGCGCAAGATGTCGTCCAGCAGCTGTCCGATCGCTGCAACATTTGTGTTTGGACGGTAGCTTGTGATTACAAGTGAGCAACACAAAGGTTTGTTTGGACGGTAGCTTGTGATCATAAGTGAGTGACAAAGGCTGTGGTAGTTTGTATATGCAGGTGAAGAATAGAAGTGTGTGCTCACAGTGAAACATGAAGGCCAGCAAAGAATATGAAGACCCATGGAATACAATGGTAACATGCTGCTTGACCTCTGAAGCTGGTCTTTGGACACAAGTAACACATTAAGACGAAATTGACGCCATCATCAGCAACCTTCCTTGTCATTAAGGCATGCATCGCCGCTTGACCTCTCAAGAAGGTCTTCTGTGAAGGACTGAGCATAATTTGCATCATAGTTTCAAGTCATAGTCAATGTATTAGCATGAATCATCAGCAGATTTCCAATGTATTAGCCGCCTGAATAAAAGAAGCCAGCACACAATTCTTGGGACCAACCCCCAACAAGTGCAAAGAGGTGAGCTTTCCTCCTGTCATACAATCTTTCTTTTTTTAGAGTTTTGTAGCTGTCTTACATCCTTCTGTCTTGGCAACAACTGCCAAGAGGTGAGCTTTCCTGCTGTCTCAAGCTTGCCAAACCAAGCAAGGCTCACAGGCGCAAACATGGTGGATCAAAACCACTACAAGCCGACCCAACCTCTAAATTGCCCTCATACTTAACCCAAGTAAGAGAAAGACCCACCTTTCACGCTGCCCTCAATGTTTTCCTCTGAAAGGATAAGGCAAGGATCCCCTAAGTAAGAGGTACACCCACCTTTCACGTTGCCCTCAATCTTTTCCTCGGTCAGGATAGGGCGCTCTGAGCTGCGGCCGGATGGGTCCCCCACGCGTCCAGTGGCACCCCCCAGCAGGGCCACGGGCTGGTGGCCTATGCATAAAGAGATGGGTGACACAATGATTTGTTAATCCAGCAGGGCATGACACGAAGGACGTGTGAGGCTGTGCTTTCGATGCCATGATTCCACATCGAATTAAATGCATCCTGTTGCTCTGTCCCCTGCAGCATGCAGCTGCATGTTTGTAAGATCCCATTCAGGAGATTGTAGCCCTGCAGCACACCTCCCATCAGGGCCACAAGCTGGTGGCCTGCATGACACAATTGATAGAACCAGCTTACATTGACTTTGTTATCGAGCAGAGCACAACATGAAAAAGGTCATGCCGCGCGCAGCACCTCCCAGCGGGGCCACAGGCTGTTGGCCTGCATGATAAGGTGGACAGCACCAGCTTATACGTTTTGAGTGCGAAATGTATGGGGTTGTGCAGCACCTCCCCGCTGCTGGGAGGTGCGCCGCGAGCTGTTGGCCAGCCTGATGCAATGGACAACACCAGCTTACAAATTTTTCTTCTTTTGAGATTGAACAGAGTGCAAAATGAAAAAGAGGTTGTGCTGTGTGCAGCACCTCCAGCAGCGCCGCAAGCTGGGGGCCTGCATGAGACACGACGGATTGCATTGGTGCACATTTGTTTGAATTGAACACAGACCGGCAGAGAAGAGAGTGTGTACTCTGTTGGGCTGCTTGCTGGAGGCCTCTGCATAAGAACATATGTGTTACAAGGTGAGCTGTGCGTTGTGCAGCATCTCAGCAGGGCCACTGGCTGGTGAATTGAGTGCAACAAAATGATGAGAAGGCCCAAGTGCAAGAACAGAGGGCCCTCTTAGGAGTGTTGCCTTGCGTTTCGTGGCTCCTGCGAAACAGGTTCCCAGCTTGGAGAGTGGGACCTGCGAGATGTGTTTTTAGCATTAAAGATGCCTGAATAGATGTTGTGGACACTGTATGCCATTGACAAACAGTGAACACGTCCATGATACCCGTAGAACACTACTTATTGGACTACTATCACCCGCCCATCATGACTCTTTAGGTATTTTATGACACTTCAACTTGAAATTAAACCCCGCAGAACTGAAGCAATCATCCCCCAACATTGTTCAAAGCTAGGTGCAAGTAAGCAAGCTTACTTGTAAAGCCTTGCCCATCGTAAAGACACAAAAACAAGCATTGAGAAACATTTGTGTATGCATACTGAAAAGAGCACTAGCGCACAACACACACACGCACGCACGCACCACAGCGCTGGAACCAGGACAGCACGATGATGCCTAGCAGGTTGCCCAGGTGCAAGCTGTCTGCAGTGGGGTCAAAGCCGCAGTAAACAGGCACACTCTGGCTGACCGTTAGCTGCTCCAGTTGCTCACTAGTGACATCTTGGACGAGGCCACGCTCCCGCAGCGTGCGCACCACATTGGGCAGCGGCGCAGTACTAGCATTAGCTGCAATGAACAGTGGTGCCCAGTGGGCCTGAGTCTCTGATCGGGGAGTGAGCTTGCATTTGGAAGAGCAAAAGGAGATGCATTTTGCAATAATGGCTTTAAGTCCCAGAACCAAGATACCACCGGCTCATGCACACATAAAAATAAGCACTTTAGCTTCCACTGGCTTACCTGGGGCATCAGTTGGTGCTACTGAGGCAAAGGCAGCCCCTTTCGACACCCGTGCAAATGTTCTGGCTCTAAAGCATGTAGCCTGCTGCCACCCTGGCTGCTGACATAGGGCCCTGCTGGATATGAAATAATGGCAAGCAAAGGAGTTGAGGCATCAGGCGCAGGTGAAGACAGATTACAGTGTGCTTGCAGAAATCCAGCACCACACCTCTTCTGCGCAAGGGAAGAGCCAGGCAGCATTGATGGGTGACCCAGCATCTTCATACACAAAAAAGCCAGTTGTGTTGGAACTGATAGAATTCAATCAGTTGAAGTTTGTTGTTCAACTGCACTGTTAATCAGTTTCAAGGGATTTGTGGGCCATATATCGTGAATTTCATGTCAATTAGTACAGGTTTAATAGCTCATTAGTATAGAGCACGCACATTTTCCATGGAAATCGACGACCTGCCGCCTCAGCGCACAGCAGAGGTCAGCTGTCCACACATGTTTGCCAGGGTGGAGCTGTGAGTGCTTGCTTACCCTTCAGTGAGAACCTGTCTGTTTTCCTTGCACACAGATGTGATGTTTACATTCGGTCTGAGGGGCTGTTTTCTACTGTTCCTGCGCCTCTTCACACGCTCAGATATGCTCAAACGAAGCTGGAAGAGGGTCACCAAGCAGCTGCCAGCGTGCTTGGCATTGTCATGCGTTTGGCCATGAAGCAGATGTACGGGGTGGCTGGAGCAGCGGCTTTGGGCTATGAATTGCTGGGCCCGGTCAATCAGGATCAATATGCAGGTGGAGGAGGTGATGGAGCGGGGGAAAGCTGCACAAGAGCAGCCGCGATTGTGCGCATACCCAAGGAGTAAGTGGAGTCTGTCGCCAGCTGTTTTGTCGGAAAACACACACACACACACACACACACACACACACACACACACACACACACACACACACACACACACACACGCACGCACGCACGCACATGCACGCGCGCGCACACATACACATACGCACAGACACACACACACACACGCACACACACACACACACGCACACACACACACACACACACACACACACACACACACACACACACACACACACACACACACACACACACACACACACACACACACACACCAGGAGCTTTGGCAAGTTCATGGCAGCCTGCGCTGTGATGTCCAGCTATGATGGCGCCCCATGCACCTTGAGTGTGACCCGGGCCTCACCTCACCTTGCTTGTTTGGCCGGAGCAGGAGCTGACTCATCCCTAGCAGCAGGTATGTGCTGCCTGGTATTTGCTTTAGCATGATTCACCTTAGCAAGCTCAAGCCCTGGGGCAAGCAATGCTTTTCTTGAGAAGTGCTTGGTGATTGGGAACATTTCATGTGCAACCACGAGCAATTGGCTGCAGCAAGCTAACAGATGAAAGCTCAGTGTGGGTGCATACACAAAACTACGTACGCGTGTGTATATGTGTGTGCTCATAGCGTCCTTGTCAAATTTCAATCCTCGCGCATCATTTGGTTGTAACTGCTGCTGCTGCTGCTGTTCCAATTCCTCGACAGAGTGCTTGCAGAGGTTGGTAGCAAGTTCGGTGCAGTAGCTGGAGCACATTGTGAGGTGCAGCCGGAGTGGCAGCCTAAACACAGTGGCAGGAAAGGTATCAGTGGCAGCGGCGGTGTCAGCCAAGGTCCGGCAGCAGCCAAGGTGTCAGTGGCAGGCTCCTCCTCCGGTACCTTTTGAACTCTGCACACGAGGTTCGCTCAAGAAAAGCCATCTGTGGCACTCCTCTTGGCGGCGTACCATGTGTCCTTGACCGTGAGAGGTGTCAGGTCCTCACTGAGAAGGCCGCCAGCCAAAATGTCGGTCCATTCGAGCTGTGCGCTGTCCCTTGGATTGCACCGTACGCTTGGCCAATGAGGCGCCACTGGACTATGTTGACCTCTTTCTCTGGAGATAGCCGTCTCCAAGCTCAGTCCCATGTTGCCCTGTTGTCAGCTGTGAAAGCTCTGCAGTGCTCCATGCAGTGAGGGCTTTTGCAGTATGGGCTTTATGAGGAGCTCCGGGCTCTCATGGCGAGGCTCTATCAAGCTAGTTTGTCAAAGAGCCTCACTTCCATGGGTGCCGCCAGCGTTGGCACGTGCAGTCTGTCCCTCTCGTTTTTCAGCTGAGCGAAGCAGCAGCCTGGGGGGTTGACCTGTGTGAATTGGCCTAGCAGTCAGCCATCTGTCAGAAGGGTTTGCTCTTGTGAGCACCTAGGGGAAGCTTCTGCTGTTGGAGCCACAGATTACACGAAAAAGGCCTCCAGACAAAACGACTGACTGCTAGCCGTTGGAGCCACATGCAGGCAGCTTTCCCTTCCTTAATGCACGCAGCCTTTTGGCTGGCGCAGTCTCTCCTTTTCTGTTTCACGCAGCCTCTTGCTTTTGCTGCCCTTGTACCTGAGCAGCAGCAGCAGCAGTAGCAGCAGCAGCAGCTGTCCTATAACATTGTGGATCTCATGAGGGCAGCACTGCAGTCAGGTAGGTGTCATTTTGCTAAGCTTACAGCAAAAGGGCTCCGGCATGAAGGGTTCCAGAGGTGTAGGGATTGGCACATAGCGCTACACGCCACATTTTCCAGCGCTATGTAGCGTCATATATAGCATGATATTGTAGTAACGCTATTTACCAATGCTGCCTCCTATGGATCGGCATAGAGCGTTATATGAGGGTCTTCTATAGCACTCTATAACGCTGTAAAGCGGGATACGGTGCATTGCGTCAAAGGCCAACGCCGATCCCTTTTCAGGTTACAAAACAAAACTTCCTGGCCTCTGGTCAAAAGTGTCTGATTGCTAGCCTGTTTATGACAAAAGAAGGGCTGCAGCACATGCTAAGAGCAAGGCCACCTGCAAAATTTGGAAGGCCAAGGGTTTCTGTGTGTGCATGATGGTGAATTACAGATAATGTGAAGTGCGGCGAAATGGGAGAGGCCACTTCCTGGGCACGTTCTCTGCCCAATTCGTGCTTCGTCCTGCATTACTTCCGCGTGCACTTGGATTGCAACAGAGTCCCTTGCACAAAGAAAAGAAAAAGACTGCGTAGACAGTGTGAACACTCCCTACATCAATTGAAGAGAAGGAGACGCACTGGCTCAGGCTTTTTATAAGAAAAGAACAAACCACGCAGGAAGTGAGAACATTCCCCACATCAATTAAGGAAAAGGAGACACATTGGCTCAGGCTCTTGCGCGCGCGCACACACACACGCACGCACATACACACACACACACACACACAACGTAGGAAGCGAGAGCACTCCCGATATCAATTGAGGAAAAGGAGACACGTTAACTCAGGCTAATGCACACACACACACTCACACACAAAACATGTAGGTAGTGAGAACGCTCCCTTTATCATTTAAGGAAAGGAGACACATTGGCCCAAGCTCTTGCACAAGCAAGTATGTCCATGCTCTGAGTCATGCTGATCCATTGGTGTTGATCGCACTGGTGCCCTTGGGCTTTGCTGCGCCTTCAGGTTGACTGCTGCTTGCAACCATATGCCAGTGCATTCTTTTGCCCCAAGCAGTTGCCATGGTCAGGCACTGAGAGCTGAAACCAACCAATCCAACCAATCCAGTCCAATCTAAAAAGCAGTATGAGCTAGCAGCTCAGTCACAGCATTTCAGGCAAGCCCCAAGCAGTTGCCATGGTCAGGCACTGAGAGCTGAAAATAAAAATATATATGTTTTTGTTCGCTCAAAACCTTGCATACTTGCAGGGTACTTGTGAGCTCCGCTTCGTGGGCAGACAAGGTTTGCATGGCACATGCTTTTCAGCACCTGCATCACTCCTTGGTGCGTGTTCACCGTCCCAGACGACCTGACCTATGTGTAACCTGACCTGTGTGTGATTTATTTTTTCCTCTGATGCAAATTTCCTTCCCAATGGCGCTTTGACGCATGAATAAAAAATTCTAGGCTCAGTGGAGCTGTTGTTGCAATTGGATTGTTTTTAAACAGAGCGTTTTTGAGTGGTGTTTATTAATAGTGGAATCCTCAATTGTGAGAAAATCGAGTATGTTTCCTTTTTCAATTCCTCCTTAGAATTAATTGATTACAGCAAACCTGGAAAAGTCTGTACTCCAAGATGCAATGGACAATTCATGCTGATGTATTTGTATACAAGTTGTGCTACTAGATTGAATCATGGCTAGGTGCCCAGATTTCATGCTTGTATCACATGCAACAGGGCACTGCATGCAACCTATTTATGTAAAGCTGCGAACTGTTCACTTTAAAACTTCTGGTCTCTTTTATAAAGTGCAGACATTGTATCAAAATTAAAAATGTTGCGTTTACATTGAGTTACAATGGGGTTTGACCTTCAGCCAGGTAGTTTGGCTGCTCGGTCTGCTCAACTGTTCCAACTGCACAAAGAATATCCATGAGATCGGAAATAAGGCGCTAAGTGTCATTAGTTTGCTTCTGCAAGAAATGAATAGCATCCTCAGAGCTAGCTTGAGAATAGTAGAAAGTGCCTGAATCGCCCAGAAAATTTTTTTAAGACGAGGGGAAGTCAGAAAATAACTGTGCACAAGCCCTTCGAAGAGAACACACAGAAGCGCAAAAACAAAGGAACACCGCATGCTTTTCATCTTGGCGTCCTTGTTCACATCTATCACAAATGTTGCGTTTAGAACAAGAATTGCCTTTTGAAAAAATTTCAGGAAAGTTTGGATTGAAAACTTATCAAATATGAAAAATGTAGGAGATATGAGGTTCCGCACATTCCGCACTGGAAATCGTTTAGGTAGCAACCTAAAATCATCCTCAGGAAGACTGGCCTTCTTGGTAATGTCATGATGGATGCCTCTTCATTCATCCATTGAGTACACACTCTCGGGGACTTATCGTGTCAAAACCTTTGCTCACGACCACAACCTTACAAATCGGCTGCATGCGCTCATCTGGCTCTTGAAAACGTAAGCTATCCCAGCAGGAATGTATGCTAGCCAGATTTGGGCCACTCCTTACTTACGGCAGGGCGCAGAAATGGACAACCTGTTGCAGAAGTGGATCCTGAACGTTTTGCGAAATCTTCTTGGAGTGAAATCCACAACACCATCTTGGAGCATTTTACGAGAATGTGGCATTGAACCTTTTCAGTTCAATTGGTTTCGTGCCACTATGCGCTTCTACAACTCGCTTAATAAGTGCAACAGTCTCCTCCTCAAAAAGGTTCTCCATGCTGACATCAGCCTTAGCTCCATGACTGATTCTTGTTGGACGTCCCACCTCTTATCTGCGCTGGATGGTTTGGCTCACTCGGATCTGTTGAAACGTCAAATTATGGCTTGTGACCCTGTGAACCTCAGTCAATTTGTGGTGGACCTGAGATCTAGACACCTGGGCTATTGGAACCAATTCACAGCCCCTGATCCAAAAGTAAGCAACAGTAAGCGGCTGACTCACCTTCAATGGTGCGCTCTCCCTGTCAGAAATGCACATGCCATTCACCCACCTTATACAATGCCTAAATACATGTACTTGGATCTTCCCCATCATGTCCTTCGCAACACTGCCAGATTCAGGCTGCGGGTACACGCTCTCCGAGTTGAACGGGCTACTTGGTCCAGTAGTACTTCTCCGGTCTGTGATATCTGTGATTCTGATGACATACAAGATGAAAAACATGTGTTGTTCAGATGCTCCAATCCCCAGGTCTGCTCTCTCCGTCAAAAGTATGCCTCACTTTTTGAGCACAACTTCTCTTTCCTACACCTCCACATCTCCCACAGGATGTCCTGTCTAGGCACCATTCACCATGTGAATTCCCAGGATATCAATACTTTTCTAAACCAGGATAACAACAAACTTCCTTTTTTTCTTCATGACCTCATGTGTATTTATGAAAAGGCTAGCAGTCAAAAACGTCTTGACTGAGGCCTTTTTTCCCTTGTAACCCTTGTAACCCTTGTACACACTATCTTGTTCAATATGATTACAATGGTTACAATGTCAAGGACCTGTTCAATATGTGGAACCTGTTCAAACTATCTTCGCACCGGACGTGCGTGTTACTACTAAAGTGGCACTAAATCTACCGTTACTTTGCGATGGCTAAAATGCGCATCTAGGGCCATGAGTGATGTGCGTTTTGAAATCTGCCTTAAAAGTGTAATCTTCCTGGGTGTGGGTGGGCCTATTTATGCTGCTCAGACCCATAATTGATACAGTGCCCCGCGGCCTAGTGCTGCCAGAGAACCTCGAGGCAAGTTGCTTGGTGTACCAGAGTTTGCAGCAGCGTGCATGCACACATGATTTCTGCCAATGAGCCCCTAGCAGCATCCAGACGGGCTTGCTTGACAAGGTACCAGAATTTTGTGAGGTACCGCTTCAGAGATTTGTAAGAAGCTTGAATACCTGTTTGTAGCCTGGTTCAGAGTTTAGTATCATGCATGATGATTAAACGAATTCAGATTTTGATGAGGCCCTGGTTCTCTCCCTTTCTCTTGATTCTGGGCCTCACCTATGAACTGCCATTTGAAACCTTGCTGGGAGGTTTAGAAATTGCTTGTTCCAAAACAGAAGCTTCTGCCACAATAATTGGCGCAAGGAAACAGTTGCTCATGGAAAAAAGCGGACCGTGCCAAACAAGATTAGTGCACAAAGATTAATGTAAGGAATGAGGATTTTCATGCTCCTATGAGAACTGAAGTACAAAGCATAACATGAACACATTTGTCATGGCCTCTTCGACCTTTTGGCCTTTTTCAGAGTGATGCTGTTCTCAAACTTTGAGAGTTGAACTTTCTGCGCTTCTTGTGGAAACACGAAAGTATATTTCCTGACGCTACAACTTTTAGGAGATTTTTGTGCATGACTTTGCATGCTTGTTTCATGCAGAGTGACAGTGCGTGTGATTTTGAAAGTTGACATTTCTGAAAAGAAAAAGAAAAACTACGTAGGCAGAGGAAACTCTCCCTACATCAATTAAGGAAAAGGAGACACATTGGCTCAAAAGAGCCGTGAGTCCCCTCCACCACGAAGACTACAAAAATAATGTCCTAATGGGGATCTGGAGGGTTATTGGAAGCACCCGGCTCCGTAACCTGGCTGCAGGAAGTATTCTTGTTTTCAATAGCACGCCTAGTGGTAACAAGCCTGTTGGCATACATGACAGAATGGGCATGAAGTTTGCGAGCGAGTTTATTGGCGCGTTGGTGGTCGAGTCCCAGTTGTTTAAACTGGTTAAGGGTGTGCTCAGTGTAGCAGGTCCCACCAACACCCAAAAGGACATTGACATTTCTGAACTCAGCTCAAGGCTTTCAGTTGACAATTTTACAAGTTTGGATTGGTTTGGTTACAGGCACCTTTTTGTTTCAGCTAAGCTGCCCTTGGAGGCAGGTACAACTATGTAACCCCAACCCTATCCCCATGCTCCTTTTGGTGAGACCAGATTAGCAGTTCCCTTGAACTACACATTGCGTTCACATTGCAGCTTAACAGGGACAATTACAGAGTGGGGAGAGACATGGCACAGCCCTCATAACGTCAAACTAAATGCAAGAAAACCAATAGATCACACAGTCCAGGCATGGACCAGCCACAAACTGATCAGCCGAACAGTCTGGCTGAAGGTCTCCCTGTGTAATCAATCACACAGTCCAGTCTGGGCTGCATGCTTAGAGTGAAAGAACTCCTAGGAATCCTTGGATCTCTTGGGTTCCTTTCAAGTTTGAAGTTCAACCCAAGCTTAATGTCATTTGACGCTGTGCCAGGTATCCTCTCCTCTACTATTCCTGGTGCTGCAATGTGATCATATGTGTGTCATGATCTGCTTTCCACACAAAGAGGAGCATGGCATTCCAACTTTGTGCAAACAAGTTGTACACATGTTTCTGGTGTGGTCGACTTCATCATTGATACAACCCACTTTTTGAATCAGCAAGTAAATGCATCTTCAAACAGAATTCCAAGAGGCACGCAGATCCAGCGTGTCATTATCAAACTGTGTCAGGTCAAACCAGTACATAATAAGGCTATAATAAATAAATAATAAATCTTCCTAGCTTGCTAGTCGGGGAACCTTCCTTAATGCACGCGGCCTTTGGGCTGGCATAGACTATTTCCTTATAAGGCTTTGAACAGGACATGGCTGCTTTCATACTAGGGACACGGTAACCCTCAGTGTTTCTGCCATGTCCCCTTCTTGTTGACCATGATGCGCACGACGCAGTTGGAAAAGCCCAGCGTGTCATCCTTTTTCAGGACGGTCCGAGAAGCAGAGCTTGGTTTGCCATGTGTGCCTTGATGTCCGGAGGAGCCACACTGTGCAGAAAGGAAGAAAAGGAAGCATGCGTGCCATTTTGCCGCATGCATCAAGGAAAAAAAAGATAAAGTGGCCCTATTGTCATTGTGCAGAGAAGGGCAAAGGTATTTTGGTTTAATGTGCTATGTTGCCTTGAGTAACCACACCGTGCTGAACACCGCAACACTGCGCCGAAAAGAGCCACAAAGTTTTGCATGTGGAGCTGGCTCTCAAACAGGGCAACTTTGGCCCAAGCACAAAAGAATGGGAATGGATGACAGCGCTAGTTATGCAGCTGTGGAGCCATGTCCTTTATGCAGCTGTGAAACCATGTCCTTTATGCAGCTGTGGAACCACACCCTTTGAGCACAAATCAAACACTGTCCAAATACGTGAATGGATTCTTAATCCCCAAAGCCCCATAGCGTATTCCCTATGAAAGTATGTTTCCATACCTCGATGAATTTGGTTCAAATCCTGAAGCACGATTTAGGGATGATACGCTTGCTGCACCAATGGACACTTATCCATGCCCCATACACTTATCCATTGTGCATCCACGAACTCAAGCCACAGCCTTTGCCTCTCCATGTTCCAGCAACGAGGGAGCGTAAGCTTCAATGTACAGTACATACTTACTTGGAGCACACGGGCTTCGGCGCGCACGAACTCCCCCTCCAGTAGTTGCCAGGGCGGGCGAACAAGGACAGAGAACAAGTCTGCAGGGGTGCTCCCAGGCTTCATCAGCACTGCATCCCGCAGCACAGTGGGTCCTGTATTGCATGTCACACACACACACACACTTAATTACCTACTCAGTTAATAAAAAGCTGCACACTGCTGCATCTATGGGCAAGGGTAGAAATAATTCTCCTTCTAGTCATTTACACTTTTCCTATCAAAACACTTGAAAAGATATGTGTGGGCATGAGGAGCATCTTGCAACGTTAGTCCGACTTTGTACTCGTGTGGCGATGCCAGTAGACAAGCAACTTGGCACATACCACGGAGCAAGAAAGTCAGAAAGTTTGCTTGCAGCAGGATCTCAGCGTGCTGGTCAGCAAATTTTCTTCAAACGAGTTAGCAAGATTCCTAACAGCCAAAAGGGAGACGGCAGCCCTTAAACAAAAAAAAAAGCAGTTGGATGTGGCCAATTGCATGGCCCACTTATGACAGGAGGCCAAACAAATCAAGGCAGCACACACGTGCATGCATGCACGTATGCACACACACACACACGCATACGGGTGCCTGAAGCGCAGGCACCTGTATACATATGGGGCTGTCTGCATGTGAATTACTGCAATGAGGTATATACTGTGCAAGACTGGCAGTCCTCCAGCAAGCTATCATGGTCTGCTACAGGTTGACATAGGAGTAGGTTCTATTTTCTTACCTGTCCTGTGGCATGCCTCCTGCTGTTGCTATATATCTGTGCACAGAATGATGCTTGCATGTAAGTTAGATTACCTAATCCCTTAGCAAGCTGCCTATGGCAAGTAGACTTCCATTTTTTTACTTAAAAAGGACACCTCAAAAGTTAAACTTCGATTTTACCTAGGAAGGACATCCCACACACCTTCTGCTGCGCGGGCTTTTGCATCCTCCCCTCCCAGCAAAAGACCCCCCCCGGTAGCAATCGTCCGCGCAGGCAGGGCAGTGCACGTGTTCAGATCACCAACTGGGAACACCACAGCAGGCGGACGCATGGCCTGCATGTAAAGGTTGTGTGTGTGTGTGTGTGTGTGTGTGTGTGTGTGTGTGTTGCGCATGCGCGCGATAACATTCTTGACGTACAAAAATCAACATAACCACCTTACATGAGAGCCCCACATGCCATGGAGGTGGGGTTGCATGACATTCAAACCAAACAGACAAGCTAACGGCATTGCAGCACAGGCCAAATAATAGGAAATCTAGCAGATTTGTTGATAATTTGGCACACTTAAACAAACAAATGTTGTATTGAAATGTGTGCCCTTACAACAAGCATGTGTAGGGCATGAGGCGCGCTCCATGTGTGGATTTGTAATACATATGGGTACAAATACTGCAATACAATGCTACAAGTGATGCAATGCAAAAAATGGCCACCATGCTTGCTCCAATTGTGGATACGTGAAGCAGATCTCCAGTCTTTCTGTGAACCGAGGCCCGAAAGCTGCCTCCACGCAACAGCCCACATCAGGTCAGCCAGGAAACCAGGCTTTGGGCTTATCAATGTCAACCAGTGTAAACCAACAGCCTACATCATTTTGGCCTGCCAATGTATGTCCACCATGAATGAAGCAGTCTGCAGTTCAAGAGGACGGCGCACTAACTCATCCAACAAGCAAATTCATTTGGATGTGAGTCAGTGCGCCAGAGCCCCCCAGCTCCTAAGCATGCAGCCATCAGGACCTCCACCAAACCAGCTTAAGCTGTATTTTCCCTCTCAAAACAAATCATGACTGCTCCCACTCCCGCTTTTTCTGGCACAGCCCAGCAACACACACAGAATGCTTACCACTGCCGTGGATACAGCGAGCAGGGCCCCAGTTCCGCCGAAGGGCCCCAGCACTCGCCGGTTGAGCTCAGCCACTTGGCGGGCAACGGAAGCATCATCACAGCCGGGGGCAACGGAGGCGGAGGGAGCAGCATCCTAAAGGGGGGTTGAAATGGTGCAGAAGATGCGATAATCACCGGTTGAGCTCAGCCACTTGGCATATATATATATATATATATATATATATATATATATATATATATATATATATATATATATACAGCCCGCATTTTAAAAAGGCATCATCACAGCCAGAGGCAACGGAGGCAGAGGAAGCAGCACCCTTGAGGAGGAGGGGTGGGGGGTAAAATGGTGTAAAAGGCAGGCAACGGAAGCATCATCAGAGCCATAGGCAATGGAGGCAGAGGGAGCACATCCTCCTGAAGGAAAGGTTTAGAATGATATAGAAGATACAACAACCACCGTTGAGCCACTTGACAAGCAACGGAGGCATCATTGCAGCCGAGGGCAAAAAGCAGGCTGAGGGAGCAGCATCCTTGGAGGCGAGATGTTTGTAATGGCAGTGGCAACACAGGGGTCATGTTTAAGGTAAAAAGAGGGCATAGGAAGAAGGTCCTTTTCAAACCCTAAATTTCAACCGGTACAATGGAGGGGGGGGGGGAGATATGGGCATTGAAGGAGCAAATGTCTGAACCCAGTATCGCGTTACTATAAAAAAAGACTTAGTTAGTTAAAAAAAGGAGGACTTAGTTAGGCAGAGCGCAGGTCATGCTCCAACTGGTTCACCTTCTCCAAAAAGGCGAGCAAGTCAAAACACCCCCCAACCAGCCATGGAACCATTAGGGGAAAAAAGACAATGTCATACAAAAGGCTGTGTGCATGAAGGAAAGGCTTCCAAACTAGCAAGTCAGCAAGGGTACTTGGGTTCTCCCTGCACTCAGCTTCAAAGTTGCTTGGACATGTACTGTAATGTGAGGATTCAGGAGGGGGAATGATCACATTTTGGTACGTGAATGCAAAGATAGCCAGCAAATGTTGCCTGGAGTTTTCCAGGTTAGGTGAAGACATGCAGTAATCGCGTGCTTCAGAACTGTCTGAGGATCAAGCCAATAAATTGCACAAAATCTGACCAGCACACATACATACGTACACACACACACCTTTAACGCCCTAGCTAGCTCACGAGACCTTTTCCTTAATGCACACAGCCGGACCTGGCATGCATTATAAAAACTACATAACATATTTTTGTGTAAAAAAATTACACGCACACACAACACACACACACCTGGTACACCACCTGGCCCTTCCTTGCTGTGGTGGCCAGCCAGCGCTCGCTTGCGGCACTCATGGCCACAGCCGGCTCCTGCGGCAGAGCCTCTCGTATGCGCCGGATGTGCCGTGGAGCAGATGCAGTGTCGCACTGAAAGCATGTGCCATGCAAGTGTCATGCGAGTGTCATGGATGTGCTCTGGAGCAGATGCAGTGTTGCACCGAGAGCATGTGCCATGCAAGTGCCATGCAAGTGCCGTGCAAGTGCCATGCAAGTGTCATGCAGGTGTCATGGATGTGTTGTGGAGCAGATGCAGTGTTGCACTGAGAGCATGTGCCATGCAAGTGCCATGCAAGTATCATGCAGGTGTCATGCAGGTGTCATGGATGTGCTGGAGCAGATGCAGTGTTGCACTGAGAGCATGTGCCATGCAAGTGCCATGCAAGTGGCATGCAAGTGTCATGCAGGTGTCATGGATGTGCTGTGGAGCAGATGCACGTTGCACTGAGAGCATGGTGACAGCTTGACGATTCAGTCTGATTACATATAGTTAGCCATGGGATAATAGGGTGTCTCAGTTTTCAAAGAGGCTCTCCGAGGCTAGAAGAGCCCAGACCTATATGGGCAGGGCCTAGTTAATGGGAGATTATGGTTAGAAACCTGCTTTCCACAGGAGCTCCTTCTGATCAATAATTTCTCGGGCTGATCCTAAAAGGTATTTAATGGACATGTGGAACCGCTCCCCTTCGAGCTGGACTGGGTTGAAACAAAGCAATTTAGGTCCTGTCCCCCTCACCTACACCCTTCACTGCACTGGACCAATCCATCAAGGCAAGGTGTCCCCATCTTCAATAAGCTGCAATGTGACCTCCAAGGCATTGTTATTGAATTCCAGCAATGCAGCATTAAAAAAGTTCAGCACCTTTGCATGCCCCAGAGCCATGTGGGCGTGAAAATTTTGGTGCTCAGCTGACACAAGCTGTGACCGTCAATACACACTGGTTTATTTTGTGGAAAGTATGCATGCACAGCAGGCATGAAGCAACTCTAGCGAAGACTCATACAATGCCACAACACCTTTCCCTTAATCTTCTTCTGCTGCATTGTTTCATGAACTGCATCTTCACCTGAGTGCCACCAGAATCCCGCATACCCAGGCGGTTATCCTTGATCCCCAACTCCATCACACTGCCAGGTACTTGCATTTCCCTTAGGGTCACTTAGAAGCGTTCTCCAGGCAACACCTTTTTCATTATCCAAAAAACCTAGGGGATATATTGGACATTTCAGGTGAACCACTTGAAAACTTGGTGACACTCTTTGCCAACTAGGGTATACCCAGTCTGCCAATGAGCCTCCCCTAGCTTCACCTCGCCTAGGCCTGGGCAAGGCTAGGCGAGTTGGCTATACCCATCCCCACATATATTCATGCAATGAAGCAGAGATGAGCATGGATGATTGAGCTTTGGTATCCACATGGCAGCAAGTCCAATGCACCAGATTGATACCAAACATGTCAACACCAGCTTTATACTACACACCACAGGGAAGCAAAAGCAATGCACCAGATTGATGCCATACATAGTTACACCAGCTTTATGCTAAATACCACACAGCAGCAAGAACAACCTTCAACAATTCATGCTATACACTCCCCAGTTTCATTGCTAGGGGTGCCTTGACCAATGCTACATGTGCAAGCAATCAACATATGCTAAAATTAGTGTGTGTATGTGTATTTGTGTAAGCACGTGCGGGCGCGTGTCAGGGGTATGCAACATTTACCTTATTCAGAGCCAGCAAAATTGGGAACCGCGCAGCAAGGAAGGCAGCAACAAGTTTGTGGAGATCAGCTTCGCCCCATGCACATAGTGTGTCAATGGCCCCAACTCCATTGTTCAAAAGCAGCTTATGCACAGACAAGCCGACGTGCTCAAGCACCTGCATTGTGGGGAGAATCAAGGACCATAGATTGGAAGGGATCAATGAGGCAGAAGTATAAAGTGCATGAGGAGGTCTGGACTTTTTTGATCTTGGAGAAAAGAACGAGTATTGCAGAGGCCCCCTAAAAGCAAGAACTAGAATTCTCATTGAAGTGATGCCTCACCTTCCCAGCTTTGCATACTGCAAAGAGATATTATCATATTAAACTGAATTATTCTGGCCCTGTGCAACAAGCTTATGCAAGTCAATTGGACATTGTTTTTTGGCAAATTGAAGGTAATCCAGGGCAAAATAATAATAAACATTTTGAATTCAAAATGCTCTAGCTGTTTGGTACCTGCCTCGGGGTGCATTCCCTACTTGCTTAATGACTACCTTCAACCTTTATTTGATAAAGCATACGCAATATATGCTTGACAATACTCCAGGGATGCATGGTGCATACATCTATTGTTGTTACTCATTTTTTTGTGACAGCCTGACCTATTTTTTCCTGGAGCTTGTGCATGGCGCGTTTCTAACTTACATGTTTGTCTTGGTACACACCTTTGACCCAACAGCTGGAACATAGCGGAACATGCATGGGAAATTGGAAGCAGCAGCTAGTTTGCTCACTGTCAGGAGAGCCCAACTCGCACAAAAAACGCCAAAGGCGCATGACACCTGCTAAACAGATCCCTATATATATCCTTCCAAATACCTGGATCTGTTTAGATCCCATGTCTTCAACAGTTTTTTCCAGACAGAGGCCTGGATAAGGAAAAAAGCGAAGAAATCAAGAAGTAAAACCATAGGATAGCTTACCTCATACACGAGAGCCTGTGGCGCATGGTACCCGCTGAACAAATCACACAGCTTCGAAGGCCGCCGACGGACGGAGCCCCACTTTGTGCGGACATTGTTGAACACCCCTGCAAGCAACACACATATGGGCGTTCACGAAACAGATTGCTGCCACCAGGAAAGCCAAGCTTTGTGTGGACATGGCTGAATTTCTCTGCGGGCAATCCACAGGATGGGCAGGCATGAAACATATTAGTTGAGGTTGCAGCTGATTAAGGTTGGAGCTGACCTCATCCTATACTAACTTAACACGCAAAAACCATCTCATCAAGTATGCACCCTGACCAACGCATCCCAGCAGCAGAGCAGAGTCGATGTCTGGTCACCATTTCACCATTTTGTAGGCTACACTAAACGTGCTCCTGGTGGAAGGAAAACTCCTCTTCCATCAGGCTCGAGCAAAAGTAAGCACGACACAAATTCCTCACATGTTCTCACTTACAGCGATGGATCTCCTCGCGCACCCACCTGCAAGCACATGTGTGTGGGCACATTGACCAGAACATTCTCACGTTTGCTCTTCTCATACTGCAAGCCTGCTGATCTCCATTCAGTAACAAACAAGCGATACTGATTGACTTTGTTCGTTTTGGGCGTGCTGGCCTCTGAACACCATGCTTCACATTGCCAAGTACGTACATGAGGCAACAGGGTACCCAAAGCTCACAGCTTGCTAGTTAGGGAACCCTTCCTCAGTGCAGCTGGACCTGGCTTGTGTACTCCTTTTTTTCTTTTGACTTCTCACAGCCAAGGCATGCAGCGATGAGGATCACACAGTCCTGCCCGGAGCCTCGTCCTGCAAGTGCTGTTTTACAAAAACATCTTCTTGTCCTGCCCAGGGCCTCGTCCTGCTAGTGCTGTCTTACAAAAAACATCTTCATTTTGTCCTGCCCAGGGCCTCGTCCTGCTAGTGCTGTTTTACACAAACATCTCCTTGTCCTGCCCGAGGCCTCGTCCTGCTAGTGCTGTTTTACACAAACATCTTCTTGTCCTGCCCAGGGCCTCATCCTGCTAGTGCTGTTTTACAAAAACATCTCCTTGTCCTGCCCAGAGCCTCGTCCTGCTAGTGCTGTCTTACACAAACATCTTTTTGTCCTGCCCAGAGCCTCGTCCTGCAAGTGCTGTCTTACACAAACATCTTCTTGTCCTGCCCAGAGCCTCGTCCTGCAAGTGCTGTCTTACACAAACATCTTCTTGTCCTGCCCAGAGCCTCGTCCTGCTAGTGCTGTCTTACACAAACATCTTCTTGTCCTGCCCAGAGCCTCGTCCTGCTAGTGCTGTCTTACACAAACATCTTCTTTTTGTCCTGCCCGGAGCCTCGTCCAGCTAGTTCACAAAACCCTTGAAATTCAGTGCCAGCAGCAAGCCTTGCTGCCATCCAGTTGCAAGCCAACAACCGTTTCCATGTTGATACTGTTGACATTGAACACGGGCACACAAGCTCCCATCCAGGCCCACACCTCAGTTGAAAGCTTTGGCAAAGCACACACTCAAGCATCAGCTGCTGCTGCTGCTGCTGCTGATGATGATGATGATGCTTCTGTGAAGCAAAAGAACACTGCTACTCGACTGCAAAGGAAGGCTGCTGCTGCTGCTGCTGCTGCTGTGACGTAAAGGAACGTTGCTACTCTGATGCAAAGGAAGGCTGTTGCTGCTGCTGCTGCTGCTGTGAGGCAAAGGACTATTGTTGCTGCTGTAGCACATAGCACAAAGAGTTTGCAACAGCAAAACTGCCTCTGTGACACAGAGGGCTGTACCTTTTCAGAGTGCTGCAGATCATTATGCTCAGCAAACACTGCACACCCTCAGGCTGGTCCAAAGATCAACCATCCATTGTCCCAAGCCTGATCAAATTGACCTGCCCACCAAAAAGCATCTTGGGTTGCAGGACCTTAAATGCCAATCACAGATTTCAGTGGATGCTTAAAAAACGCACCCAATGTCAGCCAATGGATCGCCACCTTCTTCAATTGACCCGCCCTCTGCTCCTCTTCCACCTAAAAGTGACAGCCACCATGGAATGCGAGAAACTTTTCTGCAGTGCATGTGAGCAGGCAACTTCTTCAATTATATTGTTCTCAGCTCCTCTGTTTTCACTTAGGAGTGCCATTTGCTTGGACATCCCAGGTCATTTGCGTTGTCCCGCGTCAATGGCCTTGACCCGTTCTTTGCTCATCCTTGTCTGCCTACATGCGTCAATTGCTTCCTTTGTTCAATGAATACAGGCAATCTCATCAAAAGAGGGATGTGTACATTGCACTCAGATGCTGTTATGCATTCATTCTATGCCCGTGGACTCTTGTCTGGTTCTAGGAGGCTCAGGGATGAATGTTCAGCATAACTCCCTTGCCTATGAAAATCAAACGCAGTGCAAACTCTCCCCCCCCCCCCCTCTCTCTCTCTCTCTCTCTCTCTCTCTCTCTCTCTCTTTCACACACACACACACACACAAACACACACACAGGCACACAAGCACCACCTTCAGGAGAGCAGCCCACCACAGCTCTGCCCTCTTTATCAGTGCAACCGCTGGCATCCACGACATGCACCAGCACTGACGCCTCACAAAGATCGTTGAGGAAGGCATTGCCGCGCCCCCTGCCCTGCACGCAGGTTAAGCAAAAACAAATCAGAAAATGCCTGGCGTCCAAAAATGTCAGACGATAAGGAATGTCACACTTAAAGCGCTAGCTGGGCATAACGATTTGGGAGCCACATGTATCCAGATGGACGAAATTAGCACAAATGAATTATTCATGGCCTGAACCTGGCCAGGAACATATTATTTTTATTAAAGATTTACGAACCTGGTCACAAACTCAAATGATCCAATCCAATCAATCCAAGAAACCAATAGAAGTGATTGACACAAGACATGCCAAGTAAGTCCCAGGCACCGTTCCTGCCACATCCTTCTGTTCTCTGATGCCAAGACGGCATGGTAGCTGAGGCCTTTGTCATTACCCAGAGACAAGACCATCATCCTTCACACTAACCCTGCCAAATCCACAGTTAATGTTTATATGGTTGCAGTAATCAGACACTGACAAAATGATGGAGAAAGTGTTACACTTTTCATGAAGCGGAAAGCAGCAATCACCAGACCTGCCACATCCTCATGATGATTGGTGTGTCTAGACAATACCATAACAGCACACCCACAGCTTGTATGCAGTTGAAAAGCAACATGCACCAGCTTTTCCAAACCTTTGCAACAACATCAGTAATTTGTGACTGTATCAAAAATAAAAAAGATTGCGCAAAAATGCTGGAAGCAATGTTGCGCGTGCCCGCGCACACACATAAACGCACGCACACACACCCACACTTACACCTGATAAGCACCATCCCTGCCACGTCCTGCCATGCCGGCAGCATCAGTGGTTTGAGACTGTACCAACAATAAAAATCTCTCACCTGGTAAGCGCCAGGCACCAGCCCTGCCACATCCTTCACGGCAATGGGTACCCTCCTCCATGCCACCTCAGCTACCCTCTCACCAACCGCTGCCGAGCACCATTGCTGCAGCGGCTGCGTATTGTTAAGCTCAGGGTTTGCGCGGCCCAGGTCAAAAGCTGGCGCGTAGCCATGCAGTGGCTTGCTCCTGTGTGTGGAGGGCAGAATGTGGGGATGTGTGTGTGTATGTGTGTGTGTGTCCTGCAATGCCAACTCCAAACCCTGTACTTCAGGGCTAATTGTGACTATTGGAACCAAATACAATAAATTGTCTGAAATGGAGGAAGTGGTCATTACGATTACTCCTGAAATATCGATGGAAAATGGATGGATTTGCGAAAGGAGGATGCAAAAGGAGATGCGTTGCGGCAATAATTAAAGCGGCGATCACGTAACATTGACTGAAGCAATGATTGTTCCACTCATTGAAGCAATGATGACGTTCCATCCACTGCTAAGGCTGAAATATGAGTGCAGTGCAAGTCCCGCAATTCAAGAAACTGTTTATAAAATTGTGGGTGCCATTACAGCTGGACAAGTTAGCAATGCAACTTGCAATGCGATAAAGCTCAGGCCAAAGGCCTTTGAAAGTGGTGCGCGCAAGGCTCAAGCCCCAAAAACAATTGTACATAAAAATACAAGTGAACACGGGATCATGCTTTGCTTGCAGTGTGCGAACACGCACTGTGAGGCAGTTTCTGGGCCCAGCAAGGCCACAGGGTCAGGCACCACAGCAAAACCTCTGCCGGTTTGCGGGTCGATGGTGGTGAAGGGGAAAGCGGCCACTCGTGCCCCCTCATCCTCGTCCATGGGCTGTGTCACAGCGTTAAAAAACGAGCTCTGCACGTGTGGACGGGGACACAGCAACAAAAGATGGGTTGTGACATTTTTTGAAAAGGCAGCCATTTGGGCCCCCTCACCCTCGTCTTTGGGCTGTGTCCAGGCGTCAGAAAATGAGCTCTGTACGCAGATTGGAGTAAAATTGTGGGCTGCAACAGGTTGCGTTGAGGAGGAGGTGAAGACCACCCATAAGCTGCGTCACAGCACTGGAGAAAAGCGCTTGGAGTGTGAATGGGAGCAGGGGGTGGGACGACAGGCTGCGCAGGGTGCTGACATTGGGTTCTGAGCTCTGTGGATGATTTAATCCAGGGGAAAAGGAAGATATGCATCATGTGGATCAGGGATCAGGGTGAGAGAATGCTCGCAGGCGCTTTGTATGCTTGATGCAAAAAGCACGAGTGCCTGATAAAGCATGTAAGGCATTTGTCTGCAGAAACAGTGCACAACGGCCCCATGAGATTAACCCCGTGATCTACTCCTCATCATCATAAAGCCCCCACCAGCACAGCCATAGCTGCGTTTGCACGGACAGACACGCTCTTTAAGCGCAATGCGAGCTTGCACTTGTGCCAGCCCATAGACTGGGCGAATTTGCGCACATTTGTTTTCAGGGTCAGCTTCAGTGATCAACCTTTAATACCAATCCTTTTAAAGATGCCTGCTTCCAAACTTTATCCCAAACTGTATGCAAGAAAGGCAGCATGTGGCGCCTGCATGCACACAAGTTTGCCGCAGTGCCTTGCTTTGCCAGGGGCATGGAATTCTTTTAAACAAATAGCTGGAGCACACCCAGAACATTGCTTGCCAGCACAGGCCCGTTCTTTCAAAGCAAGGCGCCTATTTGCATCAATGCCTACCTGGAGACTAGAAAGGCAACACAGCTTTGCAACAATGCCAGCCCATGGGCTCAACACCGCGCAACACACAAACCACAACGTTGCGCCAACCCTCCCTTGTGCTTGCCAGCACAAGCACGTATTCAGAAAGCAATGTGACTTTCAATCAATACCAGCCCACATCCCTTAAACAGTATTGCAACTTTGCATGAATGCCAGCCCATAGGCTCTACGGCTTTGCGGTACACAAGCCGCAACATGCCGCTTACTTTCTCTTGTGCTTGCCAGCACAGGCACATTGCCTTGTTCTTTTTTTCTTCCTTCTTCTACTCTTTGTAAAAAAAGCAATGCAACTTTCCGTTAACGTCAGTCCATAGGCTCTTCGGCTTAGCAGTACACAAGCTGCAGCAAGGCGCTTACTTTCTCTTGTGCACAGGCACAATATCTTGTTCTTCTTTCCTCCTTTCTTCCATCTCTTATTCTTTGTAGAGGAAGCAATGCAGCTTTGCATTAATCCCAGCCCATGGACCTTCAATAGCAGTGTAACTTTGCATGAATGCCAGCCCACAGGCTCAACAACTTTGCAATACACACGGGCCACAGCACGGCGCATACCTTTCCAGCAGACGGCTTGCCTACGAGGCCCACCACATAGTCCCACCGACCATGCTGCATGCTGTCAGCAGCTTCTGCCACGTGCATACCACCCGCAGCATCGGCAGTAGCAGCAGAGGTGTCTCCCGTCCCAGCATTTTGGTGCTTCCTTGCTGCACCTGGGAGCAGCCAGTTCCTGGAGGCAGAAGCTTCTGCAATGGCTTGGGTGACCAGCTGCATGATAACAGTGAGAGCCAATGCGGAAGTCATAAGCTCATGCATGATGCAGCCAGGTGATGGCTCCAGGCTGCACCTGGGAGCAGCCAGTTCCTGGAAGTAGAACCCCCCGTGTCGCCATGGTATACACCTACTTGCACAGCACAAAGATTGTCTTAACACAAAAAATGAGGTCACAATTAACCTGGCGCTCGACCAACCATTTTGAGTTTCTGATTCAATGCTACCATTCTTGGTGTTCAAATAGCAGGCACAGCAAACTCACATTCGCATCTGCTTCCTCATTTTCCCACCAAGGCGGCGTCTTGCTCTCCGCTTCACAACCGGTATCTAGCTCCTTGTGCTGTTGGTTGGAGGACAGGTTCCTGGAGGCATAGCTCTGGGAGAAGTCAGGAGGAAGGTTGGTGTCAAGCCACTCTTTGGCAGCCTCCACGACCTGTAACAGACCAAGACATGCATTCAAAAAGCAACGAATTGATAAATGGGCGCCAATTGAAATGGTGTCGAGCCACTCTTTGGCAGCCTCCAACACAACCTGCAAGCAGGCTGCAAGGAAGGAAAAGAGGAAGGTAAAACGAGGGGGACCCTTAGTGTAAAGCTACACTGCCCAGCAAAAGGTGAAACGACAAGAACCCTTGGTGTCGAGCCACTTTATTAACAGCCTCAAACCAATCAACCTGAAAGTAAGAGGGATGTAAAGCAAATAGGGGCCTAAATCCATGACAGTGAAAGCAGGAGTACAATTTAAAAGAGAAGTCTCCACTAGCTGTGCCCTTCGTTAGGCGCGCTGTGCAGAGCGTCAGAGCCACATCACTTGCTTGCATCCTGCATCACTTAGCATGCACTCTTTTCTAAACACACAGCAGTGGCAGAGGCTCGAAATAAGCTGAGCATGCCTTGCTGAACATGCTGAATATGAACCATTAAGGCGCCATGCATGGAGACAAGGACCAAAAGTTGGGCTGGCCAATTCTGTATGCATATGCCTAAATATCAGCTTTTTGGCGGGGAAACACTACAGATATGGCGTGCATGTATGGAATTGGCCAACCCTAACTACAAGACCAGCACAACAATGCAGTGCACCCCAAATTCATACCTGATAAATACACCCCATGCTCATGTACGCCACGTTTTCTTGCGCAATGGCCTTTAAGTGTGAAAGGAGGCTGCTGGTTAGGTCCGGTGACAAGACTGGACCAGAAATGAGGATGTCTGGCAGCTGGCCCTGCGATGGGTAACCCTGCATGGAACAAAAAGGAAAGAACAAACTGCGTGCAGGCAGCAAAACCACTCCAGAAATACATCGAAGAAAGAGGGGATACCCACCCAGAAAACCTGTGTAAAAATATTGAGGGGTGCACAGATATAGATAAGCTTCGTGCGCCGCGCCACAGTCTTAGTTAGGGACACGTGCAAAACTTGAGCTGCAAAAGGGCATCCTTGGATAGATCAAAGATGCATGGCTGCCCTGCTCCTTGCAGCTGCCATACAAACCCTCCTCCTCCTTCTCAATTAAACAACCCGGTGTTTTGGTGTTTATCCCACTGCTGACACACACTCACTTTTGCCGCTCGAGAACTCACACTGCCCAAATGCACTGTCATGCCCCAACGCATGCACGGCCCCAAAACAAAGCGGCCCGAGTCATTTGCTGTGCATGTCTGTGCAACTGTATGTAGGAAAGGCTGCAATTGCTACCAGGGTTGACGAGTTCGCCAACTTAGAACTGTTCTAGAACTCGAACTTTTTCGAACTGTTGGCGAACTTTAAATTGCCAGTTCATAGAACTTAGTGCCCTGTGCCAAAAATGGGGCAGAAGGCCCCCCAGTCACCCCCCCAACAACCCCCATTCCTTTCTCCATTTTCCAGGTTCCACTCAGGACTTTTATTCTTCTCCATGACAATGTGTATATAGCCTGGGGGAAAGGGGAGAAGGGGGGGGAAAGGGAGAGAAGGGTGGTTGGGGGGCAGTTGATACCCCTTTCCCAGCTTCTCGCCTACAGGCAAACATGCGTTTGAACTGTTCGTCGAACCTCAGACTTTTTTGAACTTTTGGCGAACTTGTTTTGTCAAACCGGCCAACTCGTCAACCCTCGTTGCTACTTGCAGGGCCCATTGGGCCGCCTTGGCACAAGAGAAGAGGACCCCCCCCCCCTGTCATGCACCAAAGGCGGTAGACATAAAAACCAGAGGAGCAAGAAGCAAGCGAGCAATGTGAATTACTCGTACGCTTGTTTCTGGTCCTACCCCACAGTGTTTCCACAATTTTCCTTTTCTTTCCACCCACTTAAGGCAACAAACAGTCTAGGGAGAACAGGGCAGATGGGTTTGCTTTGGCTGTGGCCTTGTCACTGCCTTCAGCATCCTCCAACTCAGGCGCCGTTGACATGAATGGGTCTCCTCCGTTCACACCTACCTCAGGCAAGGTACAGTCTAGGGAGAACAAGGCAGATGGGTTCGCTTTGGCTATGGCCTCGGCACTGCCTTCAGCGTCCTCCAACTCAGGCTCTGATGACATGAGTGGGTCTCTCAACCTCACTCGGATGCGCACCGTGGGGGAGCTTGGTATTACACTGAAGCAGCCCTCAAAAATGGCCTGCACAAACAGGCAAGGCCGACAGCTGGAGCACTTGAGTTGCAGGTACAGCTGCATGCACGCAAGCGGGTATCAACGCAGCTGCGTAGAAAAAGCATGGCCAGCTGAAGAGATCAAGACATTATCATTAAAGAAGTAAAGCTAGCACCAGCTGAGAGCCGTACCTGCAGGGCTTCAATTTCTTCTTGTTGTTCTGGGGTGGGAATGGCCCCTTGCACTGCTTCAGGTGCATCTATTGGCCCATCGTCCCCTGTAGCCTGTGCACAATCATCAAGGAGCATGCAGTATTGAGAAGCTGCACTCAAACACTATATTATGTGCAAGGCTGGGCTCCTAAGTTGCTTTCCTCCAAACTTAATTTGATTTAATTATGCTGTGTTTTAGGACGAGGGGCACGAACTTCAAGAGCTTGGACAGGAAATGAGCAAACCTCTGTGCTCCTATGGAGATGCCAGGCAAACCTCTGTGCTCCTATGGAAGTGTCATGCACACCAAGAAGCCGATGCAAAAGAAACGTAAGTGCAGCATACATGCAATGAAAGACAAATGACAACCAAACAACTGCGAGGAGAGGGCACTCCTGGCAACATCGGATAGGGCAGTGTCGATGGGGGGGGGCATGCAGGAAAGTGTACACAAGAAAGGGCACCACAAATAGAACTTTGTCAAGCCACTCATTGGACATGGCCAATGTGAGATACAAGGGTGGCTGTTGTTACAAGTCAACATTTTGTACACCCTAGGCACACAGCCCACCACCTTTGGTTGGTAGATGAAGCAGACTTCAAGCAAGGCCCCCCTCCTGTGCACCACATCTGGTACACCTTAGGCACACAGCCTACCAGCTTTGGTTGGTAGATGAAGCAGACTTCAAGCAAGGCCCCCCTCCCGTGCACCACATCTGGTACACCCTAGGCACACAGCGCACCACCTTTGGTTGGTAGATGAAGCAGACTTTGAGCAAGGCCCCCCTCCCGTGCACCACACCTGGTACACCCTAGGCACACAGCCCACCACCTTTGGCTGGTAGATGAAGCAGACTTTGAGCAAGGCCCTCCTCCCGTGCACCACACCTGGTACACCCTAGGCTCACAGCTCACTTCCCCTGGTAGATGAAGCAGACTTCAAGCAAGGCGCCCTCCCATGCACCATTTCAGAATGTCTTGAGACTCACTCTCTGGACCATACAGCAATCTCAAACAGTCTTAAGCTGCCTGGAAAAATCACAGCTGGGCCCCGCTTTCAGATTCTCTCCTTTGGGCCCACCCATTTGAATTTCCAGGAGACGCAACACACCTCAGCGGGTGGTTGTAACTCCTCCTGATGCTGAGCTCCCCCCTGCAGGCTTTGTCCACCACCATCATTTCCATCTTCAAGCCCCGTGAAAGCTGTTGTCTCTGCTGCAGTCATGCTGACTGGCTGGTCCATGGAGTCCTCCGGAAGCTGCCCAAGGGTCGCCTCATCAGGGGGCGGCTCAAACCAGGACAGGAAGTCTAGAATGATGTTGACGTGGTTCGCCTTCTGCGGCACGCAGCTACAGGGTGGGAGCACACACGCAAGCAGTGTGCTGGAGTCAAGCAATTGTGAGCTTTTTCCAGTGCTTCTGGACTTGACAAGTATCTTTTTTACACCCTTTGCTAAAATCAATGACAAAGGGGACGGTATCGCACTGCGGAGGTGGTGAACCTCCCACGCGCATGCAGCTTTGGACAAGTGCAGCAAGCTAAGTATTGCCAGCAGAGAGGACAGCACTGCGGATGTGGCGAACCTCCCACGCGCATGCAGCTACGGATGATGTCGGCAAGCACACAGGCTAGCAAACATGACGCCAAAGTTTAGCAGACATACATGGCCGCCCGCTTAAAAGCAATGCAGATTCTTGGGCGGATGCCTAACAAGCCCAGCCTTTCCTTGATGCATGCGGCTGCTCTGCTTGCATATCATTCCTTTCTTTTCTGTCTCTCTAGAAGTTCAGCAAGAGTACGACCTGATGGTAAATCAGGAACCCCCTGTGGTCCCCTTTCAGCATCCCCTGCCCCCCATTGCATCACCATTGGGACGACAGAGGTGCATGACCTAACCTTTGCAGTCTCTGCTATGGCTGCAGACAATGAAATGTGTGTGAGTGTGGGGGGGCGAGGGCTGATGTTGCGCGCACATCTTTTATTTCTTTCCCCATGTCACTCTCTGCAATCTGGTGAGATAGTAGACAATGGTATGTAATCAATGTGTGTGTGTGTGTTGCCAGCTACACCATGCAAGTCTGGATGGTAGCAGATAATTGCCCTAGGTACATGCTAGCAAGCTTTAAATGTGTGTGTGTGTGTGTGTGTGTGCACGCTTGTGTAATTCTGTGTGTATGTGTGTATAGATGCTTTTTTTGTGAATGTATGTGTGTGATACTTTTGTTTGTGTGCGTATGTGTGAGTTTGTGTGAGCACTTATGAGAGCACGTATGTTTGTTGCTTGGATGAAAGTACTTCATTCCAATGCTGTCGTGTTTGGAACAATGCAACCTTTCATGCTTCAGCTACGTTTGCAGAACATGCAAAGTCCACACGATTTGCAGCCTTTGTGAAGGTGCCTGTTTTCATGCTCATTGCCTAGTCAATTTGCGTTACTTACAAAATGGATGTGTGAGTTGAATGCGTCTTTATTCCACAAAGAGCATCAAAATCCCCGCCAAACCAAATGGATGAGACCAACAAAGCTATGCTTAATGGGGAAAAAACTGCACTGCCCAGCTTGTATTCCAATTCAAAAGGATTTAGAGCAGGCTGGCTCCCTCATACTGAGCCATTTTTTTACATCCGTGCTCATGCTCCATCCTTTTTATGAACTGATCATTTTTCTACCACTCACCATCTCATTCCATTTGTTAATTGATCCAACTTCATATGTTTCACGCTCACTGCTCCAGCTCATGATCTGTGTTTTGGCTGCATGAGCAACTTTGTTGCGCAGCTGGCTGCCTGGGCCGTTTTTGGATCATATCTCAATTTCCTTGCACACTCACTACTCTAGCCCATGCTCCATATTTTGGCTGTGAGAGGCATCGGATTGTGCAGCTGGCTGATAAGACCATACGCAGATCACATCTATTCTTTTCCTCCATACTCACTGTCCAAGCTCATGCTCCGTATTTTGGCTATGAGAGGCATCGGATTGTGCAGCTGGCTGATAAGACCATAAGCAGGTCAAATCTATTCTTTTCCTCCATACTCACTGTCCAAGCTCATGCTCCATTTTCTGGCTGCGTGAGGCATCAAATTGCGCAGCCAGCTGCTTGGACTGCTCAGCGCTGACAAGGCCGTCCTGAGGGCTAAAAATGTGGAGGCTGGGCAGGCACAGCGGTTGTGCAAGCTGCAGTGAATCAGCCCCTGCAGAGCCAAATACGTGCGAGAGAGTGCTCGGCCTTCAGAAGATTGGTCTGGAAGCTGAAATTTGCAGGTTGGGCAAGAGCAGCGGCTGTGCCAGATGCAGCACTTTAGTCCAAACAGTATCCATTTGGTCTAACCAATACAAGGCTGGGCAGGCTCAGCGGCTGTGCCAGATGCAGCACCTAAGTCCAAACAGTATCCTTTTGGTCTATGACCCACAGAAATGTGGCAAGGTTGTTCAATGACTTGAAGGACTTGGGGAGTGAAACGTTCAGACTGAGGTAGATGCAGCTTGCCATCCCCCACCCTCTTTCCTACGCATAGCCATGCGTGGATAAAATGCTCCTTGTTCCCAGTTGAATATACATTGCTCATGCAACCAATTGTATTGGAGAGCACATCTGGCACTCTTAAACCACAGTTTGACAGAGAAACAGAAATATTGCACATATGATGCACTTTTGGCAGAAAGTGCTGCAGTGCTTGAAATGGTATTCCAAGCCCAGCCGGGGAATTGAGGTGCTGCCTGCACTATTGAGATGCACATGCGTTTGTGCAGCGCTTGCAAACGTCTTGGTACAGAATGAATCCCATGCATAAGTGGCCCAGCCGACATGCAAACACCCACACGCGCACACACGCATACACACCAACACGCTTACATGTACACACACACATACACAAACTTACATGTGCATGCACACACACACACGCGCGCACACACACACACACAACAAGCAGCCCCTCCCCTCTCTGCACCCACATACTTCTAAGCTTGCACATGCCCCTTACGCTCACCATCCTCCCCTGCCCTCCTGAGCGTCCGCGTGATCTCTGTGCTGTGGGGCAGCAGGCGGTCCAGCGGCTGGGGCACGTAGCCCCCTGCCATGATGGCACACCTGAGCCTGCGACCTGGGAAGTCTGCGGGCCTTGCAAGCACATGCGCTGCGAGCAGGAAGCTGCACAGAAAGGCAAGGGGAGGAGATAAATTTGCTTACAAAAGGCGGTTCAACGGGTGAAGCACATAGGCCCCCCACCAACCCGGGGAGTCTGCAGGCATGCAATCCAGGAAGTCTGCGGGCCTTGCAAGCACATGCGCTGCGAGCAGGAAGCTGCATGAAAAGGTAAGGAGAGGGGAGAAAAGGTGGAGAAGGAAAGCATAGGAAAGCATAGAAAAGCGTATGAAGTGGACTTGACGAATACATTGCTGGACCTGGCTTCAGGGGTGTAGCGGTGTAAGCTGCATTGAAATATAATATAAATAATATATAAATATTTTGCACACACCTGTCGTGGTGTGAGGACTTGCCTAACTGATCTCATCGCTTAAGGATCAGTAATACGTCATATCTCATATCTCATAGGCAGATCGTGCCCTTAAATAGTCGCAATCTCGGGGTTGTTCTTCAGTGAAAAGAATCTCATTCTTGCGTGTTCAAATCCGCCTTCCCCAATACGCTTAGCGCTCTTACTTCAGCTACATTGGTAGCGAAGCCAAAACAATGATGCCAGTTGCACAACAAAGCCATGATACGAAGGAAAGTCTGCAGGTCTGTTAAATCCACATCAGGACTGTCTAAAGGTTCCCCAACATGAACGAGGTCACACAAATGGTTCAGTTGGGCCACACCCTATTCCTTGTCCTCAAATGGCTTCTTAGGCTTGCTGCACTGCTCTGCATGGTGCCCAGACTCCAAGCAGTTAAAGCACCCCCCTATCTTCCTAATGAAGTTAACTTCATGCATGCTGAGCAGCCTGCCATCGACAGGGTGGTGGATGTGGGACAGCTTGAATGCTCCTGCACCACCACCACGGCCACCACGGCCTGCACCACCACGGCCACCACGGCCTGCCCCACGACCTCCACGGAAGGAGCCATTCCCGAAGTAGGGGCCTTCCTGCCTTCCCCAATACGCTTATCGCTCTTACTTCAGCTACAAGGGGCAGCTTTGTTGAAGCAACATTTTGTGGGCAAGCACGGCTCTGGTGCGCTGCAGATGTGATGCAAGCAGGGCTCTGCACGTGAGAAGAGAATACTCAGAAGGATTTCCAGATGCAATTGAGGAGGAGCACTTATGGTAGGACACAGAGAGGAGCTCTCATAGAAGAATGGGCTGCACATTTGATTTTAGATCATAAATGAGAGAAAATGGACAGCAAGTATATCTTGGGCGTAGGGGATCAAATCCCTGTGGTGCCAGAAAAAAAGTGCGTACTGTTGGGAGGGATCTGTAGACAACAAAGGGTACCGCTGTAGCTTTTCAAGGAGCCTGACATGAGTGCTTCTGAACAAAGCGCTCTGCAAAGTACGTGGATAAAATGTGCATCAGTGGTACTCTAGAAGTATGACTTGATGGAGCAGCTCATGAGCAGGGTTTTAACCTGCACATTTGGAACATTAGCTTGAAGAAAGTGACTGCTTGCACTTGCCAAGACAGGGGCGACCAAAAATACAGCCAACACAGCATTCGCTGAGACAGGTCACACTGCAGCCTCCCAACACCGCATCCGCCAAGACAGGTCACCATGCAGCCTGCTGACTCTGTATCAACCAAGACAGGTCGCCATGCAGCCTGCTGACTCTGCATCGAACAAGACAGGTCGCTATGCAGCCTGCTGACTCTGCATCCACCAAAACACAGCAACATGCAGCCTGCTGACTTTGCATCCACCAAGACGGGTTGCTATGCAGCCTGCCAACACCGCATCCGCCAAGACGGGTCACCATGCAGCCTGCCAATACCCCATCCGCCAAGACAGGTCACCATGCAGCCTGCTGACGCTGCATCTGCCAGCCACAATTGTGTGGTTGCAGATCTGAACGCATGCGCAAGAAATAATGGTTGCACTGGATGGAGGCGCACGCTTGCAGCATGGCGCGAAATGAAGGCATGAAATGGAGACGCATGCTTGCAACACGGCGCAAAAATACAGGTAGGTGCATGCCTTCAGCATGTAGCCACAGTACAGTTGGCTAGCCACATGACTGTTTGTTTATGCATGCAGCCTTACTTGGCATTCATTACCTTTTCCCTTTTCTTTTTTTCTTTCTCTTCTCTCCTTTCCCTTCCCTTCCCTTCCTCTCCTTCCCTTTCCTCTCCGTTCATTTCTTCTTTTCTTTATAAGATGTATCAGGCACAGGCCTTTCCTTGCTCACGCAAGACATCTCCCCAGTAGCAAGGTTTCACCACAGCGGTGGTTTTTGGCACATTTTCGTGCAAACAACGCTCATGGCAAGCACCCTCCCTTAACCAAGATGCAATCCAAGCACTTGATGTCTGGTGAGAAGAACAGGCAGGTTGTTAAAAAAACCGTGTTACATTTTTTCTTGCGAGACTTGCAACAAAGCACGCACGTCGCAGCAGCACCGTTGGAAAAGCCAAGGATCGCGTCAAAGCCGCCAGAGTCCCTCCAAACGCCCTCAAGCGCCCTCAGGCTCCCTTCCCAATCTGCCACAATCTGCGCTTCCCAGTCTGAGCCTTGAAGTTGACTGCTGCCGCCGCTCCTGCTGCTGCTTGCTTCTTCAACAGGAGGACCTGCAAGTGCATCAGTGCTAAAGATCGTGAGGTGACTCCTGATGATGACCCTGATGAC
>OU611756.1:11634541-11854541 GCA_914767535.2 Dunaliella primolecta | reverse complement strand
AATTGTCAGCAATGTGCACACTCACTTCATCAACACCTGTGCAGTTGACGAGATTTTCAAGCTGCTCTGTGACTACGCGGCGCTCAATCCAGATTCAGACGCTGAAGGTGCGTAACAGACTACTTGTCGACTGTCGGGGCCGCTCCGACATATATTTTGATGGACGTGAGATGGCCTGAACCTCAGCAATTAAAGCATGCAGCACTCACGCTACAGCCAGGTCGCTGCCCTACTTCATCACTCAGTGAAGTATGCATCTATGAGACATATATATATACGCATGATCCTTCCCCACTTTCTTCCCACGGCCAAAATTGCAAGGCCAAGGACCAAAAGCGTCGAGGTTGGCCGCAAGGCTCACGACTTCTTCTCTATTGCCTGTGTCAAAGCCCAATGTAATGCACTCCCTTCCTCCTTATGCTTGCAAAAAAGTGGTGACCTGCTTTCCCAGCTTCTCCATCGAAGGCTTTATAGACCGATTCCTTGCCTCTTTGCTCTCCTGCTTTTGCTGTCCACTGCAAGCTTGTCTTGTTCCCACATAGCAGTATTATGCTGCATATCTTTGAGTGCTGGCAGGGTCTGGGATGGCTGAGCTGTTTTTTGTGGTCTAGTGGTCTTCTATTCTTTTCTATTCCTGAGCTCTTTTGTTCCCATTGTGTTTCGCAGCAGACGGAGAGGGCGACTTTTACTTTGATGAAGCAGAGGTGTATGCAGGCTTGGATGAGGCCACGCGTGCGCAAGTCATGGCAGCTCGGATGCAGGTGAGTTGGAGAGGACAGTGCAGCTTTTAGCAAATGCCGGTGAGGTGGACAGGGCAGTGAAGTGCTTTTTTGTTGGGCTGCTCAACATGGATGCTGGGTTTTGGGTCATGATCTCTTACCCTAATATGATGAAAGGGTTGCCATGATCATATAACACCTGTCACGCAAAAATATCGCAGGGATCACTTGGCTTGGAGGATGTGCATGAAGCTGAGGACGAGTACAACGCACAAGAAATGGGAGAGGTGAGGAACAAAAAACAGCCTTAAACTTGCTCTAGGCACAAGTGTGAAGTGTCAGAGTAAGGAGTCCTCCTTCTCTATGCCTTGGCATAGCCCTTGGGTTGTTCCAGCAGAACCGTAATGCACGCTTCTGCTGTGCTCATCACTTCCAAATAGCGCTTACCCTTGCAGAGGCGCCAGCCAGCCTCAGTACTTCCTGCAGCAGAAATTGTATGCAAGGCTTTTGCTTACCTCATCCTTCTGTGCCTTTGCTTCATTCTCCATCTTCCTATGCCCTCTCACTTCATTCTCAAACTCTGCTCAAACCTCCTAAGCTTTTGCTTCATTCATCGTCCTTCGATGCCTTCACCTCATCTTCCATCCTTTTCCAACCTCCTTAAGCCTTTGCTTCATTCGTCCTGTTTCTATGCCTTTACTTCATTCTCTGGAAGGAAGGCTTGCTTTCCATCCTTCCATACCTCACCTTCATTTTCCATTTCTCTATGCCTTTACGTTCCTTTGATGCCTTCACCTCTTTCTCCATCCTTTTCCAACCTCTTTAAGCCTTTGCTTCATTCATCGTCCTTCTATGCCTTCACCTCATTCCTCATCCTTCTCCAACCTCCTAAGCCTTTACTTCATTTACCATCCTTTTATGCCCTCTCTTCGTTCTTCACCCAACCCCATCCCTCTGTGCCTGTTCTCCATTCTCTGAAAGACGGCCTCCTATGTTGGGTAAGCAGGCAGGTGTTGGAGATTGTAAATTGTTGGCCTTTTGGCCTTGTCTGCTCTTCACTCCTTCTGTTGCCTTCCCTTTTCAAGACAAGCGTGCTGTCATGCAACATTAACGTCAGACACAAGTGACAAGACTGGGAGGACATATAACATGATCACCAGATTGTAAGGGAAGGCTTCATTTGTTACTCCGCAGCTTGATGGCATTGACGACTCCCGGTTTGAGGATGATGAGGACGAGGAGGAGGGGCAAAAGCCAGAAAGCACAGCGAACGGGAATGCGCAGAGTTGACATGCTGCATGATGAGCATGGGAGGTTGGAACTCGTTCCGTCCATGCCTCGAGCGGATGGGAACTTCAGAATAATAGCATGGCTACTCATTCTGTCATTTTGCTGGTATCATTTGATATGCAATGACATGCACTGCACCTGGTCTTGGGCAAAAGTGATGCTGCTCTTGTTCCAGACCTCAGATCATGGGACAAGAGCTGGTTGGTGTTAGAACCTGCTCCACAAAGCAACAAGTTTGACTGAAACAAAAACAGGCTGCGCAGTTTCAATACGTCATAAGGTGCATGCAGTTCTGGACGCAAGTGAGGGTTTAAAGCAGGGAAATAGCAGAGCAATCGCCAGACAATGTTGCACTCCCTGCATGAGCTCCACAAACAAAGACTGTGCAAGCCAGGTCCGCCTGCGTGCATTAAGGAAAGGTTCCCTAACTAGCAAGCTAGATAGGGCCTCACCAAAGAGGCTTTGGGGCCTAGCCTGAACTAAGCAAGGAGCCGACAGAAACAACTATCGTATCTTCGTCAGCAGAGCGTACCTTTTGCTGAAAATGATGGGCATGATGTAAGGAAAGGGTTACATAGCTGTACCTGCCTGCGGGGCAGCTTAGCTGAAACAAAAATGTGCCTATAACCAAACCAGTCCAATCTTAAAAGCAATACCAAAAACTCAGTCACAGCATTTCAGGCATGCGGACATGAACTTGGCTAATCCTAGGAAATCATCCTGGTTCATGAAGTCTCTAAGCCTATATAAAGGTAGCTTGGCTGATTCAGCTTCGGAAACTAGGTTCGGGATTATTTAGGATCATTTGGGAAGTTGAGGGAGATGAGGGATTGGAAAGAATAGAAAAACTACGTAGGCAGAGAAATTCTTCCTACATCAATTAAGGAAAAGGAGGTACAAGTGCTCAAAAGAGCCGTGAGTCCCCTACACCGCAAGAAGTGAAACAGAAATAGCTAATGGGGATCTGGAGGGTTTCTAGAAGCACTTGGCTCTAGAACCTGGCTATTAGAAGTACTCTTGTTTTGGATAGCGCGTAAAGTGGCAACAAGTTTGTGGGCATATTAAACAGAATGGGCATGAAGCGTTTTAGCAAGCTTGGTTTACAAGGGTTTACAATGGTGGCCTACAGCGTTTTAGCAAGCTTGATGGCCCAGTGGCACAGTGGTGGTCCAGATTTGTTTTTAAAAATGGTTCAGGATACGTTCAATATAACACGTTCCCCAGACGCCTAGAAGGATAGGATGTATAGTAACAGCTTGAGCACTAATATATTTGCAGAGGTCTGCTTGCTGCTGTAGTGCCGCGTCCAACTGATGCTGAGGCCTTGTGTCCTCACAATATTTGATTTAAATCAAGTGCACATGGCGTTGGCAAGCATTTAATTGATTGAATTGGAGGCAGGGATTGGAAAGAAAAAGAGTGTTCATGCTAAGAAAAAAGGAAAACTACGTAGGCAGAGTGCTACCACAAAGCAAAGACTACGCATGCAAGTCCTGGGCCGGCTGCATGCATGAAGGAAAGGCCCCTTAACTAGCAAGCTATCTAGGACATCATTAAAGAAGCTCAAAAGCCTAGCCGAAACTAGCAAATAGAAAACTAATGAGTGTCTTGCGGGTTCTCTGCCATTCGCCTGTGGGCTTTACTCCCCTCCTTCTGCCATGTGCTATCTCACCTCCAACAACTCCCCTACCTAGGGAGTGTTTCACTGCCTACGTAGTTTTCTTTCTTTCTCCCCTACCAGAACCATGCAAATATGAAAGACTGAAAAAAAGAAAGAAAGAAAGAAAGAAAGAAAGAAAGACTACGCAGTCCAAGTCTGGCTACGTGCATTAAGGAAAGCTAACCTGTCCCGAGAGGCAGGGCCCCACCCCCCCCACAGACCAAGTGGAACTCACTTCAGTAGTAAGTACCCTTCCCTTCAGTTTCTTCTTTCGCGTCTGCTCAGGTTCAATCAGTTTGTGCTTTAAACAGCTGGACATGTGTATGGCAGGCTCTGCCTGAGCTGAAGGTGTACTATCTGCGGCTTCTTCCCTCTCAAGTGGTGCGTATTAAGGAATTGCTGCTTCGTTTCCTCTGCTGTGTTAGCGGCGCGCACACATGGGACGGATTGCTGTCCGGGCAGTGGCCTATGGTCGAACTCATTTGGTGTGAAAGGCTTGTAGATGGTGGTACTCAGACTCTTCCGAGCGTAGGCCAGAGACATCCCAGGTTGCCCATGCCCCCCTTTCTTTGTGCGCTCCTGTGGTAGAACATTGGTTTTGCATCCTGTGGACATACCCCTTTTTCTTCAGTTTCCTCGTTTAAAGTTTCCGCCTCCGTGTGCTGGAATGTACCAGCACCAGGCCTATTAGTCCAACGTTGTGGCTAACGATCCATTCTATAAATCAGTAAATCTGTAAATCAGTAGTAAGTACTGAAAAGAATTATAACTTGACTCTTAGGCTCTCCCAAAAGAGCCTTGTGCCTGCTTCTCTTTATGTCGTGGTGTCTTAGGAGCTGTGAATTTCTTCATGAGCCCCTTCGTTCTTTCTCGCTTTCTCTTGCCTTCCTAGCTTTTGCGCCTGCTTCTCTTGCCTCCAAAAGGGGAGTCCCTTTTCTTGCAATTTCTGTTCTTTTTTTGCAATGGCCCTCATGGGAAGTCGCTCCTTCCTTGGGTCAGTGTACAGGAAAAAAGAGTAATGCCTTGTATTAATTAATGTTTTGTCAAGATTCAAGCTCTGGAGCGCATGGCAACTCAATGTTGAAGGTGATTTTTCCGCAAGCCAATCCCTATCTTGAGTTGGTAGGTATTTGTCTAGTAGGTAATTGTCTAGGGTCAACACAAGATGTTATGCTCGAAATAGGACGCACAAAGCCAGTGTCAGCCTGAGGGCAGCTTTTGTGTGCCATTTCAATGCTAGATGCTGCGTGCATTAAGGAAAGACAAAGTAGCCCCAACATCATGGTGGCCACAGGTCCAAATTCAAAACTGCGACTCCCAATTCATGAGACGGTGCAGGAATATCCCCTAGCAGTGCACTTTTTGGGATTCCCTGATTGGGGGGGGGGTTTAAAGGGACATGAACGAGCTCTCACCCTCCAAAACTTGGGAAAAGGAGAAGGCAAGACTGCTTAGGCAGAGTATGTTTCAGAATTCTGCCATGCAACCCTTTTCGTTTTGGAACTTTCAGTCCAGAAAAAAAAGGGAAAAAAGGAAACTTGTATATTTGTGCTTTAGGGTCTAAACAGCGAACATTTGCCAAAATGGGTGACTCCTGTAACAGGGTATTGCATTCCTGTAAACATATCCTGAGCTCTCCCTTGGCTTTTCCTAATGGTACTGGCCCCTCTGTCAGGCACCAAAGCCGTTCTGATGCTGTTTTTGTGCGCTCTATCCCAGGCCGATCTGCCCACCTTGATCCTACTGAAATCCCTCCTCAAGACAGGGACATTCACCTTGTTGAATCCAAATCATGCCCTTATATCAATCCCTTCGCCACTCTCTGGAAGCTGCTACTGCCCAGCATGCCAGCACCACAACCAGGCAAAAAACCCGCAGCTTAGAAACCCAAACAGCAACAACAAGGTTACCTTGCACATCATCTTAATTGGTGTGGCAGGCACTATCTACAATGACTACATCATTAGACACCTTATCAGCTTAGGCCTAAACAGGCAAAAAGTTTTAAGTCCACATAAAATTGCCATGCTACAAAAAATAACAGTTCTTTGCCTGGCAGACTTTCACCCATTGTAGCGCATACAAGAGATGAGGTAAAGGAATTAGTTTGGCCTGGCGTTCCTACTTTTGGGTAAATGCTAGTGTACAGTACCAAAAAGGAAAACCCCCAGCTCCACCCAGCTACTTCCCTTGTACACCACCCCTGGTACACAGTCTTCTATCTTCAAGGGTGCTGTGACCAGCTGCCTGACTTGCACTCCATAGCATGCTGCTACCCTGCATAAAAGTGTAAGAACTTCCATTTAAGTGGCAAATCAGATGCAGCTGCCAAAGGATGATTAACGTGTGAAGAACACAAGTACACAACAGTACAGGTCCAGGTTATGGAAACCTCACCTTATGCACTGCAGGGGTAGACTGGGCAGAGGCACATTGGGCATTTGCCCCAAACAACCTAAGGCTCTGATAAACCCATAACAAGCATAGTGGTTTTTGGCTACACGGGGTGCTCCCTGCCGGGCGTCCCTGTGTTAAACCCTATATGCGTTTTGGTCGCCAAATCACGACGCGTCGCATCTACGAAAAACACCGATACAAATCAATATCTTTCCAGCCAAATGAGTTTAAGGCAGGCACATCCCTTATCCCATTAATATTGATATTTGCATAGATGCCCTTTCTACTGTCTCTTAATTCCTCAAAAGTGTTCTGTGCTCAGAGTCACCCAGGCCTTTGTTGTCTCTTTCTCACACTGTTTCACAAGTGCTCTGCTTTTGCGAATTTTTATACTACAACCATATGTCGCAGTGCATCCTCCGAACCAACCTTTCGAAAGCTTCGTCCTCGCCAATCACCACGCCACAGTCCGCCCCCAGCATGGCCCCTAGATCGAGTACACAGCCGCCTACATACACTGTCATGCCTACAGCAACAAGCATGTACAATAGTGGGTGAGTGCAAAGTTGTGTGCGTTTGTGTATGTGCGTGTGCATCAAAGCCTGCAGACGTCATGGACAAATGAACCTTTAAGATCCGCTTTTAGAGGATTATGAAGCAGAGCTTGGCCTGAGTTGTGCTCTTTGCTGGGAAAAATGTCCTTTCTCTCAAGACACTGTCCATGTACAAGCCCTCTTGCTCAAAGTAAAATGAGGCATGATTTACAACAGGATGCTCTGCTCAATGCAACTTGTTCTTACTCACCTGGTCCTCCTTTGTTGTCAGTATGGCTGAGCAAGCCTGTTAGCGCACTGTCCTTGCCTTGAGGGTTCTGCATGCACCAGAGAGGGAGCTGCAGCATTAGATGGTGATGAAAAAGTGTTGGTGATAAAATGGAAAAAAGGAGCAAAGATGCATGGTCAACACCTTGGAGCTCCATGCACAAGATTTCATGTCAAACCAGGGAACCTTCCCAGAAAATTTCTGTCGGTAGTCTCATAAGTTAACAGAGGCATTGTAAAGCCAGGGATCTCTTTCCATCTACCAATGCAGGCTCACATTCTTTAACATGCACACCTACAAGACACCATGGGAGCACCTCCCCCCCATCAGATCATCTATCTGATGCAGAGATGACACAAAGAAAGCCTTATGTATCACCTCACACTTCCAATTCAACTTCAACAAGTAGCAACATGACACTGCAATTTGAAAAAAATCCCAGCTGCAGGTTCCACATGCTCTTTTGCAGAAATTTAATGGCAGACCAGCAGAGCATTTTGCGCAAGGGAGAACGGGGAAGAAGTGTGAGTGCGCCTTGGCCACACCATCCTACTCATCATTCAACTCATTACACAGGCCCGCGTACGGAAAAACATGCCCTGTTAGCTTTCCACATTGTCTGCTATTCAACGCCCATGGGGTAGATTGAGTCTTTGCTGCATTCCACAGGTGGCAGAAGGCCCACTGTTTTTCAATTATATACATGTATATATGTGTGGATATAAGGTTAACCTGTACCTGTAATTTGAGGTATATTGTGCTGCGGCTGTCCACTGTTCAGTGTCATTAGCAAAAATAAAAAAAGCAGAGTCCATCACTTACCTGCACACACCTTGGTGCCCGGGAGACTCCAAAACTGTCGCTGTCCATCCACTGCTCTGGCCCGTTTGCATGCACATAGACCAGGGATTGAGAGGCCACAACAGGAGCCCCTTTACACTCCTGTTGCTGCTGCTCATCATTTTGTCCAAACTGGTTCAAACCCAGAGCTCCCGCCACAAGGGACGAGGGCCAGCTTTCTGACACCACATGCAGGGGGACGTGGAGGTCTCTGCAGAGTCAAGCAGAGCCCAAAACACATAAGCACTTGAAGCTCAATGCAGGAAGAGCGAAGTCTCAAACGCTCGGAGGCATATCTAAACTCTCACAGGTCTCTGCTGTGTCAGTGCCAAAATTTAATGGCTGTGAGGTCGGCGAGGTTGGCAGTGCTTGTGTGTGTGTGTGTGTGTGTGTGTGTGTGTGTGTGTGTGTGTGTGTGTGTGTGTGTGTGTGTGTGTGTGTGTGTGTGTGTGCGCGCATGCGCATGCCTTTGGGGACTGTACCTCAGCGTCAAGTTCAACGTTCATCAGTGCATAAATCAAGAAGGCATTCTCTTAATGATGGGAAAGCTCTCTGGTTACGTGAATCAAAAACAGTCTAATCCCACCATCCACACTGGCACCCTTTCCTGCATCCAAAGCATCAATTCTGCAAGCGGGGCAACCTATCAGAATTCACAACAAGTGTCTTAATCAAACATTCCTGCCCTACTTTTGTGCCAGAGTACCCTCCTTGCACGCCCTCTTTGCAAGCCCAGAACATATTGCATGCCAGAGTACCCTCCTCGCATGCCCCCCTCCTTGCAAGCCCAGAACATATTGCACGCCCCACTACCCTCCTTGCATGCCCTCCTTGCAAGGCCAGAACATATTGCATGCCAGAGTACCCTCCTTGCATGCCCTCCTTGCAGACCCTCCTGGCATACCCTCCTTGCAAGCCCAGGATATTGCATGCAAGAGCACCCCCCTCGCATGCCCTCATTGCATACCCTCCTGGCATACCCTCCTTGCAAGCCCAGGATATTGCATGCAAGAGCATCCCCCTCGCATAACCTCCTTGCAAGCCCAGGATATTGCATGCAAGAGCACCCCCCTCACATGCCCTCCTTGCAAGTCCAGAATACAGCATGCCAGAGTACCCTCCTTGCATGCCCTCCTTGCAAGTCCGGCATTTCTACCTTGCGTGCTGGAGAGCCTGCTTGCAGCCTTGCTTGAGGGGCAATCTCTGCGCGGAGCGGCGCAGCTCTTCAGAAGGCAAACCTGAAAGCACACCTGAAAGCACAACCCCTGCAACTTTTAAAGCGCAAACTCTTTGTGCCGCAGCTCTCTATGAGGCGAAATCTATGAGCACAACCGTAGTACATGGCAGCGTCTGTGCTGTGCTGTGTGGCGCAGCTCTGTATGAGGCACACTTTAAGGCACAACAACAACAGCTGTCAAATCACAAGCTCTGGGGGGTGAGGCCCATCTTTTCAAGAGATGGGTTTGCAATCTCTGTGCAGTGGGGATGGCAATCTCTGTGCAATGGAGCAATCTCAGTGCAGCGGAGCGACCTCTGTGCAGCATGGAACACTCTGTGCAGTGTGAATGGCAATCTCTGTGCAGTGGAGCAATTTCTGTGCAGTGTAGATGGCAATCTATGTGCAGTGTGGATGGCAATCTCTGTACGGTGTGGACGGCAATCTCTATGCGGTGTGCATGGCAATCTTTGTGCGGTGAGCATCCTTCGTGATGGCGAAGTCTTTAAAGAGGCACGCCCGTGAGCACAGCCTTTTACAACCCACAAGCAATCTATTCCAATCCACCAGAAACAGCTTTCAAACCTGCTGTGCAGAACACGATGGAGCACCAACCACAAAACAGCTCTTTGAAACTTGCTTTGGCCTTGGAAACACAGGTCTGTGCGGCAAATAGGTCCAACTTCATTCAACCACGTCAAGCCCTCATGGACATTTGAAAACAATTATTTGCCAAGTGACCCAATCCTAATGGCCTTTATCAATTGGAACATAATTTTGTTTCAGGATGAAACAAAAGGGTGCCCATGATTATTTCACGCTCAGCCTCCCATCTCTGGCGCACCACAACTCACTATTCACCGTGCACCACAACTCACTATTCAGCACTACTCACTACACCACTCAATGCGCACCTTAACTCACTTTTCACCGCGCAAGCAATGTGAGAAAAGAGGCATTTCAATGTATTTTATTTATTGCACCTGCTTCACACGCAAAAGCAAGCAGGTGCCTCCGCAGATTGCACAAGTGTTTGATCTCCACATCTACCACCCATCTCTCATCTTCCTAGCACTGCCATAACACGCACACATCCCACCTTTGAGAGAGCCAAACTCATGACTCAAGTCCTGCCTTCTTCCTCGTTCAGCCTCTCTCAGCCGCTTCAGGAACCGATCTAAGCCTGGTCGATCAAAGTGTGTGCTCGCTTGGCCTGGGCCTTGGTGCCCACTACCCACACCCTGCCCGCTATCACACTGTGTTGTATGGTCCAGTTGCCCATCAACCCTTCTCCCCAGCAGGCAGCCATGCTGCTGGTCTTGCTGGTGTTGCTGCTGCCTCACATTTGGAGCTAGCAGGTGGTCCAGCAGCTGCAGTTGTACGGCTTGCTTATCTGCATGACGCACTGAGAACGCATCCACCTACATTGGATGACCGGGTGAGGTGGCAAGCAAAGAGGCCTGTGAGTGACCTTGCAGACCTTCTGCAGAGCAAGCGTGCGCCAAGAGCACAGCAGCATGGCAGGGCTAATCTTGCCCTGGATGCATGCAATAAGATGCCCTTGCTGCTTCTGCTGAGCAGACACTCGCACCAACCACAGGTCTGAAGCATGGTCACTGCCGTGCACAGCTCTTGACTCTGGGCATCAATCACAACAGATCAGATGATTTAAGAAATGGTTGCTTGGCGAGGCAAGCACATAATGACGGAGGCGTGTTAGCTGTTGTCAAGCAACCCTGTGGTTCTATAGATTGCAAGGTCGTGAGTACTGGTTGTGAGCAAATAAAGGGGAGGGTGGCACTGAGCAGCACAAGATGGACAACAATGCATGAGGTATGAGCTTTGTCTGGGTTCTGACAAGGAGTAGCCCAACACAGGCACTGCTCACACGAAAGAAACCTGGCTGTGAAGAATGTACGACTGGGAAATCGTGTGACTGTGAGAACCGGAATGGAACGCACCTGAGCCTGAATCTCCATCCCCTTATCACCTGTGGAAGGCTGGTGCTGCTGCTGCTGGTGCTGCTGCTGCTGCTGTGCCGCCAATGCACTTCCCTCACAGCAGGAGCCATCAAAACTGACCACCAGTGCCTGCATGTGTGTTAGTGCATTTGACAATACAAGGGATGGATGGTCATTCACGTGGGGATGAAAATCGTGGACGTGCGCATCTGCAGGTGCTTGAGATACACATGAGCAAACAGAATGAGGGACTGGTGGTGTGCCAAGCCATCCCGATAATTCATGGCCATGGGCAAAACAAACGGACATATGCCGCACCTGCAGACGTGTCTTGCAGATGTTTGCCGCGCTCAAATCGCTACACTACCACCTCGACAACAGGCACAGTGCTCCCACCTCAGGCACAACATTCTTACCTTGACAACACGGAATGGGGGTGTGTCTGGCTGTGCATAGAAAAAGTCGCGCTCTAGGCACATGGCTTGGTGGTACAGCGGTTGGAGACGTGCAAACCATGCCTCCTGCACCTCCGGGAACTTTTGCTGCTGCGTGCTGCCAATCGGATAGGCAGGGCGAGGTGCTGAGACCTGCGGAGATGTGTGCATAGAGGGCGAGGGTCTCAGACCTGCCATGACAAGCGCGTAGAGGGTGAGGTGCTGAGATTTGATGTGACATACACATGGCAGCAGCAGCAGCAGCAGCAGCAGCAGCAGTAGCACTGATCCTTGGCAGTAACTGCGGAATCCACTGCGATGCAAACACATAGAAAGAGTGCCATAAAAAGAGTGCCATGAAAAGAGTGCCGTGAAAAGAGTGCATTGCCTGAGAGAGAAGCGGCAGCACTGCCACTGAACATGCTAGCGCCAAAACCAGAGTTACCCTAGCAACCACAGCAGTGTCCCTCACACATAGATATTTGCAGCAGCCCCTGTTCACTGATAGCTACAGGGATGCAATGCAAATGTCCTCGGTCTCACATCAAAAGCGACAGCAATCGCGTTCGCGGCGCTGCGGCACCGCCCTTTGAAAGTGAAAGCCATGTAACTCTAATGCAACAGGGGCGTTACCATGCAGCTCTCCCACAAGCCCCCGGCTATTGAGGAAGTGGCAGCAGGTGGTGGCTGGTCACAGGTAAGCTCAATCTATGACAGCGATGCAGCTGAAATATATAACAAAGGCCCCACCTTAAGGCTCTCCATCATGCCCGTAGCGATTGAGGTAGTGGCAGCAGGAGGTGGCTGAACACGGGTACGTTCATGCAGCAGTAAGCTCGCGCAGCAATAAGCTCATGCAGCGCCTTTGAAGCTAAGGCCTTGTGACTCATTTAAATAACAAGCCTTGTTATGCAGCCCTTGAGGGGCCTTACCATGCAGCTCTCCCTTAAGCCCCCAGCTATTGAAAAGGTGGCAGCAGGAGGTGGCTGGTCACTGGTAAGCTCATGCAGCAGACCCTCCTTGATGTCTGGAAGCGCCATGTAGCCTTCGCTGCTGTACGTTTCGATCCACTCTACGTACTGGTGGCTAGCACCTGCGCAGCCAAGGGCATAACTTCTATGCATGATCAGAAAACCCCTCCTCCTTGGTGTCTGGAAGTACCCTGTAGCCTAAGCTGCTGCTGTTTGTGTGTGACCAATTCTGCGTACTGGTGGCCAGTACATGGGCAGCCAAGGACACAAGTCCTGCCCATTGAGCATTTGGCCTTCAGCATGGCCCAATCCTGCTAGCTGAGACACAGCGACTGTGAATGAGCCTGCCTAATTAGACAGGTGGGTTTTCCACTCACTTTGTGGCCCTACACCTTGTAGAAGTGCTAGCCAAACTCCTCGCCGAAAATATCCAATTTCAGACAACCCAACACTGATTCAATACCATACCTAACCCTGCCCAACCTTCCTACCTCATGCAACTCATTGTTGTCTGGAACATATATGCCAGAGAGGCATTAGATGATGCCAATAAAAAGTTAGTTCTAACTTCTTAAACTGGTTCTAACTTCATAAATAGGCCATACCAAAAGCTCACTGGCTACCCCTGTACCCTCCAAATCCCGCCATACCACTGCGCACTCATCAGCGCCTAGCTTCTGGTGAATTTTGATTAGCAGGCTAGCAGTCAGATGTCCTGGCGGCAGGCCTCCTTCATTGCAACCTCTTGCTGTCCTGCTGGACAGGGTCTCTACCAGCAACCTCTGCTGGTGGTTTTCAGATCTGCAGCAGCTACTTGTGTTATCATATGCAGCCATGTTATGTGATAGTTGGCATCAGTGTGGGCAGCCAGCCACCCCCTGGGACACTTTCGCCAATATCATTGTGTGCGCAGCCACCTTTTGTGTGACTATCTGTGCCTGCAAAGCCATCTGCTGTGATTCTAGTGTCAGTGTGAGCAGCCACATTTTGTGGCAATAATTGCCAGTCCCTGCTGCTACCTTGCACAATCCATGGGACGGACATCCCTTGCGCTCCCTTACGCGACAGCTGGCATGCCACAGCCTTGAGGTACCACCATTGCAGGATCCGTGACCGTGGATACACGTGGCTGAATTTAGATAAACCAACAAGTCTGCTGCGTTCCGCGACGCTCTATCTTGCCAAGTATTGCAAAATGCAATCGTCAAGTGGTCATCATGAAACCAAAAAAAAGAGCCAGCTTTGGTAGCAAGACTAGTTCTCCCGTTCACCAGAGGAGTGGGAGATTTTACCCAGGCGCCGCCCCCATTCCACCAATGCGTGCTTCATAGCGCAGACACTAGCCTACCTGGATATGCATCAGCAAGCGTGCACCCCAGCCAGGCATACAAGCGCGAGCACGGGGCCATGGCGGCTAGGATATCTGCAACAGAGGCGTCTTCCGCATGGGCCACAGCGTGCAGGTAATCTGCGCAGAGGAGAGGGGTTACGTGAGCGAACTATTATGTTGCAGTTATTGTGACAAAGGCCACACCATCATCCTCTGCACCTAACCAGGCTTTAATTAAGGTTCAAGCAGCCTGTTAGTCACTGAGCCTGCGAGCTGCAAAGCCACAACACCAGGGCTTTTCCTGATGCCTGTGGATTGCACGTTTTCACACGTTGGGCACGCCTAAAACACGAAGTGGGTCAAGGTGCTAGAAGTCAGTGGTTTTGACTGAAGCCTCCTGCTTCTATCACCTCTGTTAGCTGTTGGGTCATCAATTTTAAGGCACTGCATGCCACATAAGCTCAGTTCAAGAGTTTTACTCAAAGGCTGGCAAGAGCTCAAGTCAAGGGCACTACGTGCCGCAGCAGCCAAGGAGAGGCTTACATCCTCTATGAATTGTACCATGAAATAACAGCAATTTCTGAGACACAAGACAATTCATCAGCCCAGCGAGCCTTCTGCTGCGTACACATTTTTTGTTTTCTCTTCCTTTCTTTTCTTTCCTGTTCTATCCTTTTTTTGGTGCGCTTTCAGCGTCTTTCATCCAACGAAGCAAAATCACATACATGCATACATTCATACATACATACATATATACATTTGCAATGCAGAGTTGCTGCAATGATCGCAGCGACTAACCCATCACACTGCAAATGTTCCAGATGCTCGTAGAAGAAAAACCAGGGAACCTATGCCCATCTCGCACCTGTGTATGCTGTGGTTGCTGGGCTGGGTATGAAACCTTGGTTCAAATCAATGCCCCACTTTGCTGCCTGTTAGGATATATGCAAAGTCGGGAATCCAAGGTCATGGATCTAACAATCAGCATAACCCCCACCTCAAGCAACACAGCGAAATTGATTTAAGGTGTGGAACAAAGTGCACACACAGAATGGACACAGTGCATATCACTCATTGCGACGCGCGTGGTGCAATGCATACAATAGTCTACAAGGCAAAAGGGAGCTATGCTCCCTCCCTTTGCCAGCAGTGGCAATACGAGCCACTTGAGAGCTTTCACACCATTTTCTGAGTCACATGACACACTCTCCAAAGCCATCGCACAGCAAAAAGAAAGAAAAGAATGGGAAAGACTAAGTCAACCATAAGGCCGCTTGCATTTAGGAAGAGTTCCCTAACTCACACAGCTGACACAGCAAGACACCACAGCCCTGGTTTCCTTATAAAATGGAGCATGGACCTTCATCCATCCCTAACAAACATAAATCTGCATGCACGCTTCACGTGCATGCACACAGATGAGGCAAGGCATGTGGGCACCACCGCACTGATGTGCAGGTACACATGTTTGAATTAATGCAACCCTGTAGTTTACACTTGATGATTACGCTCATTGGCCATGGAAAGAAAACTCTATGGTTGCAAGGAGTATACGTGTCTGATGCACACACGTGCTTTTTTGCGCCACTCACATAACTGCCATGTAGTTGCAGCTCCTCTTGCACACCTGCACACCAGTTTGAGCACCCGCACAAATATCTCACTTTCTCAATCAAACCCTACAGCAAGCTCATAGAGATGGGTGTGGCTGTGTACACTGAGATGCACAGTTTTGAAGCTTCAGAGGGTCCTTGCCTGCAGCATCAGGGCAATAATTTGATGGCAGGAGGTGGCGCTTGCCTACCTTGGAGGAGGCGCTCGAGCCTGGGCTTCACATCAGGCACGGATCCTGCTGTGTGAGCTTTGCTTATGGCAGCCTTGTATGCATCACCAAAAGAGGACAGGAACGTGGCATCCTGTTTTATGCGAGGGGAGAGGGCATGTGCTTTCGTATCATCTCCTTTTCCGTGAGCTTCGCACTTGCGCTTTACATGCACGACCCAAATATATATGCGGGCTCAACTGTCACAGTCTCAAAAGCAGAGTCAACAAAACATGTTGCCTGTTCTCAACAGCATGCACCATTAAATATACTTGCTTGGGCCACATAGAACTGGAAAGCACTCTTTGGCAGGGACCCAGAAGCAAGAGCCACCACAAACGGGCTGTGCAAGGAGGCAAGCGCAGTTTCAAGTGCGCTGTGCCACAAAGCCTGTGGGAGCCCGTGGGGTATGGCCCCACCCCTACGGAGTGATGATTCACTCATTGCATACTTTCAGGAGTGGGGATGTTGTTTGATGAATACCTCCAAACCAAAGCTACGCCTTCTGTTTATGAACTTGCACGGATATCAAATGCATCCACTAACAAGTCAAAACATACACCTAATTAACTAGAGAAAGTACAATTGTGGATCCTAGTTCGTTGCCAGAACTATTTGCCTTCCGTGGAAACGGATCGAAAAATTACAGTTGAATCCATTTAAAATAAATTTATGTGTGATTTTTCTCCTTGTACGCATCATTCCCGCCTCAGACACACTGCGTGAGCAAGGCACACTCCTCCTTTGACTTGGCGGCTCGCCAACTCCCATCAAGGTTCCCTCGTCTTACTCACGCCATGAGCCTGCTGCGCAAATGCAAGTCCCTGCTTGGAATCGAGGTGGGTTCAACCTCAATCGACAAGTTGATGTAACTAGGCAACAACTGAAAAATTCCCCTAGGTGCATCAAACTCATCTGCCTTTGCACGCATCATTCATAGCATACTGGCTTCAGATGGAGGGACAGTAAGAGTGAAGGGCAGCGTCACTGATTCCACCCCTTCAGCACCTCATACTTGCGCAGATGCAGAGCAACAACTTGTACGGCGCAAGTGACAGCTCAGCACAGGTATGTGCTTTCTCTTTTCCTGCAGTTTTTCCATCCATTTCCTAGCCTGGGGCAAAGAGCCGCAGAGCTTCGAAAAGGACATGTTACAACTGTGCCCTTGGACACAGGTGCAACATTGTTAATACTTTATGAAGAGGAAAAAGGTTGCACGATTCTGATGAATTCCACTCTGAAAAGATTCCCTGATCTGTAAGCAAAGGTCTCCGAAAACTGGGGGGCGATCAATTGCCATGAAAAATGGGGAGTCTGCCACTTGCAACTGCTTAATTTGATTGTGCCAGAGAACTTGATGAATGTTTGCTTTTTCCCTTGTTATTTGATTTGCACAGAATATTAAATTTCTTTCTCACCCTCCTTCTCTCTCTCTCTCTCTCTCTCTCTCTCTCTCTCTCTCTCTCTCTCTCTCTCTCTCTCTCTCTCTCTCTCTCTCTCTCTCTCTCTCTCTCTCTCTCTCATGTCACTGCTTTTGTCACGAAGGATGCGTCATGTTTCATTATAAAGAGCTGCGATCATCCCTGCAATACCTGTCCAGTAACACCCCTTCTACCTTCAGTAACTTTTTGCACATGTATCTGATTCAGGAGAAGAGCTTGAAGAGGAGCCCCACTTGCAGCAGTGGGAAGAGCGTTATGAAAGTTCCCCTTCTCTCTGTGAATGCAGAGCTCCTGTCGCAAGAGCCAGTGGTAAGTGACTTTTTAATGCAAGAGCCCAGGGAAAGCTGTTTTTAATTGTTTGCAGAATGCAGGTTTTGTGACTTTGTAATTGCATCGTGCAGACAATATATTTTTTCCAAGCTTTTGCTTATCCACTCTAACCTCTCAACTTGATGCACCGACACGCAGGCAGCAGCACCTCCGGAAGCATTGCTGCATCAGCAGCAGAAGCCCTCCACCCCAGCTGGAACCTCCAAAATGGATCGTTGCCCTACTAACCAAATTATGTGTAATTGAGTAAATGTGGACAACGCTGACGTGAGTGCGAATACAAGAAACATGTGGGTGCATATACAAGAAACATGTGAGAACTAAGGCAGAGCAGGTGGTCATATTCTAAGCAGCAGCTATGTAAAAGGCTTAGATCAGTTCCTTTTCATATTATTAGTGTTGTGGGAGGTGCACATGCATGCAAGCCTGCAGAAATTTCTATGCCTTATACTCTTGAAATTGCGCGCAAGAGTGTTACCGCCCTTCCCTTCTCAAATAACAACACTGTATGACCAAAGTTTATCAATGTATGCGGCGCTGCATATTATGCGCCACTCGGTGATTTCTAGTATTCCAGACTTTTACAATTTCTTGGTGTCTACTATTTACTAATGTGCTATTCCTGCCCTCCTGCCCTATGAACTTTCAGGGCAGCAGCTCCTCATGGTATCTAAGGTTTGCTATTCATTTTGGAATGGATTTTTCGGATGCTTTTGTAAATCTTTTAACTAATGCAGTGAGTGACACAATTTCAAGGGTATCAAAAAATGGAAGTCTAGAGTTGACTTGTCCAGCCAGCGCCCGATGAGGAAGGATCCAACAGTCAGCGCTGACACTGACAGTGAGTCTCATTGAAAGAAAGAAAAGAAAAAAAGCTACATAGGCAGAGAAGACCATCCCTACATCAACTTTAAGCAAAAAGACACGTAGACTGCTGGCAATCTAGGAGCAACCTTTAGATCCGTCCAGGTATGTGCCTTGCCGTCCTGTGAGCAGCCGGTCCAATTCCCCATTGCTTGAATTGCTAAATTTGTGTCAGGTCTTGGTAGCTCATCTGTACCATTGCAAAACTAAGGGCTTACTATGGGTATTACTCTGCGCTTTTCGAGTCTGGCCGCGTGCGTAGGAAAGGTTCAACCTATCCTAAGTTACCTGTCCTGAAAGGTCATAGGGTTTTACAGGGTTTTACATTGGTTAACCTACATCCCGAATATCTGGCTGATCAGTCGCTGGTGAAACATTCTCAACCAGCTATCACAAGGTTAACAAGTAAACAAGCTTCTACAAGAACTTTAAAAAGAAAATTGCCGTATGCCATGCTGTGCTTGTTTCCGTTTCGTTCAAGTGCTATGTTTTGCATATGCAAGATATGCGTGGCTTTGCTCATTCAAAGTGCTCAACGTAACGTTCCACACACAAATCCAATACGAAATGGGCAAGGTCAAGCTGGAGAAGCATGAAGTACATTCTGGCCTACACTCAAAACACTCTGGAACCACAAAGTCTGTGTTGGCATTAACATGCGGCTGCAAAACGTACAACCATGAGCCAATCGGTACAAGGCACATGATAGAGCACGTCCATGACAGCACACAGCAGCCATGACAGGCACATGAAAGGTCATAGAGGGGCAATTTTGCAGTGCTTGCACAGGTCACAGGAAAAAGAAGGCCTTCAGTCAAAACGGTTGACTGCTAGCCTGTTCATAAAAAACAATAATTCATGAAGAAAAGGGAAAAATGCTTTGATTTGATAGAATTTTTCTGGACGAATCAGGCACTTTCTACTATTCTCAAGCTAGCTCTGAGGATGTTTTTCATTTCTTGCAGAAGCAAACTAATGAAACGTATGATAAATTGCTTATTGTTTTATTTCCGATCTGATCGATTTTTTTTTGCAGTTGGAACAGTCGAGCAGGCCGAGCAGCCAAACTACCGGGCTGAAGGTCAAACCCTGTTGTAACTTGTAACTCGTAACTTAAGAAAGAAAAGGAAAGATAAGACTGTACATAGTGAATGCCAGGTACGCAGGGAGCCACGCTATTGGAAGAGTGAGATAAAAAAAAGGAAAGGACCAGAAAATAAGGAAGTGTATTGGGCATATATTGGGCATCACATAGATTGCAAGCAGGGGAAACAGTGTCATCCCATGTGACCTGCTCAGCTTTCAAGGTATGGACACGAAGGCGAAATGGAGCCACACTGCGGACAATGTGTTTGGGTAAATACAAGTAGAAATACTTGGGCAGAATATCAGGAGAATACGTGACATGTGCAGGCTTGGTTGGGAGAGCACACCAGTGCTGATAAGTAAAATTTTTTTCTGTTTGTCTCGCGGGTTATAACCAGAACAATGTCTCCAAATATGCGAGATGGCGAGACTTGCGATCCACAACAAGCTGACTCAAGTCCAAAGGATCAGCAGAGCGTACCTTTTGTTGAAAATGATTGGCACGATGTAAGCACTTCATGGCAGACAATAGATGGGATGTGTAGCCAGGGCATCTTAGGATCGAGTGCCAATCACAATGATACAGGTTACACCCATACAGAACCTGACCATCTATACACAGCAGCCGTAAGCCAAAATGGCACGCCTTCCATTCCCCTTACCCATCCTAACACCCCAAACAGCCCAAATACACATACCGGTAGCCAAAACCCTAGGAAAAAGAGGAAGAAATTACTTCAGTTAGAGATAGAACTCCAGACCTCAACTATAGACCCTCTAGCTTCAAGCTGTGATGGCGGTAGTATCTGGAAGTACAAAGAAACTTCTGTAAAGAACCTGGCTCAAGAGACCACAGCAAACCATGCCATCAAGGCCATCTACAACTTTGAATTTGACATCACACTTATAGATGCATGGAGAACCTGTCCAGCCAAAAGAAGGGACACGAGAAATGATCCCTTATCCCAACAGATGCAGTACAACACACATTACGGGCCCATGATGATAGAGAAGTAGGCTTTGCCTTTCTTCAAAAAAGCTGGCTTTCAACCAGCAAGCATCTACACTGCTGCCCTCACCGACATTGAATGCGCATGTTGTCAGATATGCAACTATCCCGGAGGCCTGGAGCCTATAAATTCGGAACCCTCCTACCTTGACATGTACATTTGTGATGCCTGCCAACGCAATTACCACTGGAAATGCCTGACAAAGCTTGGTTGCTACACTGACGAGCAAAGACATGAGGTCCACATAGCTAAAACCTGGGCTTGCCCTACCAGTGCTTGCCTCTACAATGAGGACAAACTCAATAGAGAAACAAACTCTAGAGAAGACCTGCTTAAGGTTAGCTGGGCACCATCATGGAAACCAGAAGAAACAAAAATAATCTGGCCAATTTGGCCAGGAAGGTTGGACCTTCCACTAGCATATGAAAAAATAACTACGCAGGCACTAGCGTATGCAAGAATATGAAACCGAGCAAAGCATATCCAACCTCCTCCTTCCCACAGCGGACCTAGCCTTCTCCAATCTAGAGGGACAAGGATCCAACAAACTGGACGCAAGCAACACAAGCCAAGGTTAGGCACAGAACTCCGCAACAAAGCTATCTTTGACATACACCGCACCAATCCAGAAACAGATATAAAACCTACAGGCTCCTGTGAATGTTGGATCCAGGAAGTTGACCTTGTTAAACATAGTCCCAAGCCACACCCTAATCAGACTCCACTAGATGCTGCAAACCACACTCCCCCTTCTACTATCCCACCTACTCTTATCCTCCCAGGGATCTACAAATTAAGGATGGCGTGTATCTACTATGCGGACGCAAATGCGTTGGGATGACCCCTCATCGTTTTGATGTCTTTTACAATGCATTTCACAAAGCCAAAGTTCTTGGCCTACATAATAGCATCTGACTTCCACCAACAAGCTTCGCATCTGAGCTGAAGGGACTCCTTGCCTGCAAGACCAATTGGAGAACACACATCAGAGCAAAATTGTTAAAGGCTCCTTTTCACGGACACTTCCACCTCCCATACACAATGCCCTCCAAAAATAAGCACACGGCACTGGGTGGCACCCAAGAAAAATGGCCTCTCCCTTTAACTATAACACTCAACACCTACACTACTGGAGCTCTGACCCCCGTGACATTTTTTCTGGTGCCCATTACAATTTCCTCTCATCCAAGTACTCGGGGACTCCATCTGCCACCCCATCTATGACGATGAGGCCTCAACACTCAACCAAGTAGTACATGTAGTTTCCCCTCACATTGGGTACTTCACAGAATGAGAGGTAACGAAGAGGCAAGGAGCAGCATAGCTCCAGCCAGGCAACTCCATGAATTGAACATCCAATTCCGCCATATCCACTTGATAGAAATCAATTACTGCAAAGATACGAGGCCTGGTGCCCAGCTAGAAGCTTCATAGCAACAACACAGTGAGCTGTGCACACAACTTCAAGGTGCCGAGATCACTCTCCACGCAATCCTCCTGGGTGTGGGTGGGACTATCTATACTGCCCAAAAGGGGGGCCCATGCTGAGATGTTGGAAAGCTTGCTCTATGGCTTAGGGGTGGGTCTTGAGCTTGCTGGACAGGGCCTGCCTGACAGTCGTGTCGTAGGTCCCATGGTGGAGGCCAACTTGCTGGTGTAGACTTCTGTGCCACCTCTTCCTCTTGGTCTGTGTGGTGGGGCCCTGCCTTTCAGGACAGGTGACCTTTCCTTAATGCACGCGGCCAGACTTGGCAAGCGTAGTCTTTCTTTCTTGCTTGCTTTTTTTCTGCCCATACTCTGGATCAGTCCACAAAAGTAGAGATTGGGCTGCAAAGGTCTACCAGACTTTCACAAAAGCTCCATGCACATCCTGTGCAATGTGCGCACAAACTTACCTCTACCAAACATGCCATTGAAAACAAAAACACTCATTACAATTATGGTGCCCTGGGGCCGCGTGCTGCCAGAAACCCAACAGACCCACACTAGCTAATCCACTGGTGAGGGAGACTCACGGCTCTTTGAGCCATGTGTGAGATTCACAGCTCTGTGAGCCATGTGTCTCCTTTCCCTTAATCGATGTAGGGAGTGTTCTCACAGCCTTCGAGGTTTTTCCCTTTCTCCGAAGCCACAAGCACAAGCTCACGCACAGTCTTCATTCTTACTTTTGGCTCTCAGATCTACAGACAAGGGCCCCAACAGTAGACTAACAACCTGTACCGTGTCAAGCAATTCAACTTCAGAACGTTAATTGGCAACATGATATCAACTTCTAGTTTAGAATTGATGGCCCTTTGGTGAGACCCTTCCTAGGTTGATAGTTAGGGGGCCACATCAATTAAGGAAAATGGGCTGGTTTGGTCCAGATCCTCATTAGAGTCTTCTTTTTGTAGCTTCGTGGTGGAGGGGACTCACGGCTCTTCTGAGCCAATGTGTCTGCTTTTCCTTAATTGATGTAGGGAGAGTTTCCTCTGCCTACGTAGTTTTTCTTTTCTTTTCTTTCTGGTTTGGTTACGGGCACCTTTTTTTGCTTCAGCAAAGCTGCCCACGTAGGCAGGTACAGCTATGTGACCCTTTCCCCTTTCCCTAAGGAAAATGGGCCACCGTGATGGCATTTTTCTTAATCCGTTTTCAATTACCGCACAGGTACCCTCTTCAATCAAAAGCATGCAGTGCACTTTAAAATGTCCTCCAGCCTACAATGTCCCCTCTGTGGGGAGCCAGACAGTGCCCTTCACATTCTTTCAGGATGTAAGCACTCCACCATGTCAGATATGGTAACCGAGCGCCATAACATTGCCAGTAGAATCCTCCTTAAAGGTGTAAGCAAAGGCCCTTTTGGGGCAGGCCTTGCCTCCATGGACATTGGCAGCGCAGATCGTCTTGCTCTACAGAACCTGCAGATCCCTGAACACTCAACAAATAGAACCCTTCCCAAATTCATTTTCCCTCATCGTTTCCCTGAAAAACAAAGGCTCACTTCTAGTTGCCCTGATGCCATTTTAGTTGTTCCAATGAAAAGAGTGCTAAGGACCAATTCCCGGTATCCATTGAGAAGTAGAGGGGGGCGCGGGGGGAACAGGGAGCACTCAGCGCCAGCCACAGCCACCCCACCTCCTTCCAAGGTCCGTCATCCTAGTCAGCTCCTTCCAGAACAGAGGCACGTCCATCTCGTGGAGGTCAAATACTGTGAAGACACCCGGCCCGAGAACCAGCTTGAGGCCTCCAAGCAACAGCACCGCAACCTATGTAGCCATCTCTCAAGGGCCTCAGCTCAAGTCACCCTCCATAAATTTCTGTTAGGTGTGGGAGGCGTCATCTACACCCCCCACACTCTGGAGCCTTTTAAAGAGCTTGGTCTTGACACTCATACAGCTACCAGGCTTGCTCTGAAGCTTCATGCTCACTCTGCTCAGTGTGCTTATAAACTTGTTAGCACCAGACGCGCTCTTGAGAAGACTTCTCTCAACTCTCATCACCAAGACTGAAAAAAGAATCTCCAGATTAAAATTCTAGCCGGCTGCACACTGCTTTCATTGACTTCAAGCAAGCATATGACACCATCCCTAGGCAGGCACTCTGGCAGCACCTGTAGCGGACACGCATGCCCACTTCTTGTTTGTCCGTCATTAAAAACATGTACGATGCTGATGAGTATATTTTGAAGGATGGAGACAAGAATGCTCAGGTGCACCCTAACACAGGTGTGAAACAGGTCTGCCCTTTGTCCCCTCTGCTTTTTTCTCTGTATATTAATGACATTGATGAAATTGCGGAGGGGGCGCAAGGTGCTGTCACGGGTACGGCTGAATTCTATGCGACGCACATGTTATATGCTGATGACCTGACTCTGATGGCCAACGATCCTGTTGCGTTGCAGACCATGTTGAACCGCTTGCATGCGTATGCTCAGAGGAAGCACTTAGTCATCAACACAGCTAAACCTTAGGTGGTGCACTTCAATTCCTCTGGGTCGGACCTGCCTGTTTTTCATATTGGGGGGGTGCCACTGGCACACAAGGAGTCTTAGATACCTTGGCATGATGTTTCACAAGTGCATGAGCATGGCCAAGTCCTCTGAGCATGCAACTGGCCCCTTCATGGCGTCTGCATTTCGGGTTCGTCAATTTGTTCGTGAGGATTTTCTGGCAAATAGGCCGTACGTGTCTCTGTGGCTTGGGAAGACGTATGTGGTTCCAGCTGGAATTTATGCAGGCCAAGTGTGGGGCACTGAACACATTAAAGCGGGCAAGGAATTTGCAAGTGATCTGCAAGTGCAGCACATGAGTTATCTTAAGAGCACACTGGGTGTTAAGCGTGCCACCACAAACTGGGCTGTCCTGAGGGAGTGTGGTCATGAGGCGCTTCAGTTTTACTGGTTTAGGTCTGTTGTCAAAATGTATAATAGCATGCTGAGGTCTAACAGTGAGACGTTGAGAAGAGTGTTGAAAGCGGATTTGAATATTCATTCGCGTGAGCCAGCCTGCTGGACTGCTCAGGTTTTAGATGCTTTCCAAGGCTTACAGCACTGTGATTCCTTTGTGCAAGCTGTGCGGCAGGGCACTCCTATCCCTATTCAAGAGTTTACTGATGACCTCAGACACAGGCTGCGGGCAGTGTGGAGAGATGTTGAGGGAGTGAACCCGCGGGACACATATAGTAAGCTGGCAACTTACCAGTCTCTTTTTGCAGTGCCTTTTGACCATAACGTGCGTGCCCCTGCCCGTTTACCAAGGCACATGCATTTGGATTTGTCTCCACATGTCATGACGAATGTTAGCCGTTTCAGACTCAGGGCACACACACTGAAGGTGGAGACAGCAGCTTGGGATACTTGGAACACTCTTTTGTGTGATCGCTGTTCTTGCGATGAGATTCAAGATGAGGCTCGTGCCCTTTTGGTGTGCAGAGACGCAGATGTTTGTGCTTTGAGAAGAAAGTACGCTTACCTGTTCAACTGTTTCTCCGGTGATTTTTCATTGGAGCAACCTTTTTTACAACAAGCCAGTGTCCAGGATGTTTCTGATTTCCTCTTGCAACACAACAACAAGCTTTTTTCGTTTGTTTCTGAGCTTATGGACATTATGTTGGCTGGCGAGGACCAGTCACAGGCCGATCAGCCGAACAGTCTGGCTGAAGGTCCCCCTGTGTAAATCTAAATCTAAATCATTGCCAAGATCAGGCACGGGCTACTGCTAGTAACCCTCCTGATCCCCATTGACTTCTTTCTCGTTTCTCTTGATGAAGGGGATACACGGTGCCTTGGCCCTAGGTATCCTCTATTACTTAATTGATGCGGGGAGTGTCTTCACGGCCTGCGTGGTTTTTCTTTTCTTTTTCTTATACCAGACTCCTTCTTACTGGGCTTGAACTTTACTGTCTCAAATGAATGGCTTGTAGCATCATGATGCCCGTGTCTTTTACACAAATTTTGTGCTGCAGCCTTCTAGACACGAGTAAAATTGTGTAATGCCTGCTACTATGCTTCCCATCAGCAGCTAGAAGCCTCACAGCAACAACACAGCGAACTGCGCAAACAACTCCAAGGTGCAGAGATTACTATCCACCCAATCCTCCTGGGTGTGCGTGGGACTATCTATACTGCCAATTCCTTGGATCAATTAAAAAAACTAGGGATTGACCCGCAAAGGTCTGCCAAGCTTGCACAAAAGCTCCACGCCCACTCTGTACAATATGCGCAAAAAATTGCCTCTACCAGACGTACCATTGAAAACAAAAAATACTTAACATAACTCTGGTGTCCTGGGGCTACATGCTTCCAGAAACCCACCAGACCCACACTAGCTTCCCTCTTACCCTGTGGTGAGGGAGACTCACGGCTGTTTGAGCCAATGTGTCTCCTTTTCCTTAATTGATGTAGCGGGTGTTCTCACTGTCTACGTAATTTTTTCTTTTTCTTTTTTCTAAAATGGGCATGAACTTAACTTAGCAAGCTTCTCCTTCTCTATCTACAGGCTAGCAGACAGTTGTTCCAAATGAACACCTTTTGCTTTTGTTAAGAATGAGTACAGCTCCCAAAGACAGATCTGGAGGCAGGTGCTTGCCACCCACAGGTCCCAACTTACACTTACTCCTTTAAAAAAACGAAGTCCAAATTTCAAAAGTTGTGGGCATCCAAGACCTCAACCCGAATGGCTGAATGCCTATGCCACTCTTTATATTTTAATTCCACAAAAAAGAAGAAAAGCAGGATATATAGGCAACATAAATACTCATACTCTTACAGATCCCCATTAGCACTTTCTGCCTTGTAGCTTCGTGGTGGAGGGGACTCACGGCTCGTCTGAGCCAATGTGCCTCCTTTTCCTTAATTAATGTAGAGAGAGCTTTCTCTGCCTACACAGTTTTCTTTCTTTTCTTTCTTACTCTTACATCAATTAAGAATGAAGAACTCGCTTAATATGCACGGCCATATTCGGTCAGCGTTGTCTTTTCTTTTTCTTAATCGCCAATGGGGATCAGGAGGGTCACTTGCAGCAGCCCATGCCAGACGTGTGAAAAGAAAGTTGTCAAACGTCTTCACGATAGCATGTCTGATGCTAGCAGTTCCATAGGCCATGGGTATGAGTCTTTATCTCAAAGTTCCTTTGCTTGCTACACTGTTACACTTGTACAGACTCGGAGCTGGCTCATTACACCAGAACCTTCTTTTTACTGCAGTCTTTCTTTGCATCAAGTGCTTCAATTCCGTGCTTCATTTTAATCAAATGAGTCCCATATCTGTGTTCAACCCACTGAAATCGAAGGGTTGCAGCTTCAACTCAGCTTGAGGCTTTCTAAGCGCAGGGTGAGCCAGTATCCACACCTGTAACCCAAAAGCAACGACATCCGCCCAAAATGCATGTCAGTAAAGTCACCATAAAGCAAACAAGGAGTCAAAGCTCATGCCTCAAAGGTAGAATGGGAAATAAATAATAGTCAGGGTAAAAGCCAGTCAAAACGGGTCAGCAATATGACCCGTGGGGGCTTTAATTGTGGGATCACAGGAAAGGTCGATAATACAAGAGGGTCGAGTATAGACGTTCGTATTTTACCTTTACAGCGAGGGTCTTTCATACATTGCTGGAGAATCTCCAGTGGAGATGCTCCTTCCCACCATTCCTCCCCGTATGAAGCCATGTCAATCATTTTCGTATTTCATAATATTTCATGTTCAAAGCAAATGACGAAAATCATCCTACCTCGCATCACCATAAGGGGCCCATAGCTCCACCCTGAGACCATCTTACATTTCACTCAAACAACTTTGCAATGATAGTCTATTTGGGGACTCAAGCCACTAAATGTATCATGTGTAGGGTACAAAGCTAGTAAACGCCTAGGTTAGTGTTTAGGGGATTTTACACTGGTATACAGTTTTAAACTCAGGAACTCAGAGCACTCAGTGCAAATTATGCGCACTAAAGAAAATCAGGAGTTGGGATGTAATATAAATGGTTCCCAAATTGGCAGCAATTAAGGTCAAGGAGGGGAAGCAGTTGCAATTAGGCATAAGGTACAAGCCAGAAGAGTTGCTTGCAAGGCTCAAGCAGCCTACCCAGCTCAAAAAGCACAAGCAGAGGTTTGACATTATCATTGCTGAGGATCTGCCAGGGAAGTCATGTGCTCTGAGGTGCATAAGGTGCAAGGACATTTTTAGCCCTGCCAACCCCTCCCATGCCGGTTTGTCTAACAGCACACTCTGATGCAAGCAGCCCGTGGAGCCTCATGTGGAGCTGGATCTGACATTGGATCCAGCCATGGCAATAAGAGCAGGGAACAGCAGCCACTGACAAACACCTTCTTGCCTCCATTCAAGCAGGATGGTTGCGTGTGTACAAATGATTTTGTGCCTCATCTTTCACCTGTTGGCTCAACATTCCTATTCAGCAGTGTCAGCAGTGGGTCCTTGGGGGTCAAAAACCCTGCCCCACATAGAAATGAGGTCAATATTCTTGAGTTGGGGTCTAGTGTATTTATTAATACAAAGATATTTCCTATAATATAGTATATTTTAGTTGTACATACTACTTCTTTGATTCGATACACCAGTGTACCTTGCACTCTAGTAATAAGAATCAAACAACTTGGTGCGATAGATGCAAACTGGAAGGGAGATTTGGTGGTAGAAATTTGAGCCAGCACCACAGCTCAAATAGGCATGTGCGCCCGAGCTGGCAGCTTTCATGCTCTAGTGCTACAGAAAGCCTTGAAGCTGCCATTCGCCATTCTGGACGCACCTACACTGGGGACACTTTTTCAAAACACTTGTCTTGGGGCTTCAATGGACCTCTCTGGAATGTCAGGCATTTGCGATTAAAGGGATGAACTGGCAAGGCAGTAAACAATTCTCCTGTTTTTGGTCTTAGCAGGAATGAAAATTTTTTTGTTGACATTTTCAGCCCTTGGCCAATGCAGTCAAGAACAAGCACCTCATTACTTCAGCTAAGCTGCCCTCACAGACAGATTAATCATACAATCCATTCCTTTAGCTGCAATGAAGAGAACAATGTATCTCAGGAAGAGCAGATGTATGCTGATCAGTAGTAGCAGCAGCAGCAGCAGCATCTAGCCTTGCTGCTGCCTTTCGTGCAACTTTTGGGGGCTCAAAGTGGGGGACAGATCGGAAGGGAGGCAATCGCGGTAGGAACATGCCGAATCTTTTTCCCAGAAAGACAGCAAATCAGGCTCTGGTACTTCCGCTTTCTTGGGAACCCTTCTGGCATTGCTTTGTGTAGACAATGTAAGGGCACATGCCAGAAGGTATGAAGGATGGTACAAGCTCCTTAGCGACATTTCTTGAAGCAAGACATGACTTGTTAGAGATGATTATGAGATTGCCCATGCCAGGTTACTCCATGAGTGCCAAACAAATTCTGCATACATCAGCATTTCCATTTCCTTTGTCTTCAAAAACTCTAGGAACCCCAGCATCTCATGCTGGTCAAAATTGTGTCTTTGCCCTTGCCAGTCTAGCTTTTTGAGTTATTCTTGGGTGCCTCGATTTTTCTTTGCAGAGGCCCTTTATGGGAAAATCCCTATGTCCTTGGGCACGTGTAACAGAAAAAAAGGGGCCCACCTTTGCCCTTGGGTTCCCCAGAAAAATTTAACCACCAACAGTTTTATGCAGCATTTGCACTTGTGGACTTAAGGGATCATGGCTTTGTCATGGCTTTACTCATCTAAACTGCACGCACCATTGAGCTGAGTAGCTTCTTTGTATTGCTGGTCGAACACTCGAAGATGTATGCGGTGTGATCTGCTTTTCTGCTCATCTGGTCCAGTGTGTCTTCAAGGGTAGAGAACACCTAAGCAGCACATGCAAGATGCTTAGCTAATGGGCATGCAGCAGGCACTTAGTATAAATCACCCCCAAAATATATTGTATGCATTAGTGCACACAATTCTCTCATTAGCTCACAAAGCAGGCAGGGGATGTTGATTCGGAGCTTTAAGCACAATGAGTTGTGGACAGCTTCCATTGGAACAAATTCTGGAATCCTGGGATGGAGCATATGCTTCTTGCCTGAGAAAACAAGTTTGATGCTATCAAATGCGCCATTTTTACCCAGAGCAAATAAAGCACAACTCTGAAGGTGGTTGGCAGGGATTGGGATGCACTGTACTGGGTGCCCATAAATTTTGAGACAAGAAAGAAGCTCAGCGGACAAAAAACACACCTGTCCATGATCAACCCATTGGAACTGGTTTTCAACTTCTCACCTCTTGAGGGCAGTTCAGGCCTGCCATTGGCTTCTCATGGATGTACAAGACGTCTACCTGCAAATTGAGGATTGCCATGCTAGATCCTGGTGCTAAAAAGTAAAGGGAATTAACTAAACATTTGACTTGCACACCAGGCATGAAGGAAGTCAAATTGGAAGCCAAGTTGCACCAATGTTAGTCACTCACTGCTAACCCTTGTCCGTGATTGGTGATCCACACCGGCACCATCACTCACTGCTAATCCTTGTCCATGATTGGTGATCCACACTGGCACCATAACTCACTGCTAATCCTTGTCCATGATTGGTGATCCACACTGGCACCATCACTCACTGCTAATCCATGTCCATGATTGGTGATCCACACTGGCACCACATTCGAGCGGCAATACAACATCAACACACGGGCCTGCGCAGTATTGCAGCAGTGCGAGACAGGAAGTAGATTTATGCTCCAAAACATTTGTAACCATGCCAAACGTTGAAATCCCTGTAAAAGTGTTCAAGCATTCAGACATTGAGTGCGCACCTTCATCCTGTGAGTAGAATGGTCCTTTTTCAATGCTATAATGTTGAAATCCCTCTGAAAGCGTTCAAGCAGTTAGTGCGCACCTTTATGCTGTGAGTTGAATGGCTGGTTTTTCTGGCGGCTACCAGGAGACTTTCTGATACAGTACAAAGGGAGCCAACATCAAACGATGCATGGGCAACTGGCGATCTGCTGGAGCTTGGCCGGATGAGATTGCGCAAAGAGTCAAGAAGGAGCCCGACATCTTTGGTTGGCTGGCAATGAACTGTTGCGTTGTCTGTCAGTGCAGATATCGCATACAAGTGGTTCAAGTTGCTGTGCTTCTGTGTGATAACGTGAAGGGAAAAAGAGGAGGCTGTTTGAGAACTGGAAGAAAGGAGAACGGTACACTGGGCGAATAAAGAGAAACAAGAAAAAGGGAAATGTGAGTAAAAGCTGAACTGTATGAGGAAAATCAGAAACTGACCTTTGCGAACAGTAGTTGCCCGCAGGCCCGGAGAACATCATGCATTTTGAGGGCCTCACTGTGCAGGTCAACTGCCAAAATCAGGAGCTCAGGGCCCGGCTGTACCATAGTCTTTGAAACTACCTGGCCCGGTCAGGGGCTCTTGAGCCAATTGCAAGCAATGGTAACAAGCAGGTGAAGATGGAACGCAGCTTATGCTAAAACATGTTGGTTGCCTGAAACCCCAGGCAGCATGGCTGGCATGAATGTAACCAGGAAATTGATAGTAACGACCTCTAAGTACAGGACACCTGTGTTACCACCTTAACAATAAAATAAATTATTAATGCATTTTTGAGATAAACATGGAACGCAGCCACGATCCCGAGATAGATATTGTCAATCCACAGCACCTCCACTTCTCAGCATCCCTTCTGTTCCTGTATGTTGTTTTGGCAAGTACCCGGAAGGGCTGGAGCTACGTGAGGTACCGAGCCTTTCAAGCTTGGAGCAGCTTCCCACACTGTGTTGACCAATCCATGCCATGTGCGGTTGGACAGAGGCCTCCTACCGTCCACTCACCACATTATTGTATCTGATGGTACAGGGAGAGGAGACGGAGGACTTCCCACACTAGCTTGCCTCCCTCTCCTCCTCCGCTACGCAGGTGCGTCATTTTTTCCTTTGGTAACTCCCCCATCTGCTGAGCGCAGCTCATGCTCCTGCTGCCTTGGATCAATGGTTGAAAAAGTTCTGACTGAATAAGGTGTTTGCCAAACACATGCCACTGACCTCCATGCTCCCCAAAAGAGCACCTGTGTTCAGACACTTGCGGCGCATGCTGCTGTTGACACACGGCCCGCACACTCAATTTAGGATTCTGCCTTATTATTTGCTCTTTCCTGGTAGGCTCAGCGAGCTGGATACCCCTAATGCCTCTGTCCCTGCGCGCACCCCCACACCGCCCTTCTCAATCTCCAAAACCATCAAGCGGATCGGACAGCCACGGCAGCAGAGCAACTGTTCCACGCCATTCACTCCGGGGGGCATGAGTGCATACGAGTCGACTCCTTACACTAGTCCCTCTGTAGAGCCTGCAGAGCAGAGGGGCAAGGAAGCTGGCGCTGGGGCCTCCGCAGCTGCTGCTTCACCTAAAGGTCAGTTGAGCTCGGAGTACTGTGTGCTTGGTTTGAGAGAGAAAGAGAGAGGGGAGGGGGTGAAAGGACTTACTTTAATTGTTAGAAGCCCTCTCCAGCACTCATAACTCAAGGAAACCTATTTCGCCAGGGTTTGCTGGTAAATTCAAGCTACAGCCGAGAGCTTGGGCCTTGACAGTGGTCAAGTATATTAGTGTACTCAACCAGTAGAAGCTGAGGATAACAAGTCAACAGGAGAGATTAGTATGTAAAGAGTTTTTGTAGGGTCAGATCTGCTACAGGATGAGCCAGAGCTCATGGCAGCCCAGCCTGCATTCAGACAAAGATGTGCAAGCCACATGGTACGCAGTAATATGTGGGGATGTTGCACTTTGTTTTGTTGGCGCAACCCTGAGGCACATCCGGCAATCACCTCTCTATCTGCCTCAGAGAAATCTCTGGTCATCTTGACAGCCGCTGCAAACAGATGAAAGATCAAGCTGATACATTTTTGTTTTTTAGTAACGCCCGCAAATTCAGTCTTGCCCTCCAGTCACTCAAGCTCTCAAATGCAAATCTTTCCTGCCATGCGTCGCCCCTGCTCTCCCTGTGCGTCTTTGCTGCCAGCGATCCTCTCAATCCTGAAAGCCTGAAATTCCTGTGAATCTTTGCTGCTAGATACCCTCTAAACCGTGTCGTCCTGCAATCCCTGTGGGTCTGTGCTGCCACTAGTCCTTTAAATGTTGATGACCAGCAACCCCTTTCATCTGTTTTTCCATACCTTGCCCCGTTTGAAGGATCAAAGAGTTGATTGAATCTGCTCCTGCCCTTCATCCCTTTGGATCTTCACTGCTATCGGTTACACCAGCAGGCTGGGACGCAGCGAGTGCTCTGCAATTTTCCTGTCCTTCATCCCTCTGAATCTTCACTGCTATGGGTTACACCAGCAGGATGGGACCAGACAGTCCACAACTGCGCTTTCTACTGTCACAACTGTGTTTCTTGCTGCCCTTCATTCATTCCTTTGATTCTTTTTTTGCAATTCCATGCGGTTCACCGGCAGGCTGGGACGCAGCGAGTGCTCTGCATTTTTCCTGCCCTTCATTCCTTTAAACTTTCCAGAGGGGGCTATCTGAGGCCTAAAATTGTCCGTTTTTACCATGCTCCCCACATATGCGCCAAAACTGGCAGCTCTGAAACTTGGTTTGCTTTCTCTAGCACTAAGGTCTCAAAACTGCCAGTTTTGGCGCACATGCCTAATCATTATTGCATGAACCCTAGTTTCCACCATCAAACTCCAAATCTGACTACCCACTGTACCAAAGTGGGTGTTTTATAGTGATTTGGGGTCCTTGTGAAGAAAAAACATCATTGAAAAAGATAGAGTGAAAAGACACAGGCATTGGCGTTAGTGACGAATTTAGCCAGTTTTCCATGAAAAGCACCGAATAAGGGCTTACATGCCCCATGTGAGCTTTAGCCCGTCTATCTAAGCACACAGGGCGACTTACACAAATCTGAGCATATGCTCTATTAGCTTAAGATACCAGCTACACTTAGAAGCTAACATTGTCCCAATCAGATGAAGTGGCTGTGAGTGGGCGCACTTTGAGTGCCAGAAAGGAGCATATATGGGCACATGCTCAGATAGCCCCCTCCGTAAATTTTCACTGCTATGTATTGTGCTGGCAGGTTGGGACCCGGCTTTGCTTCAGAGATGCGCTCAAAACGAAGCGCTGATCTCCAGCGTGGAAGGCTTGCAGCGCTCTGCCGAGTTGCAACAGCATGTCAGGTGTGTAGCAAACCAAGATCGATGTTTATTATTATTTTTTGTAGATGAAACTCATTTTAGAACTTGTTGCCTTTCCTTAGTTATAATTGTAAGACTTGTTATTAACTTTTTGCAGCACACAGGGCTTCTTGTGAGTGTTTGTGTGCGTGTACTGCCTCATAGAGGAAGTTTTGAGGGCTGTACGTCGCGTATGCAGCTGACTGAACTGCTTGCATGCGTGCTGAAGGGACTCATAGGATGGGTTTCAGGTTTGCATAACTAAGTGCTTGCATGCGTATGTGGAGTTACAACATGGGTGCTAGCTGCTACACGTCAGGTGCGCAGCACACTAAACTGCTCATGTGTGTGCATGAAGTGCCTCACAGAAGGGGTTTTAGGAGCTGCATGTTGAGTGTGCAGCATGCTGAAGCGCTTGTATACATGCATGTGTGAAGGGACTCGCAGGACGGGTGCTTAGGTGCAGTATGTCAGCTGTGCAGCATGCAAATCTGCATATGTGCACGCACTAGACCAATGCCTGGCATGCATCTTGGCTGCAGCATGTAGGCTTTGCAGCGTGCAAAACTACATGTGTGCACGCGCTAGCCTGATGCCTTGCGTGGGTGCTTAGGTGCAGCATGTCAGCTGTGCAGCATGCAAAACTGCATGTGTACACGCACTAGCCAGATGCCTTGCATGTATCTAGGCTGCAGCATGTAGGCTTTGCAGCATGCTAAACTGCATGTGTACACGCGCTAGATCGATGCCTTGCATGCTTTTCAGCTGCTGCACGTCAGCTGTGCAGCATGCAAATCTGCATGTGTACATGCACTAGAACTTGCCTAACTTGGCTTTGAGATGCAGCATGTCTGAGGCAATGTGTGGTTTATTGCTGGCTAGAGTCCAAATTATGAGTCCTTGCCTCTGTTACAACAGAGCACTGCGCTGGCGCTTCTTGAACCCTTTAGCAATTTTTTGCATTGTAACGCTTATTTTTGTGTTTCATTGCTGATCTTTCCCATTATTTGATAATTTTCGTATAAGTGCGTTAATTTTTGCAATGTGCCAATACTTAGGTCTGCATGGCAATGAAAAGGGCTCTTGAACATGATTTGACAAGCTGTGGGCTCAAGAGCTTCAAAAATTTCCATGTGAAAATTAAAAAAAACAAGTGAAAAACAGTGTGATTTAAAGATACAAAATCCAGGCGAAAATTGTCTGGCAAGTTAAAAAATGAACGTTAGAGGAGGTACCTGATGCCCTACAATTCTGACGTGCAGCACTGATCAAACATTTCCAGCAGGTGAATACAGAAGAGCAGGAAAGAGATTTGCCAAATAAAGCATGCAATGGGCTGTAACACAAAAAATAACAACACTCCCTGCAACGGAAGCTGCCTACACACTCTGCATAAGCTGACTGCTTCAATTGAAGTATTGAGCAGCTAAAGCTAAAGCTAAAGCTTCAAACACACGGTTTTCCACCTAATCGTACATTTTTAAATGGAAACTTCTTCTAAAATGGCCTCCTACAAATTTTGTGTCCCGTTCTTTTGAATTTACCTGCTGGAAATGTTTGAGCAGTGCTGCATGTCAGAATGGTAGAGCATTAGGTGTCTTTAATAACCTTTGTCTCTTGTCTTTCCAGAACTGTTTTGTCTGGATTTTGAATCTTTTTATCTTGTACCATAACAACTAACATTTTAAATCCACTGCCTTTGTTTGATTACTCTATTTTTGTACACCAGGGCAACAACCTCACACCATAACTTTGAATCCATGGCTTTCATTTTCTTGGTCTACGTGAAATGCACCAGGGCCTCCACGTAGCACCACGACTTTTGAGTTCACTGCCTTTGTTTTTCCGGTCTGTGTTTCAGGGCCTCCACGACACACCCGGACTTGAATTCATGGCTTTCACTTTTTGGGTCTGTTTTTTTACGTCAGGGCAACCACGTCACACCAGAGCTTCGACCTGCACATAAAGCAAGTAGAAACCAAGCTCAACACCTACAGAGACTTGAGAGCATTTGACCGCGACAACTTCGTGCATGCCTACACAAGGAAGGATATAATGGTGAGTGCTCATGCGTCCTGCTGGGCAGAACGATACATATACCCTCCTGTAGTTTTCAAGACACCACCAAAGCCTCACGGTCCAGGTTTCAGGACCTATAGATGTATCCATCTATAATATATAGTTAATCTATGAATTCTGGCTCAAAGATTGTTCCTGAAGAGTGACAAGGTGAGCCCTAAGAGCAGCAGATGTGCTCCACAGGTGTATAGATGGGGCCAATGCATGTGCTAGTGCATGCTTGTGTGTTTGTCTATGCATGCTCATTGGTTAAGATGGGTTTACTTTTGTTAACCTACAGCCTGAATCTCTGGCTGATCGGTTGCTGTTAAAATATTCTCAACCAGCTTCGCAAGGTGAACAACCAGTAAACAAGACAAGTTTCTACAAAAAGGTTGTGCATAGCACCCACTGGAGAACACTAGGGACATCAGCAACAAAAAGTCCAGCCAATAAGCTTGCATCAGTCAGTCACTCCCCACGTACTATTCCTTCTGCTTCTCCTTGCCCTTCCTTTGAGGGAGGGCCATGTACCTGAACGATGCTGGTGCCTGGGGCTCACACAGAGCAGCCGTCGTTCCCTTATGGGCCAAATCTTGTGAATCCCTGGTCCCCCCCGCGCCGCCCACTTGCTTCTCACGTCTCCTTGCTTTTTGATTGACGCACTTGAGCTGGCAGAGGGTCATCAGAGGTTTGAGGTTAACCCCGTAATCTAGCCAGGACACCAGTAAGCTCGCATTCTCGTGGCCGTCTAGCTTGCTTGCTTGCTTGGCAGGGAAATGCTGCAACACTGCTGCCACATGACACGCCTGCCGTTCACCAGAAGGTACTCTCTCCACAATGGTTACAATGGTTACAATGGGGGGTGACCTTCAGCCAGGTCGTTTGGCTGATCGGCTTGTGGCTGGTCTCTGCCAGCCAAAAATAAATCCATAAGCTCAGACATAAAGAAAAAAAGCTTTGCATTTCTCTGATGAAGGAACTGATGAACAAATTGAGAGCTCACTTGATGCAGTAAAAAAGGTTGCATCTGAACAATATCCTGGAAGTAAGGTTCAAAAAGCATTTGATACTTGCGGCGCAGAGAACAAACGTGTTCATCAGTACAGTTAAAAAGGACGTGTGCTTCATCTTGAGTTTGGTTGCAAGGACACCTGTCACACACAGAGGTACCATCATCCTGCCAAACAGCCGATTCAACTTTCAAAGTATGAGCACGAAGCCGGAACCTGCTCACATTACGCATAACTTGCTTAGGCAAATCCAAAAAAAGGTACCAAGGCAGGGGTGCATAGGTTTGGCGAGCGTTGCAAGCAAAAGGAGTAGCAAACCAAGCTTGGTAAGTAGCTAGTTTGTTGTTGTTTTCCCTTGGATCCACTGACTCGGCTTCTCTCCAAACTCCTTGCAATCTGTACCTCAAGTCTGCACTAAAATCATTCATGGAAATGGCACCTCCTGACCTCACAGCCTGCTCAAAAATTTCAGAACCACGCAAACCTTGGAAGGCTTGAATTAACTGCGCTGTCCAGCACTTGTCATCCTTAGGTTGTAACTTCAAATCGGCTTGCATAACACGGCGTAAAGTACTACTATTTGTACCAAGCATGCTGTTGTACAGCTTGACTGCAGCTCTAAACCAATAGTACTGCAGTGGTTGATGCCCACATTCTCTACTCTCTCCACTCCTCAGGGCTCACCATGGTACTGCCACTGGGTGACAAACCCGGCAAGCCGTCCGTTGCCCATCCTCCTCGAGGATTACATTTTGCCCTTATACTTTTTTATTTTTAACACATGCTCATTGCACATATGGACACACTGGACACACTCAATCAAAGAAGCCTGCAACTTGCTGCTCACCCGAGCACAAATGACTAGACACATTCCAGCTTTGGAGACCTTGATTTGGTAATGGAGCACTAGGAAAGACAAGTCATACTTGCCTAGCATATGCCTAAAAGATGCAAGGCTGGGACTTTTGCTAACACACACACCCCTCCTTGTGTGTATTCCCAATTTAGATGAGCATCGCCTCCTGTGATGGAGTGACAAACTTTGCCTTCCAACATCACCACCACCAGAAAAAGGAAAGTCTCATGAATTTTTGGTCTGAGTACAGCTGTCCCTTGGCCCATTCATCGTATCAAACTGAAGCGCAGCTCCTTGGTACCTTTTGCCGCAGGAGTTTGATGAGGTGCCCCCGCACTTGGCGTTGCTAATCCTGGACCATGCCTCAAGCGCGGTGCTCATGGCCTCATTGCTGCTGTCCTACCTGCACTCAAACCCTTACAGCCCTGGTACGATGTGCTAAGAAAAGAAAAGAAAAGATGAAGGCAGCCTGAAGGCCGCTAACATGAATTACTGGTGCTTCTGACAGTTGCTGCTGGACCTGCTGATGTGTACTGCTGGTACAATCTGCTGACGTGACCTAATGCGCACTGCTGGTGCTACTGACTTTTGCTGCTGGCACTGGTGACGTGTGTTCTGGCACGATCTGCTGACACGCACCTCTGTGTTGCCCACCTGTGCAATTGTTTGCAACCGGTGCCGCTGAAGTCTGTTGCCAATGACTGCATTGCTCCGTGTCTGGAGTCTGCAGACAACGTTCACTTGCCTTGCTTGTAATGTTCAGAAGGCTCACTTGCCTCACTGTGTGCTTGCTCTTAATGTAAGGTGCCCCACGCTCCTGTCATCTCATGCTGCTTGTTTTGTTGCATACGTAATGCCTGACGCATGTTGCATGCATGATGCCCGGCAGGTTTGATTGTTTCACAGTCATGCCTATGTGCGTCTTTTCACACAGCCACGCCATGTGTGCGTTTTTTCACGCAGCCATATGTGCGTGCTGCATGCATGACTGCAGCGCTGCTGGCGACGTGGCTGGGCCTCCAAGCCCTCCTTGCTTGGCGTGCCAGCCATTTTTCCCTGGTGGCGTGTGCTGCTTCCATCTACTGTGTATACGGTGATGACAGGTAGGTTGAATGGAGTGCAGTAGAAAACCTTTCTCTGGTGCAGCAGGCGTCAGTCCAGGTTTGATGGTAACTCTCCTTGTGAGCTGCTTGCACCACTTTACATCTGATGCATAGCTCAACAGCATTACCTGGGACGCTCCTACCTGCACTGGTGTCCTTGTGGTGTCCTTCATCATCCCTGTGTTTAGGCCTTGCTTGTGCTGCCCGCATCTTTCATGTGGCGCATGGGAATGGGTATTCATGCTTAGAGCGATCCACTTTGCTCGGAGGGTGTTGTTTAGAAATTGCTTCCGTGTTATTTGTGCCATAGCCAAAGTTTTGGCAAATGTAGAATAGATTTCAGACCCACTATTTCGATCCGGCACGATTGAATGCCCATTTTTCGATCTCATGTGGTTGCAAGTTTAAAGCCTGCTGAATTTTATTTTCAGGATGTTTCTGTGTGTGTGCATGTGTGTGTGTGTGTGCATGTGCGTGCATGCACTAGGAAGCGCACGTGCCTTGGACTAGCATGACGCTTCAAACATTGATCCTGCCAAGGCCTGTGTTCATTGTGTGCCCATGATATTGACTCTGCCATCCAAACATTGATCCTGCCAAGGCTTGTGTTCATTATGTGCCCATGATAAGCATGGCTTTGGACTAGCATAACACGCCAAACATTGATCCTGCCACAAGGCTTGTATTCATTATGTGCCCATGACAAGCACACTAAATGCTGCGCAATGCTCCCTACATCATTAAACCGTGAGAAGGCTCACCCTCCTGATACAACGGGATAAGCAATGCCACGTGCTTATGAGAATGTGTTGTGCTTTCATGGTGTCTTTGGGACAAGGCCGTGAGAATACTAAGCAACAGCATGACTTGGCCCAGGTATAGCTCCTGGCCTGGCATGGTCTCCAAAGCCTCCGCTCTACTGTCCAAATCTGCCCAATATAGCAATGTATCATGTGCACAAGTGCAAACCTGGCCTTTAAAGGCGGGCCTAACAGGTAGTGACCTTGTGACTCAATTTCCAGCAGCACCAAAGTGTGCTTGCTTACAGTCCTCCTGGGTCCACTCCACCCAACCCTTGTTGCATGTGATGCACAGCATGTGGCAAATAGCATGGGACGCACAGCTTGTGATATACATGTGATGTGCAGGATGTGACCTGTAGCACGCTCACTATTCTAACCTCAGGTATGCCGCGCACCAAGTTGCGGCAGGCCCTGTGCGCACGGGCCTGGCAGCCCTGCTAGATCTGGTGCTCGTCTGCTGCAGCCTGGGCGTATCTTCTGTGGTGTCAGTGGTGCTGGTGTGCCTGTTGCCCCTGCGACAGAGCTTGGGGCAGCGTCTGATGCGTATCTACCCTGTGCGCGAGGTAGGTGGTGCTGTGTTCAGAATGTGCAAATGAACATAGAGTAGCATCTGATGCGCATCTAACCTGTGCGTGAGGTGGGTGGTGCTGTGTTGGGAATGTGTAAATGAACATAGAGTAGCGACTGATGCACATCTACCCTGTGCACGAGGTGGGTGGTGCTGTGTGTGGAATGTGCACTCCATACAGTGCAAATGCATGTGTGCATGCTAAAGCTTCGTGCGCATCTCCACTACGAGCGAGGTGGGTGGTGCTGTGTTCAGAATGTGCAAATGAACACAGTGCAGCGACTGATGCGCACCTCACCTGTGAGTGAGGTAGGTGGAGCTGGGTATGGAGCAGGGTTGACGAGTTCGCCAACCTAGAACTGTTCTAGGACTGGAACTTTTTCAAATTGTTGGCAAACACTTCAAAGAACTTGATGCCCTCTGCCAAAAATGGGGCAGAAGGCCCCCCAACCCCCCCCCCCGTGAACCCCAAACATCCCCCATTCCTTTTTTCCATTTTCCAGGTTCCACTCGGGACCTCTATTCTTCCCCATTACAATGTTTGTATAGCCTGGGGGAAGGGGGGAAGGGGGGGGGGGAAGGGAGGGAAGGGTGGTTGGGGGGCAGTTGATACCCCCTTCCCAGCCCGGGGCCCCTCGCCTACAGGCAAACATGCGTTCGAACTGTTCGTCTAACCTCGAACTTTTTCGAACTGTTGGCGAACTTATTTTGTAAAACCGGCCAACTCGTCAACCCTGGTATGGAGTGTGCACCCCACACAGTACAAATGCATGTGTGCACGCTAGAGTTTCATGCACATTTGCCCTGTATGTGAGGTATGTGGTGCAGGGCTGGGTTTGCATACCATGGAAGTGGAAGTCACACGGCAGAACAGATGACTATTTGTGAGGTGTTTTTTGCTTGACAGAGCACATGACTGCAACAAAAGAGCAAGCAAGCTCATGCACCCTAAACAAATGGCCGTATTGTGGCCCCGTTGATATGTAAAGAACAATGCGTTGGCAGCGGGAAAGCACCCTCCATTGAGTGCGGAATTGTGGGCACATTGGCTCTGGTGGCCTCGGTGCAGCCTGGTGGTGTTTAGGGCCCAGAGTCTGGTTCAGCTTGACCTGCCTTGACATCAGCGGCCCTCTCTGGCTTAGCCTGTGTTTCGGGAGCTGAGAGAGGTTCGTGCAAGTGGTCCTGGGTCAAATATGAGAGGCAATCAAACAGGAACGCGTAGGAACCAACACCATGCGTTGCGGATGTTGCTGTCGTCAGACCGCTCATGAACGTTTTTCCGCTGAAGAGTAGCTGCACTGCAGCTTCCTTGCGCCCTCACAGCATGCTGGAAGTTTCACTCACAGCAGCTGCACTGCGCCCGCACTGCACTGCAGCTTCATTGCGCCCTCACAGCATGCTAAAAGTTTCAATGCACTTCAATCTCACTGCACCTTCACTGCAGCTTCATTGCGCCCTGACAGCATGCTGGAACTTCTACTCACAGCAACTTCACTGTGCCTTCACTGCACTGCAGGTTCATTGCACCCTCACACCATGCTGGATAGATAAGCATCTGCCATGCCATGTTCTGCACGTGGAGAAAGTGATCTTTGCATGTGCAGCTGTTCCTCACGCCCGTGCACACACGCAGGTTGCTAAGCTCCAGGTGGGAAAAGCACCCGATGCCAGATCCTTCCCTGCCAGATCCCTCTGCAACCAGATCCTTCTACTTCCTGGCTCTCTGCAATCAGATCCGTCTGCTTCCTGGTCCCTCTGCATGCCAGAACCTTCTGCTTCCTGGTCCCTCTGCAATCAGATCCCTCTGCTTACTGGTCCTTCTGCATACCAGAACCTTCTGCTTACTGGTCCCTCTGCATGCCAGAAGCTTCTGCATCCATGTCCTTTTACGTCTGTAGGAGTGGGCTCTACAGCACGGGAGGAGCTCTGCAGCTCCAGCTGTTGTTTGCACACACACACACACACACACATACACACACAGGTGCAGCTGTTCTCCATGCCCCCCCCCACACACACACAGCTGCAGCTGTTCCTCATGCCCATACACACGCAGGTGCAGCTCTCCCTTATGCCCTTCAGCACACACACGGGTGCAGCTCTTCCTCATGCCTGTACACATACATGCACACGCAGCTGCAGCTGTTCTCCATGCACATACACACACATAGGTGCAGCTACTTCTTATGCCTGTACGCACACGCACAGCTGCTCCATATGCCTACACACACAAACACACATACGCACACACACGCAGCTGCGGGTGTTCCTAATGCCCATACACGCATGCAGGTGCAGCTTTTTCTCATGCCCATACACACGCAGCTGTAGCTCTCCCTCATGCCCATACACACACGCAGATCGCCAGGCCCGCGGAGACGCCCCTGTACACTGGCAGCCCCTCCAAGCTCGCCCGCCCCTCCAGCACTGGAGAGGCACTGCCCAAGTCTCCCTATGGACAGGTCCAAAGGGGACCCATGCTGTCCCCCGCACGCATGGGGCCCTCTCAGCACGGCGTGCCGCAGGGCGCAAGCAAAGGCAGCAGGTTCAGCCAGCAGCAGCACCTGTTCCCCACATCAGGTGCTTGGGCACCTCCGGCGCAACAGATCACGCCAGAGAACCAGCCCATTCCGTCCCAGCAGCAGCACCAGCAGCCGCTGTACAGCTTCTCCGGGCGGGCAGATTTGCCCTGGGAGGAGGAGATAGCGGCGTTCAGTGCAAGGCGCAGCTTGCCGCGGTCGCCCATTGGCAACCTGGCACCCACCATCTCAAAACGCAAGCACAAGTGAACTGGAAGTCAGGAGTGTGTGTGTGTGTCTTGTGTATGTGTGTGTGTGTGTTGTTTGTGTGTGTGCGCCACGCCAGAGCGTGCTGTTGATGTTGAGGCATTCGGGTTAAGGCTTTGCGTGGCAGAGCAATTCCACCTGCAAGGGATCATCCATGATCAATGAGGCCCCACGACGCCTGTCCTGCAGCTGCTTGGACGGTGCGCAAGGGATCATCCCACCTGCAAGGGATCACCCTTTGTCAAAGGGCATCCACGACCCCTGTTTTCCAGCTTTTTGGACGGTGCGCAAGGGATCATCCCACCTGCAAGGGATCATCCTTTGTCAAAGGTACACACGACCCTTGTTCACCATCTTGTGTACAGTATGTAAGGGTCCGACCACCTGCATGAAAAAGGGGAGCTGGTCTCAAATTTGGAGTGGTATCTTGATGTGCCAACTCAAAACTCACAGTTGGCACCATTTCATGCTTGTAACACGAATTTTTTTTTGGTGAGACCCTTGCTAGCTTGCTAGTTTGGGAGCCTTCGTTAATGCACGCAGCCTTTCTTTGGCTGGCATAGTCTTCTCTTTCCTTTTTCTTGGTTGCCCTCGACGTACCTGCACCAAGAGGACACTCTGGCAGCATTTTCTTTCGTTTTGTTCTTGCTCGTAAATTCCTTTGGTGTGAAGCTTGATAATTCATCTCCAACATGAACATCTTAAAGCTCTTTCTCACGCAAGATCAACATACTTGCTATAAGAAAAGGAAAAATCTATTCAACCCAGGTTCAGCTGATTGCGTCAAGGAAATCATTTGCTGTCAATTTGAAGGACGTTTCTATCATATTGCCAATGGGGTCATACATGTGCGCACATCCAGCGCAGCTGTGCCTAACCCTCGGATGGGAAGATTAACACGTAAGTGAAAAAGGGAAGGATGGAAGTGAAAAAGGAAAGACGGCTAAACAGCCCCAACATCACAAGTCAAATTTTCAAATCCATGACTCCTACCCCGAGACAGTGCAGGAATCCTGCCGCAGTATGCAATTTGAGAAATCCTTGAAAGAGAAACTTTTTTTTAGAAATCCTTGATTTTCCAGGTGACACATTCCTATGTGAGTGCCACTTCGGTGAAGAGTGCCTGTTTGACGCCAATTGATAGAGCTCGGAGTCAAAGCATAGTACTTCACATTGAAGTTCAAATAGAATGATTTTAGATTTAGTTTTACACAAGGGGACCTTCAGCCAGAGTGTTCGGCTGATCGGCCTGTGACTGGTCCTCGCCAGTCAACATAATGTCCATAAGCTCATAGATGAACAAATAAATCTTGTTGTTGTGTTGCAAGAGGAAATTATGCACAGCCTGGACACGAACTTTGTTGTAAACAAGGTTGCTCTATTGAAGAATCACCAGAGAAGTAGTTGAACAGGTAAGCGTACTTTCTTCTCAAAGCAAAAACATCTGCGTCTGCATATCAAGAGGGCATGAACTTCATCCTGAACCTCATCACGAGGACAGCAATCACACAAGAGAGAGTCCTGTGTATCCCAAGCCGCTGTCTCCACCTTCAGTATGTGTGCCCTAAGTCTGAAACGGCTAACATTCCTCACGACATGTTGAGACAATCCAAATGCACGTGTCTTGGTAAGCAGGCAGGGGCACGCACATTGTGATCAAAAGGCACCGCAAAGATGGATTGATAGGTTGCCAACTTGCTATAAGTTTCCCGCGGGCTCACTCCCTCAACATCTCTCCACACTGTCCGCAAACTATGTCTGAGGTTAACACCAGACATGCTCTTTGCTTCCTGGGGGCTTCGGGGGGGGGGGGGTCGCTGGGCGCGCGGAGGTGGATACAAGGAGAAGGAGAGATCCGGGCGTCTCGGGGCATGGCCAACAACCTGCCCGATCCTCATAAATTCAGTCTCTTTCCCTGTCCTAGGCTAGCTGTAGCTAGTGTAGTTTTGAGGGACCTCTGGTGAGGCCCTTGCTAGCTTGCTAGTTAAGGGACCTTTGCTTAATGCACGCGGCCTGTGGCCTGCATAGACTTTTCTTTTTGTTTCTTTTTCTTTGTCTGAGGTCATCAGTAAACTCAAAAAATAAGACATCGCCTTGCCGAGTGGGAGTGCAACACACAGGCTCGCCTGCTTGACGCATCAACCCATTTCCCACGCTTAAAGCTGCAATTGCCCAACATGCTAACACTGTTACCAGGCTCAAAACCCACAGTTTGAGAAACCCAATCAGGAACAAGATAACCTTGCACATCAATGTAATTGGTGTGGCAGGCACTATCTATGACTGGTGGTTGAGGACAACTCTTTTGGTTTACAAGATTTACAAGGATTAGTCCTTCAGTTAAGAAGTGCGACTGCTAGCCTGCTCATAAAAGGCAATTAATTCATGAAGGAAAAAAGGAAGTTTGTTGTTGTTCTGGTTTAAAAAAGCAGACACGTCATGAGATCCTGCCTGTGAGATCAAGGAGGCATATTTCCTGCGGAGAGAGACCACCTGGGGATGTGTGCAATGTTCCTCAGTTGATGTAGGGAGAGTTTCTTCTGCCTACGTAGTTTTCTTTTCTTTTTGCAATGGAAGAGGACATGTTGTTCATCTTGGACATCATCATCAACTTCATAAAGGTCACAGTTTAGGGAAGACCTGTGATTCCAAGTTGCTGTCTCATAGCGAAGGGTGTAAACACGGAGTCTTAATTGAGCCACGCTGCGAATGACATCATGGGGGAGGTCAAGGAGCATGTATTTGGGGAGACTGTAGGGAGAAAATGCATAACCGAGGCCCTGTTTGCAGGAGGAGCGCACCACTGGTGATAGGTCAAGCATTTACTGTTGCGCTCTCTCGGGTGTGTGCTGGAAAAAGGCGCCCAATATTGTTGATGCCTGGTCCTGAGATCCACAACAAAACGACTGAGATGGTTGGACTCACGATTAAGCAGCTTCTGTTTGTGGGAGCGTGCCAAACCATCCATGGCTGACAGAACATGGGAGGACCAACAATCATCAGACCTTGAGCTCAGCCGCATGTCAGCCTGCAAAATCTTTTTCATTGTGGAGCTGTTGCATTGGGTCAAACAATTGTAAAGACGTATTGCTGCTCAGAAGCAGTTGAATTGTAAGGGCTCCAGACCACATTCTCGCATGATGCTCCAAGAGGGAGTAGTATCCCTGACCCCCAGAATTCTTTTAAGCACTGTTAGCAGCCACTTCTGTATGGGATTGTCCATCTCTTTGCCTTGTCGAAGGTAAGGGGTAGCCCAGATCTGACTTGCATACATGCCAGCAGGGATTGCATACGTCTTGAGGAGCCAAATCTGGGCGTGTAATCTGTTGGCAAGGTCGTGCTCCTGAACAAACTTTTTGACTCGGAAAGTACCAGCTGTGAATGGTCGCAACGCTGCACCAGCTGCATCATCCAGATTGATTGTTTTGTCATACGCCATGCAAAGGTATTTGAAAGTATCTGCGTACCATCAAAGTAAAGTGGGGGCAGATTGTCAGACCTGGAATTGAAGCATCACCTCAGATTTCAGTGTGTTGATAGTCAGCTACCTTCTTTCAGCATAAGCTCTCAATTTGTTTAGCATGGTCTGCATGTTGGTATGGTCATTGGACATGAGAGAGAGGTCATCAGCGAACAGTAGATGAGTCACCATGAAATAGGGAATACCGGTGAGCGCACCCTGTACCCCTTCAGCCAGACAGTCAATGCCGTTCAAGTAAATTGAAAACAGCAGGGGGGAGAGAGGGCACCCTTGTTTGACCCCAAATGATGGCTGCACATTTGCTCTCTTGTCCCCATCCAGGAGCGTGTACTCATCCTCATGGTATAAGTCTTTCAGGATACACACAATGTGGTGTGGCATCTGACAGTTTTGTAAATGCTCCCACAACTTGCTCCTCGGGATGGAGTCATATGCTTGCTTGAAGTCATATGCGCCAGCCGAGCATCACTTCCTATGTCCATGTTAACCAAGCCTGCTTCCCGGGGGCTTTTGCTAAGAGCCTTTGCAATCATTCTTCCAGCAGCATTATGGCATTTAGTTCTCATGTTAGAGATGACAAGATTTTGGCAGAATTGAGGAAACTTCATGAAGAATTTAATGAAATTTAAGTAATGAATGGAGTCTACAATAACCTCCACTTTATATACACCTCTGACATCAGAGATCTCCGAAAGTGACTTGCAACATTGGTGCACTTGAACCCAAAGCTTCCTTCATCACCTGCCCCACCACCAGCACAAACAGCAGCAGCAGGAACGACAGCAGCAGGAGCGACAGCAGCTGCAGCAAGAGGAGCCCCAGTCACTCCCACCAAGCGGAAGCGCACCAACCAAGAGACCAACCCTGTCCAGCACCAACACTACCCTCCCCCAGCAGCAGGAGCAGCAGCACCTGTACAAGAAATGCACGCAGGTGGCTTTGGAGGAGCCAAGAGGCATGGACAAACTGCAGACCAAGAGACCCGAGTTCGAGCACATAAGACTGCGCAGGCAATACAAGCAGCATGGGTCCCTAATAGGAGGTATGGGGGGGTGTACGGGGGTCCTCAAGGGCCGTCCATACCCCGTGCCATGTCTTGGAGAGATTACAGAGGGTACTTGTCTGCTGAAGAGATTCAAGCAAGGCAACGCAGTTGATACCTTCTTTGACATGTGCACTCACCAGGCTGTATCGGCGGTTACCCTTCCTGAAGCATTGCATTGCATCTTTAACAGTGGATGCTGAGAACTGAAGTGCAAAGCAGAACATAACACATTTACTATGGCCTCTTAGGCCTTTTTCAGAGCGGTGCTGTTCTCAAACTTTCTGTGCTTCTTGTGAAAACACAAAAGTGTATATTCCTAACACTACAGCCTTATGGAGTTTTTTGAGCATGACTTTGCGTGCTTGTTTCATTAGAGTGACAGTGTGAGTGTGATTTTTACAGTTGACGCTTCTGAACTCAGCTCAAGGCTTTCAGTTGACATTTGCACAAGTTTAGTTTGGTTTGGTTGCAGGCACCTTTTGCTTCAGCTAAGCTGCCCTTGTAGGCAGGTACAGCTATGTAACCCTATCCTATCCTATCCTATCCTTCATCAGCTGCAACGCCTGCATCACATCGTCCATTTAGCCCTGCCACTCATCCATCTCTCCATATTCCCCAAAACTAGCAAAATTTGAAAACTAACAAACCTTTCCCTTCTTCTTTGGACTCCCCATCCGGCTGCCCACAGGGTCGCCACAATGCCAATTAACAGGGCATAACAGTGAGGGAAGCAATCCTCATCAATCCTCAATGCTTTTACATCCGACAAGTAAATAAGTCCATGTTCTCAACGAGGTAACAAGTCCAAGCCATCAATCTTAACTTATCCCACGTCATTTCATTGATTCACCTGTGAGGAGACAGAAATATGGTATTGGGCGTGGAAGAAAATGATTCTAGAAAGAAGATTCTAGAAAGATCTTACATGGCTAAGGACTGAATTTATGGTTGGAAGGAAAATCCTACCTACTGTCTTGGCCATTTCAATTGTTTAAGCATGGCTTGTCCAGTAGAACACAATCTCGTGTCACAAGAAATCAGCACAAGAGGCATGAGCTAATGGGTCCAGCAGTGTGCATTAGCACCTTTCCTTTAAAATAAGATGTGATGCTCCAGTCGACATGCATAATATACTAATCTTTTCTAAGGGCAGCATTGATGCTCAACCAAAGGTTGTGCCTTTCTGCTCTGCCTCGAATGTATTGAGGGCTAGAAAAGTGTGCCTATCCAATGGCAGCGGCTGTAAGGACCATAATTGTGTTTTTACCCAGCGCTGTGTATAGAGAACTTGATTGAGCAGACATGCACGCACACATCTTTGAGAACCTAGGCTTGAGATGTATCCTCTGCATATTGAAGAAGCCAAGGCCATAACTGCATGCATTTGAGAAAGCTGTGCACAGACACACAAACTTGAATGATTGAGTATGCGTGCAACCAGCTGAGATATTGCTTGGAGCTTGATAGCCATCTCTGCATTTGTATTGCCCTATGCCACTGAAGCAGCTGAGATTGGATGTATCACCTTCTGTGTAGCATGACACAATGCAAGCATGCAGGCGTGCAGTTACCAGTGTGGCTGAAGACATTTGGAGAGTGCAGATGACAACAGTACACCTGCACCTGGTTCAGTTAGATATGGCAGACTCCACTGAGCCAGTATGGATTCTGGAGATGGATTTGGATGGAACACAGAGTCGTTGATACTGCCTGACTGTGTCTAAGATGGTTGAAGAGATACTGCACTGAACAAGTGAACGAAGATATAACTTGCTTGAATATATTGCCTTCTATATTGATTAGTGAAGAACTTGCTTGTTGTTGGAAGATACTTTGACTCGACGACTTGTGTGGCTTGGTGTCCTTGGATCTTGGAATTGTTACCATAATATTCTTGTACAATACTATTCTTGGATAGAAGTGTCTGATACGTTGTATCGGAGATTTGATTCCAGACTGTGGTACAAATTGCTTGGAATACTTTTGTTCTGTGGTGAGTAATTAATTATTTGGTACCACCCTCTGGGTGGTACGTACTATGGTGTATTTCCTGGACGATTGTTGCACCTTTTTGTACTTGTAAGGAACTGACTGCTGTCTCTGCCTCCCTCCGCCTCTGTCAGAAAGGGCTCTGGTAAACGTCAGCTATCCTCAAGTGCACAGCAGGCCCAAACCTGGAATCCAAAGAACTAACTATGTGTTGCGCCAGCCTGCATCACATCACAGCAGCTGCCGGTGCTTCATAAAATTGGTCTTTACAGCGGCATCAAATCTTGCAGAATTTACATCGATTAACAAAAGGCGTGCGTGCAGAGAAATGTCAGCATTCATACTCACGTTGAAGGTCTGTACAGATCCATGCCAAGAATGCCCCCTGCTTCATAAACGTCACGTTGACCTGTTTGTCTTGTTATTTGTTGCTTTCTTTGCCCTCCCGGTCAACAAAAGGAACGTCTTTGGGAAGGTAGGGGAATTGAGAAAGAAAGCAATGCATGACCTGATGTATTTGAAGTGCATGGCTTCAAAAGATACCTGCAACAAGGGCATGCTACTCAAAAGGTTCTGGGCCCTAGCAATTTCAGCACTGCTGTGCATATGCACAAAGTCTCTAGAGAACTGCAGAATCTCGACAAACAAGTTTCTTGTGGATCCATGAATGATCAGGCTGGGCAACTGCACGATCAAGTCAACAAGTGTGTCGGGGATATATCCATCAATGTGGATATCCTGAAGGGAGCGCGGTAAGCTTGGAAATAGGATGGTCAGCTGCATGGGTGTGACATCTGTGCCAGCCCTCTTAATACAGAACGTGTGCAAACTTATTGACGATAAGATGGGCACCAGCTCTGCAACAAAGTCCACTGCCAAAGATCTAAGGCTGCTACATTGACCAAGGGCGCTCGCTGCTGGCCCCCTCTCTCCAGGGCATATGCCAGAAATATTGAACTCCTGCAGCCTGCCCATCACCGCAAATTGCTGTGAAATGCTGAAAACAGGACAATGGAATCCGGGCACGCGGAGCGCCAAGCAAGTATGCTGAGGCAGCTCAGAGAGGAACCTCCCAAGCTCACGCACATCCCCCTCTGTGGCAGGCAGAGATTTCTTGAACTGCAACACATAAATCCACAGATCCAAGGGAGGAAGGAAATAAAATTTCGGTGAGCAGGGTTGAGATGTATTGATTTTCAAGACAGAGGATCTAACTTCTTGAAGCTGAGGGTGCAGATGCATCGTGCATGCAGTGTACAGGGGTGGTTGTGCTGGAGGTCAGAGGAGACGAGCGGCTGAACTCCTATAGTACAGAAAAGATGAGAGCATGTCCCGCCAGGATTTCTACAGGCTACCGCACGCATTGCGTCAGCCAAGCACTTGTTCTGCACCTCACCTCAAAGCCAAATCGCCTCAGATTGCAAGAGCAACCAGTTAAATGGGGTGATATTGCATGCAGGTGGAGGTGCAAACCGGCCGTCGCTTCGGACAGGTCTGGACATAGTTGCACAGTACGTGAGTACGGGTACGAGTACGGGTACGGGTACGGGTACGAGTACGGCAGCTTGTAAGAGAGCGGTACGGTGTGTGCAAACACACTGTGGTGCCCCATCCATGCGTGGCTTTGCCAGCACAGGTGCTCTAGCATGTATTCAAGCCACAATCAAACCATTTCAGACATAGAGAAGTAGCCTAGCACCCTGCATGATGCATCATGCGCTCATGAGCCATGAAGCAGCTCCTTATGCGTTGCTTGCGCATGCCCATACGCCCATCCAAGTGCATGCATGCACTGCTCATGCCCCGCTCCTGAACATTGGGTCCTGTACCTTACCCAGATCCATCATCTCCTTCTTCCTCAAGAAAAGGGCACCCTCTTGGTCTTCTTCCCCTAGTCAAACCATGCAACGCGGTGCAATAGCACGCACGCATTTGAACACAAAGCAGGACGTGTTTTATAATTACAACAATAATAAAATATTACATTTAGCGCCGCGTTGCAGACGTTTGGCTGTTGGCTGCAGACGGGGTCGTTGGCCCACCTCTGCCTCCCGCCCCACCGTGCCTTCCGTGCCACGTACTGGTACGAGTACGGGTACGAATGGTACGGGTACGCGTACCAGAGCCTCTGGTACGCGTACTGTGCAACTATGGGTCTGGAGTTGCCTTTTTCAAAATGTATGAAATGCATGCGCTGCGGAAGGCGGAAGGCGCGCCTGCCGGAGCCGGAGGAAGCTGTAAGTCTTTTCAACCTGCATGGTGTAGGAAACAGGGGATCAGAAGGGCTGGAGGATTTGGTGGGCTGGAAGAGCTCTTCCACTCGAGTGCGCTGAGGTTTGATGAGCCTTTCTGATAGAATGTGAGAAAAGCAATGCATATGCATGCTGCGTCAGCCCTATGTAGGGCGTATGCGCTCCTCAGGGGAAGCAGAGAAATTTTGTGGGAATTTAAAATGGCCACGCCATATGCATGGATAGAGGGAAAACTCGTGTTGCCATCCGTTACATTGTAGCCAGGAACTTGGAATCATTCAAGGTGACTCTGAAGAAACATTGATGTGGAAAATATGGATGGGTGAATGAAATAAGTCTGTTGCATCCCTTTCAGATTTAAATCTGGTCACGAAAAGTACTCAGGGTTCATGCCACGATAAAAGACACAGAGGAATTTTTCCAATTGATTAAATGAATGAGGAGCAATTTCTTGGGTAAGGCTCTGTCCAGGTCATCAATTACACGAGGCTTTGTTCTGGAAACCCGTCCTTTCTAATACAGTACCGGTATTTAAATTCATTTCAGTGCACACGTCAACGTAATCGCATTCTACATAACCTTTTTGACCACCCTTTCCCGTCCGCCCTCTCCTCTCCGGACCTGCTGTTGTTGAAGCCCTCTTCGCTGGCTGGGGGGGTTCACAGCGTTCGCAGCAGGCTGAGCTTCTCGAGCGGAGTTCCAGTAAGCTACTCAGCTACTCATCACAGCCAGCACTAGCAGAGGAGGAGAATGGAGACCCAGACAATTGACCCAACAAATGCCAGCTGCGATGGAGGGCCAGGCGCAGATGATATGACATGTACGTTATTGCCATCCCCTGTATGTTGCGTCACACCAGTCCTGGAATAGAGTGGATTGATGCCAAAGCATCACTCCTCTGCATATGCACTGCGCTCTCACACATACACTCACACACACACACACACACACACACACACACACACACACACACACACACACACACACACACACGACACACACACAAAACACACGTACACACAACTCACACACATACATACACACGACACATGACACACACACACACACACACACACACACACACACACACACACACACACACACACACACACACACACACACACACACTCGCACAAACTTCTTCTTGCGGAAAGGCGCATTGTCAATTGTTTTACAACTGCAATGGATTATCTGGTGGAAGAAGCATGCATCTCATGTTCTAATACATGTTTGGTGGTTTGCTTGTAGGTCCCATCTGCTTACATGCCATTGACCCCATGGAGCTGGCTATCGTGAAAGGTGATCACAGCGGAGTTGGAGAAACAAAGCTTTTATATAGGGTTGGCCAGGAAAAGTCATGGCATTTTTTGATATAGAGCATGGGTAATTTAATATATTGATAGCACCTATATAATAGGGACTTAATAGGTGCTGCTGGAATGGCTATTGCCTGCCACATGCTGAGGTTACTCATTGATTCTTCCTCTGCTCTGACAAACTGGAAGTCAGCCCAGCCATGCTATGCCAGGAATTGAAGAGTTCTTGCCCCTATGGAAACTGTGTATGCAAAGTAATAATAAGTGACCCACTTAGCACTTCTGCATAAAAGCATATGATAATGAGACCCGAGGTATAGGCCAGGGACAAATTTTGGGGCATTAAAGGCCAAATTTGTAGGCCACTTTTGGTACAATGGATGCTCAAATACTCGCTTTGACCCAAATCTGCCCCATATTCTGGCTCCCAGGTAGGTTCTGGGGTTAAACCTGATTCGTCGGAGTGAAACAATGTAGGGATGAAATTTGGCCCAAAGCACTTAAAGCATAAGCGCACCTGCCTGGCAGAATTGGTGCAAAACTGGAAATCAGGCAAGCGCTATGTTTGGCCACAACCTGAGTATGAGGGATTGCTCAACATGATTCCTGGGCAAAAATTGGGCGATTTTTGGGACCCCCACCCAAGCCTTGCGGACCCCCCAAAATATGCTCCGGGTGAAGTGCCAATCCATTGCTGCTGGTCTGGCAAGCCAGGGGGAGCTTCCTGAGGAGTGGGGTCCACTTTGGCAAGCATTTGCCTTTTTTAGTTCCACACCCTGGGCAACCCCCGGCACAAACCGAGTATGCAGAGTTGCTCAGATATATCTTGATAAAGGTCCTGCTTACTCAGATATTGTTGGTTTCACTAGAGCAGAAAGTCAAACCTACATGGCAGACCTGACAGGGAGGGTGTCCGCTCGAATTCATAACTTTTTGAGGTGCTTGCTTGCCGACAAGATAAGTGGCGATGCATTAAACCTTGAAAATTTAATGACTCTCCAAGGTTTGAGTAATGAAATGAGCAGAGTAAATGAGCTTGTTCCTAAGAGCGTCACTCCTCGAAGAGAGGAAGGGTATCATCATCGTGATATTTGCGCTTCTCCATACTTTTTCAAAATCCCTCTTGAGCATCATTGACACACATCCTTTGGAGATACTACAGAGGAGTGCTATTGCTCCTGTCATCCCGCTTTGTATGGTGCCATAAACCCCACCTAATTTACTTGCACTATTCACGATTCATGATTCACTTGCTGTTGAACTCACACTCTCAGCTTCCGTTCTACACAGCGCCTCGTCTGCTTGACCATCATGGATGGGATGCCTCCATGCTTTGCCATCACATTGTTTCTGCCGTCGTCCTCACCTTCCATGTTCTGCATCCATTCACAGTACATGCAAAACTTGAGTACCTGATGCTGCTGTTTGTGCCATGACTGCTGTTTGTGCCATGACTGCTGGTTGTGGCATGACTGCTGGTTGTGCCATGACTGCCGGTTGTGCCATGACTGCTGGTTGTGCCATGACTGCTGGTTGTGCCATGACTGCTGGTTGTGGCATGACTGCTGGTTGTGCCATGACTGCTGGTTGTGCCATGACTGCTGGTTGTGCCATGACTGCTGGTTGTGCCATGACTGCTGGTTGTGCCATGACTGCTGGTTGTGCCATGACTGCTGGTTGTGCCGTAACTGCTGGTTGTGCCATGTCTGAGGCTGTTTGCTTAACGCTTCCAATTCCCTTCCAGACACATCTCTGCACCCCTGTTCCTCACTTCCCGTCTTAAGTACACCAACTGCAATAAACCCTGGCTTTTTAAAACTCCAATTTTTTGCAGATCCATGTAGGACCGCTATGCTGACAACAGTCCATTCAAATATACCATCGCAGTATGTGTTGCAATATAGCAATTCAAATCTTGGGGGCTGTGCTGGCAGGTAAAGGGGATTCCAGGGTAAGGTCATTCGTGGGTTTGGGAGGAAACGATTGCTTATATACGCGTTGCATACGCGTTCGTTACATAAATACGCGAATTTAAAGTGCCATTTTGGGGAGGGAAGGTCTTAGGTGGGAGGGGCCCCAACTAACCCCTACCACCCCCCAACCACCCCCAAGGCCATAAACACTTTATTATGCCAACAGAGAAGGGCCCTTAGTGGGATCATGTCACATTGGTTCATCATGAAGGCACGGATGGGGTGAAGCAAGGGAAGAACAAGGGCAAGCAAGGTAAGCATGTGTTTCATGGAGGTGCCACGCGCATCGGGCTGCACTTCTTGCAAGTTCCTGGCTGTGGGGTGGCCAAGTGTAAAGCTGAGGGCACTTGGGTGGCTGGTGATGAGGATGAGGGGGGGCAGCAGGAGGAGGAGAGGTCCAGCAGTGATGGGGAGGGTTGGTTTACAGGCGGAGGAGGCCTGTCACGTGACGTAAAGTAGAATTTTGATGGGTAGAAAACCAGTTCCAGTGGGATATTTTATTTTTAAATTTATGTGTGATCATACACAAGAGATGCCTGCCGAACATGGGAACTGAAGGTCTCTCAAGGCTTCCCCAACAATTTTCACCGACGAATTTCACCATTCACTCCACAACCACTTTTAGCGTTCATGATTTTAAGGCCATTTTTAGCGTTGTTGAAAATTAACGAATCAGGAATGACCCACCCTGGGGGATTTTTATAAAAGGACAAGTGCACGTAATTTATGGCACAAAAATGACTACAATTGTGTTTGAGTTCCCTTTGAATTGTTTCAAAGAATTTAAAATGTTATGTGAATGCATGGCTGATGACCCGACAAGACAAAGGTCATGCATTGAGCCTATTGTCAGTGAAATTGCTGGATGTTGCATCGCACCTGTGTGCATGCTGGCTGGTTTCTGGCGCAGACTCTTGTAAGCCTTTCAATCAAAGCGGGCTACTTGGAAGGCAACACCTTCCAACTTTATGTCACTGTGTACATTCAGGAACACTCCTTTTTTCCTCATAAAAAGACAAGTCACACCTTTGACACCCCCAAGCGCTTCATTCGCGCGCTGTGCGCATGATTGACCTCCAAGGGATAAACAACCCTGTTTTTGCCTCTTGTGCTGCAGGGTGCTTCCATGAGTACTGCGCCTGCTGTATCTTGAAGTGGGCTGCCTGCAAGTCTGGCCCAGACCCAGCATGGTGCCCCCAGGTAAGGTCACAGGTTACAGCTGAGGAAAGGCCTTCAGTCAAACCGCCTGACTGCCAGCCTGTTCGAAGAAAGAAGAACCTTGTGAGGGGTGTTCCCAGGCATGAGGACCGCACCTCAAACACGTTCAACCTTCTTTGCAGTTTTCATTTGTTCTTTTCTGTTGGGACCATATCAGACCCATGGCCAGTGGCAAATTTCATGTGTGAGGACCACACTGAATCCATGTTTCCTCTATTTTTCCCTGTCAGTTGTTTCTCTTCCATTTCAGCCATGCTTCTTGCCAACCTCTTATTTGCTGGCTGTGCTCCAGTGTAAACAACGCTGGCAGAGCTGATTGTGTGTGTTTGTGTGTGTGTGTGTGTGTGTGTGTGTGTGTGCGCACGCGTGTGTGTTGTAAAAGTAGTCTTTGCGCCTGTGCAGCCTCCACACCTCTGGAAAGGTTGCCAAAAAGCCTGTATATGTATATATATAACCCGTGATGATAGGAAAATTTGCTGTGTAGCTTTCAGCCTGGGCTTTGCAAGGATGTTCACTCCTGCATTGTGTGGAAATCGGAGTGGGTCGTTGCACAGCACGCCAGACCTGAGCCTTGTCACTCGCTCTCTGTTGCATACAGTGCAAGGCTCCTGTGAATTACCTGTACCTCCATCGGCAGCTGGATGGCACACTCAGTGATTATCCGGTTGAAGAGGTACGCACACGTCTTGAAAGAGAGCCCGCCTCGGGGGGTCTTTTTTAAGCAGTATTAGACAGACTGAGGAGGATGGCAGGCAATCCGAGCAGATGACAGTTGTTTGAAGCAAATGACAGTCAAAAGTTGTGCAGTCAGTCAAAAGTCATGGAAGTGCATGGCGTTGGTGGTAGTATTGCATGAAAGCTATTGCACAGAGTGGGATGTGTGCATCTTTACATGCAGTGCATTTACCTCAAACGTTTTGCCCCAGTGACTGCCCATTTGTTTACCACAGTAATCACCGTTGCTTGGGGAGGTGGGCGCTGTATGGATTTGCCCATGTATGAGGATCTATTGGTTCTGCCCGCGTATGAAGATTATTCAGTTGCCCACGTCTAAGGATTGTTTGAAGTAATGGCCACGCGCGGGGATTGATCCTGATCAACTGCCTCCTTACTGACGACCGATTGATTCTGCCTGCATATGGGAATTGATTAGTTGCCCATGTGTGAGGGTTAATTGATTCTGCCCATGTATGAGAATTGATTGCATCCTTATGTGTGAGGAGGTGGGCGTTGAATGGCTCTAGTCTGAGTGGCAGACTTCAGAAGGGTGACTGCTGTTTCAATTGGAAGTGTACCTTGCAGGAAAGTCATGACCCTGTTGCTGCACCAGCTGTCTGTAGCACTGTTGTTGTATCTTGTCTTGTGTGTCTGTTTGTCCCATTTCAAAACAATGGACAAACACTTCTGGGTGAAGTTCAGCACGCTGAGGGATGCGTGAAAGAAAAAAAAGTAAAAAAGAAGCAAGCAGATTTGGAGTGGTGCACATCTCAGTTGGTCTGGCGATGGTTTGCATGCATGTATAGGCAGCCTTCCTTTCCCAGGACCCCGGATAAAAACCTGGAGTGCCTTGTCCCTGACAGAATTTATAAAATGCTGTTGTCCCTTGTAGCGAGCCCTTAATTGTCTGAGTCCTTGCTGCACAACCCCTCAACTGCTACAGAACCTCCTTGTCGCACAATCTATTGACTGTTGCACAAACCCTCCTTATTAACAAACCCCCTGGCCTGCCCTTGAGCCCATGAAACTCCATCTCAAGGTTGCTCCAGCCTCTACTGTGCACGCGGTCTTCACTTCTGCACCTGCCCTTGCCTGCTGTTGCTGCAGAGTGTCTGCCTCCTCAAAGTTGCCTCCTGGTTCAAGGAGCACGTGCGGGTGAGTGTGTGGTTTTCTCATCAGGCCACAAGGGGGCTGTCTGACTTTCACTGGCTGCTTGTCTCCAGCAAGAAGCACTTGGTTGCCTTGAGAAAAAGGCCATGAAGCTGAAGGAAGGAACAGCCAAAGAAAGAAGCACAAAGATACGTGCACCGGACTTGATGAGTTGATTGGGGCTTCCTTGGCCCTGAACGCGTGTGTGCTCCCGGGTGGATGATCATGTGATTGACGCTGATCCTGCATGGCAGCTTGATTGGGACATATTGAGGCCCTGAATGCGTGTGTGCTCCCAGGTGGATGATAACGTGATTGACACTGATCCTGCGTGGCAGCTTGATTGGGACATATTGAGGCCCTGAATGCGTGTTTGCTCCCGGGTGGATGATTTCGTGATTGGCGCTGATCCTGCGTGGCAGCTTGATTGGGATATCCTGAGGCTCTGAACGCGTGTGTGCTCCCGGGTGGATGATCACGTAATTGACGCTGATCCTGCATGGCAGCTTGATTGGGACATATTGAGGCCCTGAACGCGTGTGTGATCCCGGGTGGATGATTACGTGATTGACGCTGATCCTGCGTGGCAGCTTGATTGGGACATATTGAGGCCCTGAATGCGTGTGTGATCCCGGGTGGATGATTTTGTGATTGGCGCTGATCCTGCGTGGCAGCTTGATTGGGATATCCGGAGGCTCTGAACGCGTGTGTGCTCCCGGGTGGATGATTTTGTGATTGGCGCTGATCCTGCATGGCAGCTTGATTGGGACATATTGAGGCCCTGAACGCGTGTGTGATCCCGGGTGGATGATTACGTTATTGACGCTGATCCTGCGTGACAGCGTGTGATTGGGGGATCCTGAGGCCCTGAGCTCATGTGTGCTGGTCATGAGGGTGCAGGCATTGTGCTTACAGTGTGCTGTTGGCGATGGGTCCATTGGGGCGTCCTGAGTCCAGAGCTCGTGTGTGCTGGTCACGAGGGCTGGTTTCAGAACATTTCCTTACAATGGATGGGCGATGCTCCGCCAGGTGTGGGGCACCGTCAAAGCATGAGCAGTGCTCTGCCAATCCTGAGGTGGCAGCATGAAACTGTTCCTGGTGGGAAAGTCATCTAGGGACTCCATTGGTGGACGCACGGCGTTACTGTGCGTTTTCAGCTCTGTTGCATCCTGAGGGCTGTCCTATAATGATCTTCCCATATATGGATGATATCCAAGCAAAAACCTGAGCTGTGGGCGCAAGTTCGCTAAGGGAATGCTGTGCGCAGCCCCGCCTCTTTCCTTTTGCTACAGAGGCAAGGACCTTGGGATTTGCGAGATGCTTTCGTTTGTGACGGCACAGTTGCTTGCTTGCATGGCTGCCGTTGCTGGCACCGTGGGGTGTGTGCAGGAAGCAGACAAGGGAAAGCGATTTGTGACCAGAATTTGCGCAAGGCAGGCATTCAAACTGCCTGCACAGCTGCCGTTCCTGACACCGTGGACGCTTGTTTGCAGGAAGCTGACAAGGGAAAGCTGCTGTCCGGCTTCAGTGCAGCAGAGGCTGGGGAGGAGACGTATGATGATGACTACGACTATGATGATGACCCAGAGGAGGAGTACTACATAACCGGATCAGGTAAGACGTCATTACTTCTCTGTGTTGGCTGTGGTCATTGGAGATGAACGACAACAACAGGAGCATTATTTAAGCGGATCAGGTCAGACGCCTTTGTGTTGCTGTGCTGGAGGTTGTAATCACCGGGCCGCTGTGCCAGTTTGGAGGTGGGGTTAAGGAGCATACCGTGGGAGGTAACCTTTGTTTGCTATACTTGCTTCCCAGGTAACTTCTCAACGTAGTGGTGTAAGTACCAGATCTATCCGGGATTGGGTACCTTCGTTCGCAAGTGCGCTTTTCGTAGCTCAGCCCTTCACACTCATGGAGATCCTAGCCAGAAAGCAAGGGCAACACACTAAACATACAGAACGTAGGTAGAGCCCTTATTTTATTGCGTTCATGCATATGTCAAGAGAAGATCAAGCTGGCAAACAGAATTGCTGCATAAAATATACTCATGCTCAAATTCAGACATCTCTGTTCTTTTGTGTTGAAATCGGCTTTTATGCTCTTTGCTGCTGCAGGCCGCGCGCGTGTGGTGTTGGGGAACCGACGCTTGGGGCAAAATGGCTTCATGCGCTCTGGTGCGTGTCCTGCCTCCTTGTTTTGGGAGTCAGGATAGGGAATCTCTGTTGTGGTTTTGCAGTGCTAGGAAACTGAGAACTGGAATAGGATGGCTTCATGCACTTTGGCGCATGCCCTGCCTTCTGGAAGAGCTTTTAGACAGGACGTGAAATCTTTGGCTCCACGATGAATTGTGTTCAATAAACCTGTACAGATGCTGGCCCTGGACGGACCGAGAGGTTCATGTGCTTGTGTCTGCTAGTCCACAGCGTGTATCTTGGATTTTTCAACAAACAGATTATCCAAAGTTGGCGACAGATGATGCACTCTTCTTTTTGCACCACGCCTGACGCGTCCTAGGTGTCTGTCGGGTTGCAATTGTTGTATTCCAGTATATCACCTTTGTTACAAAGTGACCATCATGCTCATTCACCATTTGCAGGCTGCATGTGCACGCATGCACTGCAACGTCACACCCCTCAAAAATCCCACGCATCATACTTTGTGTTGAACGCCACACAATATGTGGTGCAGGACACCCTTGCACCTCCAGCCACTCTACATTTATCCAAGTACTGCATGCCATGTTTTCCAAGTACGGCATGTGGGCCACATGCACGCGTTCCCGCTGCTTTTTGTGGCCGCTACCACTCGTTCAGTCACTGCCCGCCTCGTTTTCCTTTCACACCACACAGGCCGCATGTACGCGCGCTCGCTTCCACCGGCGCCTGCTACCCCTCTACACTCATTCTATTACTGCATGCCATGTTGTTGTATTACACCCAGGCCGCATGTACGCGTGCCCGCTTCCACCTGCGCCTGCTACCCTTCTGCAAAATTCATTCACTGACTGCATGCAATGTTGTTATTCTATTACACCCAGGCCACATGTATGTGCGCCCGCTTCCACCTGCGCCTGCTTCCATTCTGCGAAATTCATTCGCTTACTGCATGCCATGTTGTTATTCTATGACACCCAGGCCACATGTATGTGCGCCCGCTTCCACCTGCGCCTGCTTCCATTCTGCGAAATTCATTCGCTTACTGCATGCAATGTTGTTATTCTATTACACCCAGGCCACATGTATGTGCGCCCGCTTCCACCTGCGCCTGCTTCCATTCTGCGAAATTCATTCGCTTACTGCATGCAATGTTGTTATTCTATTACACCCAGGCCACATGTATGTGCGCCCGCTTCCACCTGCGCCTGCTACCATTCTGCGAAATTCATTCACTGCATGCCATGTTGTTATTCTGTTACACCCAGGCCACATGTATGTGCGCCCGCTTCAACCTGCGCCTGCTTCCATTCTGCGAAATTCATTCACTGACTGGATGCCATGTTGCTATTCTATTTCACCCAGGCCGCATGTACGCGCGCCCGCTTCCCCCTGTGCCTGCGGCGCGGAATAAGGCCAACAGCAGCAACAAGGCATCCTCTGCTCCCAACCACAACAGTAACAACCCCAACATCAGGAACAGCAGCAGCAATAAGGATAACAGCAATGGCAATGGTGCAGCTGCTGGGGGCGGGAGCAGCAGCAGCAGCAGCAGTGGCAGCGGTAGCAATGGAAGGGGCAACAGTGCTGGCGGGGGTAGCGGTGAAGCCGGACCCTCTGCATCTGGCGCAGTGCCTAGCAGCAGGGGGGCTGCCAATGGCTCAGGTACGTGGTGCTAATTTCTTGTAGCTGCCTTGTTGTGGCCTTGATGACAACCTGTTGAGCTGTCCATCAAGCTCTTTTGCAAGTCCTGCATTAGCATGAGCTTGTCTAGGTCGATTGCATCGTTGATCCATTCGTCTATTGAGTTGGGTCGATCGGGTTATCCGCAAGGTCTGCATCATTGCTATAGGGAGCTCGGGTGCAGTGGTGCCGATGGCTCAGGCATCAGCTGCTCAGCAGCAGTGGGGGCTGCCAATGGCTCAAGGGCTGCCTGGCGCCGCCCATGACAGGAAGGCATGGCTGTCAGCTCATGCAAAAGCTAATAGATAACGAAACAAACTATCACAAATACAGCTGCATGCATGCAGAAAAAAAGGGCCTGTCAACTCTTGCAATGCACAAGTGTGTGTGCACCATTTTGCTCTGAAAGCAGAGCCTGTCACCTTACACACCAATGGGCTTATGCCCGTCCGTGCCTGCGCCTGACGAGCCTGGATTGTGCATGCCTCTGCCATGCAACTGTTTGTTCGCAGTCAGGTGCATATGTGCAAACATCATCATGCATCAATGAACCCTGCACTGGAAGAGCCTGGATTGCGCATTCCCTCACTGTGCATTGCCCTCCTCATTCCCCTCACTGCATCACCCTCACTGCATCGCCCTCACTGCATGCCTGCCACAAGCTTTCCCCTGACTGCATGCCCTCCTCATTGCCTTTCTGCATTGCCCTTATTGCATGGCCTTCTTCATTGTCCATGCTGCATATCCCTTATTACATGCCTGCCACAAGCTTTGCTTTACCGCATGCCTGCCACAGGCTTTTCCCTGACTGCATGCCCTCCTCGTTGCCCTTCCTGCATTACCCTCGCTGCATGCCCTCCTTGTTGCCTTCACCGCATGCCTGCCACATGCTTTGCCCTCACTGCGTGCCTTCCTCGTTGCCCTTACTGCGTCGTCTATACCGCATGCCCTCCTGAATTCCCTTCTGCCACTGCGTCGCAGGCGCAGGCCCCAGCAGCAGCTTTGGGTTCACATAGCAGCAAGGCCCCAGGGCCAAGCGCAGTCAGCGACATTCATATGTATCTTTGTGTCTAGACTCTGATGCAGCTTCTGCCACTGCGTCGCAGGCGCAGGCCCCAGCAGCAGCACCGGGGGTCCTAACCAGCAGGGCCGCAGGGCCAAGCGCAGCCAGCGCCGAGCCGCATATGACCTAGCTTACGACCTGGATGATGACTACTACTGATGGCCCATGAACCTGCCAACGGTGTGCTGCTTGTGTGCATGCCCTTTGCTGGAAGTTGTAGCCTTCAGAGTTTTTGTCTGCTTGGGGGTGAGGAAGTTGAAGAGCAGGCGGGTCCTCATGGCGAAGAAAGAAAGCCTTTCGACTTAGATGTTGTGTCGGAGGGCAATGCAATACAGCAGCAGACGGCGGAAGTGCTGTAGAAAGGGCAGGATGCGGACTTTTTTTCAATTAACTTAGCACCTGTGGTGTACAGGTACCTCATCGGACATTGCCGGTTGAATGTGTGTGTGTTTGTGTGCGCGCGCGCGTATGTGTGTGTGTGTGTGTGCGCGTGTGTGCACGCGCGCAGCTTCAGGTGAAAAGACCAGAATCTGGTCTCGGATAGCCTAGTGGTAGACAGGTGGTATTTGTGTGTTTTAAAGCGTTGCACAATTCTGCTTCAAGTGTGGCACTGGCCGCCATTCCCTTGCTTGCCCTGGGCTATCCTGTATGCATAATCAGTAGTGCTGTGGAGTTTGTGGATGTGTGTCTGCAGGTGGTGTGCATGCCAGCTTGCAAGTAAAGGAACCCTTTCATAATGCATGCGGCCTTTTGACTTTTGCATAGATTTTATTTTTGCTGTGGCGTGGTTTTGCGCAATCAAAGCTGCATCCCTCTTGTAGCCATTTTCAAAGCTCTGTACTTTATATCGTGAGGTTATTAACGCCTCCTGCTGCAAAATGGACGCTCTGTATTATTATTGTTCTTGTTGCTGGGATGCGTGTACATGTAGCCATTTGAGGGCTCTTCTGTGCATGAGTGTCCTTGAGTGCTGTTTCATTTGCGTGCATCCTGCCATGGCCTCCTTTTGTGCATGTGAACATATGTACAACACATTGCAACGTCCTTAGCACTAGAGACACAGCCTTTAAGTTTGAAACCTGAGTTGCTTTCCTCTGCCGAGTGAAAACAAGGGCCATGCAAAAAAACAACCACCGTGCATTTTGGGAGAACTTCGGAGCCAGAGCTGGAATCGACAGTGAGCCCCAGTCAAAAGGTGAAGCTCACAGCGCTGTGATTCCCCTTCACCAGCATGTTGAGAAGGATCTTGATGATGGCTACAGCTGCATCCAGTACTGGAAGGAGGCCTTTGCTTATTACTGAAGGCATTTTTCACGCGGCCTGTGGCCTGCATGGACTTCTCTTTTCTCAAAGCATTGCTAGTGCTTGCATTCACAGTTGTTCACGAGCTCTAGCAGTAAAAGAAGTCTGCTTCTCTCACTCTCCCTTTCCAAAGTCCACTGCCATGCTCTTCAGAGCTTGACCGGCATCACTACCGGCATCACTTGACCGGCATCACTCGATATGCCATCCAAATTTTTCCATTTTTCTCATTTTCTCAACTCCACTGCCGCTTCCACTGGCAGAGGATAGGATAGGACAGGGTTACATAGCTGTACCTGCCTACGAGGGCAGCTTACAAGATACAAGTTAAAATGGGGTTTGTCATTCAGCCAGGTAGTTTGGCTGCTCGGCCTGCTCAACTGTTCCAACAGCATGAAAAATATCCATGATCGGAAATAAGACGATAAGTTTCATTAGTTTGCTTCTGCAAGAAATGAAAAACATCTTCAGAGCTAGGATAGGATAGGGTTACATAGATGTACCTGCCTACAAGGGCAGCTTAGCTGAAGCAAAAGGTGCATGTAACCAAACCAAACCAAAAATGTGTAATTGTCGACTGATTTAGATTTAGATTTACACATGGGGACCTACAGCCAGACTGTTCGGCTGATCGGCCTGTGACTGGTCCTCGCCAGCCAACATAATGTCCATAAGCTCAGAAACAAACGAAAAAAGCGTTTTGTTGTGTTGCAAGAGGAAATCAGAAACATCCTGGACACTGGCTTGTTGTAAAAATGGTTGCTCCATTGAAAAATCACCAGAGAAACAGTTGAACAGGTAAGCGTACTTTCTTCTCAAAGCCTTGAGGTTACAAGGTTACCATTTGATTTCTAACACTCCCTGTGGTAGTTTAACTGCTCGGCTTGCTGGGCTGTGCCAGCAAAACAGGATAAATCCACAACTTAAAAAGACAAGCCGCACGGGTAGGCTACCTGCCATCAGCGTTGCTTTTGCTAGCTCTCTTTTTGGTGGGGCTCACTGTCAATTTTAGCACTAAATGCATCTGTCATAGGGTGTCACAGGCGTGTAATCTTCCAATCTCTAATTTGGCCACCTTAGATAATGCAATCCAGGACAAAAAGCATACCACCAGGCTCATGACATTTCTGGTTTCATCAAACCTGTTTGATTGACAGGTTTGATTGACTTGAATGCGTTTAATTAACAGGTTTTTACTGTGGATTATGTCCGCCCAGGTGATGCATGCCAGATCAAAGTTTGGCCAGAAGTCTGTAGAAAAAGGTTTGCAAGAAAAAGAAAAGAAAAGTAAGTAGGCAGAGGGCACTCTCCCTACACCAATTAAGGAAAAGGAGACGCAATGGCTCACAAGAGCCTCAAGTCCCCTCCACCACAAAGCTAGGAAGGGCAAGTGGAGACCTGAAGGGTTACCTGAAGCACCTGGCTCCAGAGCCTGGCTGTGAGAAGTATTTTAGTTATCAATTGCGCGCTAGGGTAAAATGTTCAGCGAGGCTTGCTGACATAAATACCGAACTTACTTACAGAATGGGTGTGAACTTCACTTCACTTGAAGTTTATGGGCAAGTCGGTGGCACGATAGTGATCCAGCCCTGGTTTTTTGAAATGGCTAATTGTTCTACTGAGCAAATGCTTTACAGGTTCCACCAACACCCAGGAGGATGGTATGCAGGTACAACTTAAGCCCATGTAGTTTTCTTTTCTTTTCTAAGCAGGACCCAAGCAGTGCTTTATGACAAGCCTCATGAGCCCTCTTGATCAAGAGGGAAGCTATCGTTTATACATGCCCAAGAACTTAGCCTCATATGCCTAATTGTAACCTGCTTAAAAGTACGTCAAAGGCCCTCAAACCTAATTTAGACGCAGCTAGCCTAGCAGAAAGCCGGAAACAGAGCTTCGAGCCCTGAGCTTGTGGAAACCTGAAGGGTTATAGAGGACTGTGGCATAATGCTGTATCGTGATGTTTATGGCTGAGTTCTGGCCCTATGTGTTACAAGCAGTCATCGAAAATGTGTTTCTGCCGTATACGTACAACAATCCTGGCGCAAAGCTTGCTGAGCAAGCCTTGCTCCAAACCCCATTTTGAAGCTTTTTTGTCTGCCTTAATGCATGCGGCCTTTTGGCTGGCGTAGACTATTCTGTCATTATTTTTTGTGTAAGGAAATAATCACTTTCTATTGGGTGGACAATCCCTCAGGTTTGGGACACCCAGCAAGACCAGGATGCTGGAGAAACCTTTGAGTTCAATTTCAGTTAAAAAAAACCAAAAATTTCCCAAGCAATTAATGTGTATTATTGATACTGTTGGCCATGACCACGAACGCAACGCAAAGACGATCGACGTTCCATACGGTGCATGACGTCTTGGATACATTGACTCTATGACATGGGCTCTCACAATATGTATGCCTAACGTATGACGCAATAATTTCCTAAGCCCAATCCGATCCGTTGTCAGCTTGTGATCCACGGCCTGACTTGAGTTTTGCGCCAAAGAGTTGTCCTCGCGATGTCTGCAAAAGTGCGGGAGGGCTCGCCTCTGCCATGGTGAGAGCCGAAGTGACCTGAGCTAGCTCAGGCCAAAAGGCTGCATGGAATTGTTGTTGCTGGCACATAATAATGAGCTTCCCATTGCTTGGCACACATCCCAACGCTGCAGGATTGGCTGGGAGCACCAGCATGCTGAAATGCTTGATGCTCCGCCTGCAACGGTTGACCCACAAGTGTACCAGAGCATGTGGAATGCGCACTACGAGAAAATGAAGCCCGGAGAGGTGAGGTGGTTGGCTGCGTGCTTGCTCTTTCTTTTGCCTCTTTTTTTTGCCAGGTTAGATCCGGCAACTGTCAAGCATCAACAGTACAGATCTGGCTTTGTGTTCACACACTGGACAAAATGAGCTGCACTTGTGCCACCTGCATCTCCAGGCGTGGGATTCTGGCATCGGCTCTGCACCTGCCTTGATCGACCTGCTCAGCAGTGGCAAATGTGATGTCAAAGGTAATGTAAGCTTGTGTATGCATGTGTGTGTCACGGTGTACACATGTGTGTGTGTGTGTGTGTGTGTGTGTGTGGCTGTGTGTGGCTGTGTGTGTGTGTGTGTGTGTGTGTGTGTGTGTGTGTGTGTGTGTGGCTGTGTGTGTGGCTGTGTGTGGCTGTGTGTGTGTGCACGCGTGCGCGTTGCATCTCCTGCACTTCAAGTGCATATATATTTGGCATAATTATATATTGTCGACTTCAAAAGATCAAAAGATGCGCCGTACACACAAAATGAAACATGCAGATAAGAGCGTCCTCATTCCCGGTTGCGGCCGTGGCTATGACAATGCTACCTTCATTAGAGCCGGCGCAAAGGAAGCAGTGGGATTGGAAGTTGCACCAGCAGCAAAAGCAGCTGCAGAGGAGTACTTGAAGGTTAGATGCATGCAGGATACACCTTTTTCTTAAAACTCCCTTTGAAGCTTCACCCTCAAAGTGTGGTCCCAAGGCCAGCCCTTGCTTTTGCCTGAAAGACCAGGAAACCAAGTACGGTGGATGCCATGATATTTTTGTTTATGACCCAGGTCATAAAACTCGGGGGGAAGGGTAATCTCAACTTTAAGGTTCGAGCATTAAGCACAAATTGATCAAACAAACCATCAAGAGGGTTTCAAAAGGAATTGACAATGTTTTGAGGTGTAAAATGAGGAATTTATGCCCATTCTTTCTGCAGGCGCCTTTTATGTTTAGTGCTGTATCTATATGGACGCCCTGGCATGCATGCCTCACAACAGTGGTGAAAGCAAAATAAATTGTGCTGGGCTCACTTACCCAGTAATTCAATTTGTGGTGGAGGGGGATCACAGCTCTTTTGAGCCAATGTGTCTTCTTTTCCTTAATCATATAGGAAGGCTTCCTTTGCCTACGTTATATGCCTACGCAATTTTTCTTTATCCACTTACTTTTAGTTTGTAAGAAACCTTCCCCATTTTTTATTGAAAAACCGCTGCTCAGCGCTACACACTCTGATGCTCATAAGTGAACAATAGCATTGCATGCTGCGTGTCTGTGCATGATGTCATGCTGGATATGCTCCCTGATTGTGTTTCCCTCTATGCTTCCCTTGCAGGCCAACTTGTCTGCAGATGAAGCAGGTGAGGCCAAGCAAGGCTACTGTTTTTCAAGCCTGCAACAGCAATATTTGCAATCTTTGGTGGCCTAATGAATATGGGAGGCGCCAATTGAACAAACCTGCAAGAGGGTCAAAGTGCAGGGTGTGGGATGGATCGTTCTACTATCCCTTTTAACGAACAAATAAGTGTGCTGCATCCAAAATTCAGCATAATCCAGGAAGCAGTAGCCTTGGACACTGTTCTATGGTGTGCATTTTATTTGTCCTGCTATTTTTGGAACCTCCTCTGGACAATCTGTATGGTGTAGACTTTTTGGTTCTGGCAATTAGAAAGGCAGGAAGAAAAAGTGCACAGGCAGTGGAATGTTGCATTCTGCAGTGATGCACTCTTGCTAACCCACCTTCCACTTTCCATTTCTGCAGCACGAGCTCCCATCCAGCTTGGCGACTTCTTTTCTTATGACCCAGGTTTCTGCTTTGATGTCGGTTATGACTACACGTAAGGGTAAATTCATAGATACTACTTCATGCTTTGGGAGGTACTCATAATCTCCAATGTGTCATGTAAAATGCTATCCTGTGCGCGTGTATCAGGCAGGGGTTGTGATTGATGAGTATACCTGGCGTTATTGTAAGCAATCATCTTCTGCTGTATTCATTTCACGCAACGTACCATTTTTTGCATGTTGCTTACAAATTATTACAAACTGTTTGTGTACAATGCGCCTGATGTGGCAAAGCAAGTCAAGATGTTTGTATTGGATACGCTTCCAGGTTTTTCTGTGCCATGCAGCCCCAGGCTCGGCAGCAATTGGCAAGCTCTTGGGCACGCCTCATCAAGCCTACTGGTCAGCTCATCGCCATCATATTTCCTGTGAACAGCAAGCAGCCAGATCTTGGTCCCCCCTTCCCTGGTGCGCAGTAAGCATGCAAGCTGCTCAAATTCCTTTTGGATTAACTCTCTCATGGGCAGCTTAACACTTCCATGCATGCCTTGATTTCAATGCAAGTCTCAAAACCTGCTTGGAGCTTGGATCATGCTTTAAAAAAAAAACTGTGCATCATCCGTGCTTGCTAGCACCCTGGCAAAACAGAATTCTGCAATTTCAGCCTGCTATTGTGACTGGAGCTAAGCTCAACAGTCCACACACGATGCAAAGCACAACATTATCCAATCCACGCAGTCACGCCAGAGCTGTACAAAGAGATGTTCACACCTGCTGGCTTTATTCTGAAGAAGCTGGACCCCGTTCCGCCTTCTAAATCCCATCCAGGACGGGTAAGTTGTGTTTTTGTGGTAGATTCAATTTTTGAGTTGGAAATTTCGTGTCAAATCAGAAGTGTTTGGTTGACCCTTTCCAACTGAGGTAACAACACATCGTTTCAGGGGTCACCGCTTGGAGGCACCTTTACAATTAACTTCATCTAACCTCATAACCTCTATTTGGACCTTTCTTGGCAACTCTGCACGTTCGGTTTGTGCCGGGGGTCTGCCCGCCAGGAGCCACTCTGAGTGGCTGGGAGTCCATGCACGTCTGGCTCCCAAAACTTGGCAGGGCGTGCTTTGGGCGCACGCTCCTCATACTCAGGTTGTGGCCAAGCATTGGGTTTGCTTCAGAAGAAAAAATGTAAAAAAAAACGCCTGGGCACAGTCAATTCTCCCTACATCAATTCAGGAAAAGGAGACATATTGGCTCAGAACAACCGTAAGTCCCCTCCACCAAAAAGTCACAGAAGAGAAAGGGCTGGTGGGGATCTGGAGGGTTACTGGAAACAACCGGCTCCAGAACCTGTCTGTCATAAGTTGTTTTTCAATAGCACGCCTAATGGCAACAAGCTTGTGGGCATACTGAAGAGAATAGGCATGGAGTTTACGAGCAAGCTCAATGGCATGTTGGTGGTCAAGTCCCAGTTATTTAAACTGGTTAAGGGCATGCTCAGTATAGCAAGTCCCACCAATGCCCAGGATATATCACCATTGTATATAATGGTATGAATTGTCACAGCTTTTGCACTAATGAGTTTACAGGGTTTTGCATGCTGCTGCTGTGCCGCCTCCAACTGATATCCAAGCCTCGTGTTCTCACAGTGCTTGGTTTGAATCAAGTGCACATGCCGCTGGTTTGCATTCAATTGGTGGATTTGTTTCACGCATTTTGATAAGGCAAGGGGTAACCAGAATAGTATAAGCACAGTTGGAGGTGAGTATAGATATCATAGGAAAACTACGAGGAAAGAGATTAGGGAGTATAGTTCTGTTTGAGGCATGTACAGGAATTTTGAAGTTGTGTTGCGCCAGCCGGTCATCACTTCCAATGTCTGTTTCAACAAAGCCTGCTACCTAATCGCTTTTGCTAAGAGCTTTGTGATCATTCTGCCAGCAACATTATGGCATTCAGTTTTCATGCTGGAGATCAGGTCAGGCTGAAAAAGTGACACAGCCATAACAGCGTCTTGACATCCCATCACCTGGGTTTCTGTGGCTGCGTTTAAAGAAGGAAGATTAAGTGGCTGTGTTTAGAGAAGAAAAATCATCGATGCTATTGCGCACAGCAACTAGAAGGTTCACTGGGGCCAGTGCTTAGCAAGTAGATTCTCTTGTGCCAGTTCTGGGGAGTCAGTGCGACTCTCACTGATTCTGCTGAAAACACACACACATAAATGGGGTTGCTGCTGTTCTCCTCCTCCTTGGGCTTGAGGCTCTTAGCCCGACAAATTATACAGGCTCAGTGGTTTATTAGGGTACACTAAGGCTTTCTTACAACCTCACTAGAAATAACGATGGGAAAAGGTGGCGCTACTGCCAGGGAAAAGGTGGCGCTACTGCTAGGGAAAAGGTGGCGCTACTGCCAGGGAAATGGTGGCGCTACTGCCAGGGAATGGGAAAAGGTGGCTCTACTGCCAGTTCTCTACCAAGTTCTCTAAACGCACCCACAGCTGCTCAATCACTGGTATGAATATTAAACTGCCCAACTAACTCAGCTAACTTGCAGCACTCTCTCGTTGCAGCAGACTCTCGTCGTGACAATGATATGATTTTGGCAGCCTGAGAGCATGTGGAGTGCACCGTCTAATTAATGACAGCCTGAGAGAGGGCATAATGACTTAGTGGACATCTTAAAAGCAAACTGCATGTTTTTGATTGGAAGGGGTGCCTGTGCAAAATTGTAGGATGGTGCGCTTCATAGGTGAGGATATACAGGGCATTTCTTGAAGGCATTGCTTGACTACCATTTTTTTCTCTCCAATATCAGGACTTGAAATCCATCTGGGAGCCAAATTGTGGGCCGGTAGCCAAAATGTGGGGTAGTACTGCGCCAAAGCGTGCATTTTGACACCTTTTCCCTACAGAGAATGGCCATGTTGGCCTGACTTTCCTAAAACAATTCCCCTGGCTCATTCTAGCGTCTCTTTTTCAATTTTATTGCGCTCTCTAAACATGGATGCATTCTAATTCTCATTTTCTTGGTATATCCATCTGCATTTAATTCCCTTGGGGCTGGAGCACTTCAATTTTGTCATGGCTGGGCTGGGCTGGGCTGGTTCTTAAAGAAACAAAATGTTAAACCCACCAAACACTGGGTGTTTTCTATTTTTCAATACATTTGTCTACTTACAAAAGAAATTTCTCCTACCAGCAACCCCCTATTCTAAAGGCCTAGACACAAACTTTAGAGCGCAGCTGATTGGGCGCACCTGCAAATCCCTAGCATTAGTAATCTCAAAGACTGATAATCAGGTTCTCTCACTTGGCAATGCCTAGAATAGCAATTTTGAAGTCATGTTAGCCATATGTGTACAATTCTGATCATATTGCTTTGATAGTTTCTTGTTTCGTTACCTGTGCCCTTCTTATATAGAACAGTTGCTTGAAATGGGACTGCTGAGCACCTCATGTGTCACACATTGCGTGCAGAGTGGAATGGAATGGATGGCAATTTTTGAGCGTCAGTATCTTGTGACGCCAAGAGCTCTCTAAGCTGCACTGGATTTGCGTCTTTTTGATTCTTTGCTCATTGCTAGCACGCAGCACTGTAGATAAAGCAAAGTGAATATCAAGACTGATGCACATTGACTCGTTTTGGTCTTCCCCTGACTGCATCACTGCAAAGAATTTGGGAAATTTTTTTTGTTTGTTTTACAATATCTATCAAGGATCAGCATCAAGGAATCGAAATTGGTGCGGAGTTGTGCACCACTTTTATATGAACTTCTGTGCATTTTTTTCCCGAGCATGGAGGGATCATAGCCTATTCAAGCAGCACATTTTTCGTCTCATGATAACTTTGTAATTAATAGGCTTCTTATCTTTTTCCAAAGAATCTTTGAAGCATGAACCTGTATGAAAACTGGAGGCAGATTCAACACCACAAAAAAGATACAGCTAGGATCAAAGGAAAAGAAATCGTGTTTAAGCATTATGAGTCGTAGAAGTCATTGAGGAGCAAGGTGTATTACCTTTGGCTGCTTCATCACAAGACAACCTTCAATCGGGAAGAAGGAAGAAGAAGAAATTCTTTTCCTGGTGGTGAGATCTCAGCATCTTTTGGCAGAGCCCACAAAAAATGATGTTCTGTGCTTTCAACATACTCTTGCAATTGAGATTGAGATTGAAGGGGAAGCATTAATAGCTATCTTCCCAATCCACTCAATGTGTCTTACATTCTTTTGTTTGGCAACGAGGAGTTGTGTTCTCACAACCTTGATACCAGCCTCTGTTTTATAAACTGCCTGAAGCCTGCAATTGCATGTGCTATTTCATAATTTCCAGAGGGCCCTGGGGTGAACTGGCTCATTTGCTGTGCTATTTCATAATTTCCAGAGGGCCCCGGGGTGAACTGGCTCATTTGCTGGAAACACCTGTATTTTTGCCGCCACCGACCAAAAAGCTTTACTTCAGATATCATATTCGAAAAGACATTAAAAGTCGGAAGACCACATTTACTATCTTGGCCTGAGGTTACCCAAAACTGGGCCCACAGCTCTGCCCTGGGATCGTGCTTCCCAAATCTCAAAATTTAGCATCTGGGACCCTCATATACCATGCTAACCAGGTTAGGAACCCCTTGCGTTTCAAAGACACATGCACATTCAAAAGTGACCAAATGTGGCACCATTTTGCTGGTTTCCCTGTGACAGCTTAGTCTTTTTGCTCCATGTTTTGCATTGATTTTTTTTAAAGAAGCCTAATCACCAAAATCAGCATCCAATTCGGTGCTGTGGGAGACCTGGAATGAAGATTTGGTGGTGAACAGCAGGGTGCATGCTGCGGCAAGGCAGGCAGATGCACCCCAGCTAGCACCCCCTAAGCTATCTTCCGAGCTCACAGGGGGTTGCAACCCTGGTATGTGCCATTTCATACTTCTTTCAGGGATTGCAACAAATTCTCTGGGGCTTTCAGTAAAAGTAACGAAAAGAATAGGTAAAATAGAAAAAGAATGGAAAAAGGAAAAAAGAAATGCATATGGCTATTGACAAGGTATGGGTGGTGCTTTGTTCCAAGAGGGAGTGTCTTGGAATGCTATCAATGCAAGCGCTTGCATAATCTTGCTTCGTTCGGTTTACCAATATTACAATTACACCCGGTTATGGAGCCGGGTGCTTCCAATAACCCTCCAGATCCCCATTAGGATATTCTTTTTATAGTCTTCGTGGTGGAGGGGACTCACGGCTCTTTTGAGCCAATGTGTCTCCTTTTCCTTAGTTGATGTAGGGAGAGTTTCCTCTGCAGAGGAGCAGCTGCCTACGTAGTTTTTCTTTTCTTTTTTTCCTTTTGTTTCTACAATACACAAGATCATGATTACATGAGGTGCCTTAAGTTTCCCTTGAGCTCAATTGGTGCCTCTTAATAAAAGGCTCTTATTGAGGTCAACCTTGTCCTCGTGTTTCAGGCGCTCCCAATGGTGGCACCACTTCTAAGGCGGTATTTAAACACTTGGCTGTACGTATATAATTTTTTTTTGTTTATTTTATAATGCTAACTTCGTTTTGACATAAAACGTCGGGCACGCGATCGGGGGCATTTGCTGTGGCCTGAGAGGTACCCGAGGGCTATCCCAGATTTTCGACTGGTTTCTACCTACTTCCGCATTTGATTCGCTTATTAACTTGAGGGCCAAGGTCTTCTTGAGGCACGGCCTTGCTTCTGTGATACTTGGCTGCAACCCCTCAATCTGTATCAAAATCAAAAAGAAACCTCTTTCCTACGCAGCATTCCACGGCTCCATCTAACCCTGTGGAACAGACATTTGTAAAAGGCTCCTGCATGCATGAGCTTCTGGTTCCGCAGCATTGACCCGATCAGAATGTGACTTTGCAAGGAATGCCTGGATGATGAGGGGGAGAACGAGTCTTTAAAGGGAGTGTTCTGCAGGAGGCATGGTTGCAGTGGGGGATATTGTGCGCCGTATCTGCTCTGTGTCCTCTCAAGCCCAGACAATCTGTGTGGCTTGCTTAAAAGGCATCCATGAGCTGAATGGGTGCGTTGCATGACAAGCCTCTGCCTCTGCGTTGGTACGGCGCTGCACGTAGTGCTACTGCAAGGGAATTGTCTTAGAACCAGATGGAAGCTAAGACACTTGCAGCTTACTTTGTTTGCCAAGTGAACTTGGCATGCCGTGCTGCTGCACAAGTCTTCATGCTATATGAAAGCAAAGCAGCTCACAGTTTGTGGCAGCAAAAGCCAGTCTCTAGGTCTTGCTGTACGCCTGCAAGGCACCCCAGGGCCACTGCTCATGCGCACATTACGAGTGGAGAATCGAATACATGCTACATATATTGGAAAGTATTTTCAGTCACCACTTTTCCTGTTCAGCCCCAGTAAGACGATGATGACTCACTCTTTAACCACAACTTTGCTCTTCCTTTCTTTCGCTGCAATCAATCAGGTTGTTCCTGGCTGCGAGGTCATACCAGGAAGCAGAAGGGCTGGCGCATGAAGTGCTGCAGGCTGCTGCATCACTGCAAGCAGCCCAGCCCCGGATGCCTCCTCTATTTGGTGCCCTAGTTACTGTGATGTCCAGCTGCGAGCCACCCTCTGTCCTTGCCCTGCATTGTCTCATCTTCCTGGCATCAGCCTCTCCCCTGGTATGTGGCTAACTTTTCAGGGCTTTTTCTTGGAACTCGGATTTCGAGTTGGTGTTGTGCATAAAAATGTTCTGACATCCTTTGAGCTCCAGCCTTAAGAATGATGTGCCAACGTTGCAGGCACACTGTGCCGCAGACATGCTGTCGTCACCTTTCCTGCATTTGGGCGCTGCTTTCCAAACACTTGCTACCTCAAAGACCAGGGAATGCTGTTGTTTCTGAGAGCATATCTGTATTGGAGCAGCCAGTGTCATCCAGGGAGTCATCCACCTTTTGTTCACAACACTAACTCAAGCACAAAATCGAAATTGAGGTCCTCTCCACCAGTGATAACAGTTGAACTGCCTGTCTGCAGTGAGGGTGTTGTTGTGAATTCTTTGTTGATGGAAAACATGCAGGCATCCATGTGCAGCTGGGAAAGCATGCAAGCATATGTACGGTGCGTCACTCCACAAAAGTGTGCATTTGCCAAACAGTACCTTGAATATTCCTTGGATCCAAAAGCTGACAGTAGGCTACAAACATGGTGGATCTGGATCTATGAGTCCTCCCACTTACTTGTTATCGGTGGTGCTGAAGTTAGCATTTTGCAAACTTGTATGTAGCAGGGGAAGAAAACTGTGTATATCCTAATGATTAGTGTTCCCTTCTGGTCTCAGTACCAGATCAAAAACTTGTTTTCTTGTTCTGTGCCATGCTTTGGGACACGACTTCATTGAGCAAGAGGCAGCTCTCCAGCATTGCAGGTTATTAGAATCTTCCGACAACGCCAACATGTGTGTGTGTGTGTTTGCACCAAAATCATAGCCTATGAGAGACAGCTCCCGGACGTGGTCCTGCTTTTCTGCTGCTCCATGCTTCAGCAAATTTGCTAATTCCATGCGCCTCGTTCTGCAGCTGGCAAAGACAATGCATTTCAACCCTATCAGCACAAATCCAAAAATGATGTAGGGAGTATTATCATTGCCTACAAGGAAGAAAATTTTCTTCTCTCTTTTCGTTTCAAAGCGCCATTCATCATCAAAAGGTGAAGGAGTAAGATAAGGCGCTCAAGTTAATGGCAGCTCATGGTGCCGTCCTACTTCTAGGAAAGGAGAGGGTTATAAAGCTGTGCCAGCGAACGAGGGCACCTTATCTGAATCAAGATTCCTCAGGTCATGGTGCCTTCCCGCTCTTAGGAAAGGGAGGTTGGCATAGTTGTACCTGTCCTGCTTTTAGCACGCATATTCGTGCCCGCGCATACCGCATCGGCACACTGCATGTAGAATGAGCGGGCACAACAACACGTGGTGGCTTATGGCATTGTGTCTCTGCTAGCGAGCCATTCATACCTCCACCAAACTGCAGCGCACCTGCATGCTGCATAATGAATGCACAGGCACAAGAACAGATGGCAGCCCATGGCATTGTGCCGCTGCTAGCAGGCCAACTCCTGGGGGCTGCCGACACTCTTGAGCCTGCGCTGCGGTTAGGCAGTCTGCAGTTGCTGCAGCTGCTGACAGCTGGCGGCCCCAGGCACATCATCCATGACGGCAGTCTGGGCGCAGTTCTGCGGGTCATCGTGGCGTGTATGCAGGACCACCGGCAGCAGCCGGGGATGTGTGGGATGGGGCTGCGTCTGCTGCAGGAGCTGGCGTACTCACGCAAGGTGTGTGTGTATGTGTACGCACGCGCGTGTGCGTTGCTGCTTCAGTTTCTTTTCCAGATGGCAGTCTGGAGGCAAAAGGCATGGCTTTGATAAGGCTGCAAAAGCCTTGCTGGATCTTGTGAGCTAATGCTGGAACATTAATACCTTCAGATAGAGAATATAATTAAAGTAATTTAGATTTGTATGGCAATCTCAGGTTCAGAAATTGGCTCGACGGAAATGCATTTGTAATTCTAGCGTTCGTGCCTTAACAATCACGGCATCGCTATTGTTAGCCTGAGCATCTGCGTTGTGTCAATGCCAGTCCGCAACATGTGGCCACACAATGATGGTGCTAATGAGGGGTAAGCGTTGCGTCTTTGCTTTGTTGCCAATGTGTCTCCTTTTCCTTAATTTCCTTAAAGGTGTAGGGAGAGTTTCCTCTACTATGTATTTGTTTGGTCCCTTCTTTCTGCGAGGCTTCTGCTGTAAACGTTGCAAGGCTTTGGCTACAAATGTTGCTTGGAGGCCAGATCTGCCTTTGCTGATTCAAGCCAGGTGCGGCTGAAGGAAACCAAGTGTGTTTCCTGAGGCCCAAAACATGAGGCCCAAAATTTGCCTGCTTTTGAATGCATTTTTGTAACTACATAAGCTTAAAATGGTTACAATGTTTACTATTGGGGGTGATCTTCAGCTAGGTCGTCTGGCTGATCTGCTTGTGGCTGGTCTCAGCCAGCCAGAAATAAATCCATAAGCTTAATTACAAAAATCGAAGAGCTTTGTGTTCGCTGATGAAGGAATTGAGGAACGAACTGAGAACACACTTGACGCAGCAAATAGATTACGTCTCAGAAAAATCCTTGAAAAAAGGTTCATAAAGAACGTGATACTCGCAGCACAAACTCGTTCATCAGTACAATTAAAAAGAACATTGCTTTATCTCGAGTTTGATTGCAAGAACACCTGTCACACACAGAGGTTCCATCCTGCCAAACAGCCGATTCGGCTTTCGAAGTATGAGCGCAAAGCCGGAACCTGATCACATAATGCATAACTTGCTTAGGCAATACAGAAAAGTTACCAAGGCGTGGGCACATAGGTTTGGCGAGCGTTGCATGCAAAAGGAGGAGTGATAAAACCAAGCTTGGTAGGTAGCAAGCTTGTTGTTATTACCTTTGGGATCCACTAGCTCAGCTTCTCTCTAAACTCCGTGCAATCTGTAACCTCAGAGCTTAAACCTGCTGGCTGGGGACCCTGGCTTGCCATTTCATGAGCCCTACTTTTCAACACTAAATCTCCATCCCAAATCACCCACTCCATCAATTTGGAGTCCTTGTACCAAAAATTGTTGCAAAAGAAAAATAGGGAAAAGACCCAATGGTTGGTCAGCTGCAATTTTTTTCATTTCCCTATAATATACCGTCTCAGTGGTGCCGAAAAGGTTAATGTTTGACCACCTGTATCAGTTTTTGGAGTATGCAGGATGCTAACATGGTATACAAGGGTCACAAATACCTACCTTTGGGAATGGAAAATGGTCCCAGGGTGGAGCTGTTGGCCCTTTTTTTGGCGACCTGGGGTCCTCCACTTCTGGCCGTTTTTGGTGGGCATGGTATTTTATCAAGTTGGTTGGTATGTCTTAATTTGAGAAAGAAACACGAGATCAAGCATCTCCAGCACTGTAGGCCAGTTGACCCCCTTTGTACTGCCTTGCTGCAAACGTTACTTGGACACCAAGTCTGCACTTTGCTGATTCAAGCCTGCACACAGCAACTGCATTCATGACGGACATGCAATTATAACTCCGGCAAAGACTAATTGTGCCCACACATTTCCTGTTTAGAGGAAGCCAGGATTTTTACCTTAGATGGTTGCCATTGTAAATGGCTCATCCTTCCCCTCATGTCTTCATCCATGCATTATTTTGACTTCAGATCATTTACTACGCATGTAAGCAATTCACGTGTAGGTGTTTCATTTTTCACTTGGGGAATATTGCCCTTAATCTATGCTTTTCTGCTTGTGAATACCTTTTCTGAATACATATGCAGATGGAAGAGCACGAGGCACTGGCAGCATGAATCGTGCCTGTGCTGGATGCTTTCATCAGCAATGGCAGCACCCATGAGCCAGCAAACACTGCTGCTTGCATGCACGTCTGCAGGTGCTGGAACACAAGGCACTGACATCACAGATCCTGCCTGCTTTGGAGGCCCTGATCAGCGATGGCAGCACCCCTGACCTTGCAAGCAGTGCTGCTCGCCTGCACAAGCTCCTCAATTGCTTGCCAAAACTCATGAAGCCCTCCCCCATCCTTGACCCTTCATCGAGAAACACATGAGTGGCCCCTGCCTCCAAGGGGCCAACCATTTGCAAAAGCAGCAATGACAAGGACACAGGAGAAGAAAAGAGGCCAAGCGAGAGATATGTTGCAAGCTGACGTTAGTTCCTATACCAAAGGCTTTGGTGTCATGTGTGTACGACTTTACATTCAGTGCCCCCCTGCATGAGCCGTCCTCTCTTGGCCTTCAGCTCCAGGGAATTGAGGTACCTCTGCCTACCCGGCTGATCGTAGAGCTGATTGTTGATTCCCAGCACCATTCAGGAGAGTACCTGTCTTTTGTCTGGCATGGACCAGGCTTCAAATTGGGGACTTCACCCTGCGCAAATTTCTGCATGTCATGCAACTTGCAGCAGATTTCTGCATGTCATGCTACTTGCAGCAGATTTCTGCATGTTATGCAACTTGCAGCAGATTTCTGCATGTCATGCAACTTGAAGCCATGTACACCCTGCCCCACCTAACCCTAAACACGGGGCAAGGGCGACCAGAACTTTAGCTCCTTATGTATTTATTACCCATGCTCCACGTAAAAAAATGGCTTGTTACGGAGAAGCTAACAGAACCTACTAGTGATGTACGATAGCTTTTTGTTTTGTTAATCCTTCTGCATCTTTTTTGCAATGTCTTTTTCACTAGTGTTTCAGGTGATGAGTGATTAGATTAGATTGCACAGGGAAACCTTCAGCCAGACTGTTCAGCTGATCAGCCTGTGGCTGGTCCATGCCAGCCAACAGCAAATCCAAAATCTCACATGAAATAGAAAAGCTTCTTGTTGCGTTGCAAGAGGAAATTAGATACAGCCTGGACACTAAATTGATGCTGCAATTTGCTTTCTTAAAAGAAAAGAAAAGTCTGCGCAGGCCAAAGGCCGCGTGCATTCAGGGAAGGTCCCCTAACTGGAAAGCCAGAGGCCTCACCAGAAGGCCCTCTAAACCTACACCAGACACAGCTAGCCTAGGAGGGAGCCAGAAAAAGATTTAATGGGGATCTGGAGGGTTGCTTGCCATGCTCCTGGACGCCCGGACTCTTGAAGAAAGGGTGTGCAGGTGAAGAATCGCCAGGTAAAGTCAGGTGAGTCAGGTGATGAGTGATGAGGCAATAACGTGTTCAAGAAAGAAAAGAGTCACGAGCGGTTGGCCTACAGCCCAAGACTCTGGCTAATTGGTTTTTGGTGGAACATTCTTAACCGACATCAAAAAACGAAACCAACTCTGACAAAAACTTCCAAAATCTGTACGAGTCCGAGAGTCTTGATTAAGGAAAGCATTGATCTCAGGATCAGTTGTAATGTGAAGGCTCGCCAAGGAAGGAATAAAGTCAGTGCTTGCAAGCCGGGCAAAATAATGTAAAGGCTCGAAAAGATTAATAAAATATCCTTGCATTTTCTGTGCAGTCACACACCTCAAACTTTGCTTGAAGCAATTGCAATAGAAGAGAGCATATTTCTCGATTTGGACTTCAACATACTCAAATTAATCATGAACCACCCAGCCAGGATTGGACCTTCAAGGTGGAGATGAAGCCTAAACCTAGTCACATTCTTCATGACTTCTTTATCCAAATCCTTGAAAGAAGAAGAAAAACTACGTAGGCAGAGGAGACTCTCCCTACATCAATTGAGGAAAAGGGGACACATTGGCTCAGAAGAGCCTTCAAGTTGAATCCCCTCCACCATGGAGCTACAAAATGAAAATTCTAATGAGGATCTGGAGGGCTATGGAGGGTATATTGGAAGCACCCGGCTCCATAACCTGGCTGCGAGAAGTATTTTTGTTTTCAATAGCACGCCTTGTGGTAACAAGCTTGTTGGCATACATGACAGAATGGGCATGAAGTTTGCGAGCAAGTTCATTGGCGCGTTGGTGGTCAAGTCCCAGTTGTTTAAACTGGTTAGGGGTGTGCTCAGTGTCCTTGAATAGATGTGATGGGATACAAAAGGGAGCTCGTGCCATTTGATTCAATGGCTTTCGCACCAACAATGGTAAGTCACTGCTTTCCTGTTCACCTCTCGGGGACTGAGGTGTCACTTTAAATCATGGTTATTGCTGAAACATGGTTAACTTGTCAGTTGTTTAGTCTATTCCCCTTATTCTCTTAAATTGGCTCAACAACTGGACAACCAGTTGTTGTGAATTGTGGTCTACATTGGACTTGTCTATTCTTGCTAGCAATATCCAATGGCCTGGATTTGACATCTAGTCTTCTCAACCGTGTAAATCAAGCAGATGGCAGAGAGTCTTTCCTATGCCCTGGGGGGGGGGCATAGGGGAGCAGGCCTGGCAAATAAGTACCGAAGCTGAATATGTCTTGTGTGAGAAGAATAAGTGCTGTGCTGCATCGTGCAGGAGTGCAGCAGTGCAGGGTTTTTATTAAGGTTTTGGGGTTGGTAGCATTTTGGCGACCAAGGGTGCTTATTTTAAATTACTGTGTAGCACAGCAAAAATCATTTTGCCAAAATTTTGGCAGCGCGCCCTAACAGTAAACAAATCATGTTTACAATAAATACTAGAGCTGCCTATTCCCGGGGCGTGCTGCTCCTCTTGCAGCGTTAGCTGCTGCTTGTGCTGCTTCCATGCTTCCACATTTTTTTCATGCTGGCAAGCCTGGGTAATGGGGAGGCCTGCTTCCTGCTGCCGCTGTTGTGCTTTGGTTAGCGCACGCTTTTTCATGCCCAAATGTGACAGCACACTGTCCTTCTTGTGCAGGGACATAAGGCAGTCCGCTTTGCTAGCCCATGAGCAGGGCAGGCACTTTGCCATCCCTGCGTCTGCTGCTTCAAATTCCCCCCTAAGCAGGAGGGGGGTCTTGTTTATGTCCCCAAGAGAGCGCACACGCTGGCACTTGCGCCCCTTCCCTGTCATCTCCTCAGACTTACTGGACTGCTCCTGCTCGTTGCTGCTTCCTGCTGCTGCCATGCTCATGGCCTCATCTGCTGCATGGGCAATGGCTGCAGGTGGTGGCGCAGCTGCTACACTTGCAGGGCAGGTGCTGAGGGTGCTTGCATGCTTGCAGTTGCTGGGGTTCCCTCCCACACTGCTGGCGTGCTAGTTGCGGTGGTGGTGGTGGTGGTGCTAATTGTGGTGGTGGTGCAGCTCCTGCCGCATGGAATGCACTGCCTGCTTCTGCTGCTGCTGCTCCTGCATCTGAAGCACTGCCTGCAGCTGTTGCTGTTGCTCTTGCAGGGACATCGGTTGGAGGAGGAGGCAGGTGCCTGTCCCCAAGGCAGGCGCCTTTGGTTTGAGAGAGCTTGCTTTTTCTTTTTTCTTTCGCTTTTCTTCATGGAGCCTTTTGTACAAAATTAAAAGGTCAATGTGGCGACGAGGGGTGGTCCCCAGAATTTTCCGCGTCGCACCGTGGCGACGAGGGGTGCTCCTGGGGTGCCCTCCCGGGCACCACTCGTCGCCACCATTTGCTACACAATGCGCCTAAAATGCGACGCGTCGCCCCTAATAAAAGCACTGCAGCAGTGAACAGCAAACCCAAAATCCCAGCAACCCTTGTCCTTTGTTGCATGGATATTGGCAACCCTGGAAAAACATTTCTCAACAAGTGTGATGTTTGGCCCCAGGTTGGTGATAAGTGTGTGGCGCTGATCTTGCATGACAGAGGGCATCAGCTTCCCTTCAAGCCTTCTGCTGTCTGTACCTCGAATCCCTTTAAAAATCCTGCATGAGAATCTTGGAAGTAATCAGCACTTTCTGCTTAAACATATACTAAAAATAGAACCACTAGACGTGCTATGGAAAACAGTTGTGCTTCTAACAGCCAGGTTCTGGAGCCGGGTGCTTCCAAAAACCCTCCAGATCCCCATTAGCCTTTCTTCTTTGTAGCTTTGTGGTGGAGGAGACTCACGGCTCTCCTGAGCCAATGTGCCTCCTTTTCCTTAATTGGTGTAGGGAGAGTTTCCTCTGCCTACGTAGTTTTTCTTTTCTTTTCTTTAAAGATATAATGTTGAAACATATCCTCATTGCGCATGCCACGAAACGCCTTAGACACATGTGCAGACCAACGTGACTCGTCCCTATCAGCAAGGTGTAAACCTGCTTTCAGCACTTGACGTAATGCTTCACTGGTTGAATCAAGCATACTATTGAAAAACTCGACAGTAGCCCTACACCAATAAAATAGATGGCCTAGAATCTGTCTCTTCCCGAGCCAGCCAGATTGTATTGTGGAAGGGGATTCCTCCTGGGCCGGCGCTAGGGAGACCAGTATCAGTTATGTTGCCATCTTTGAGGGAGGCCTGGTATTTAGCAACCTGATCTGCGCATTCATTCCCAGCTATTCCAGCATGAGACTTGACCTTGTTGAAAAAGATGTGATCTTGAGAGGCTCGGGCAAGGTTTGAGATCCTCTTCAGAACATCTCCTTGCACGTGATGTCTATGCTTTTCTGGGTACAGCATTTGCTTTCTGAGTTGGTGAAGTGAGCTGAGGCTATCTGTGGCAATATGTGTGTAATCATGAGTGAGCGCAGCAGCAATGGCAGCCAGCTCAGCTCTTCCTATGGTGTTGGTAATACCAGCGCCATTAGGTTCAACTATATTTTGTGAGTCACTCATAGGATGGTACACACCTGCCCCTATAACCGTCTTGCCGGTCTGGACCTGACAACTGCCGTCTGTGTATGCCCAAGACCTCCAAGCTGCAATTTTAAGCTGGAGATTGGGATGGGACTGATAAGAAGCTTTGACGGTAATGTCTGAGGCGGATCTTTGGGGGCCCTTGGACATCTGTTTCATGTCTAAGGGGAGTTTTTCACATTCCCTTATCCCAAGCATCACTCTATGTCTTGTATTCTGGATGGGGTAGTTACTAACGTTACTGATAATCCATTTGGCCTCTGGGATGGCTTTGGCTAGATCCTGAATGAGCACCCATCCTTACTTTAAACTCTTAAATGCCTATCCTCACCTCTGTTGCGCATTGGGAACCCTCGATGAACCATAACTATGCCACTCCTCCTTTCTGGGTCCGCAAACAAATCATCCCCCGCCACTCCTGGAGCCTACAAATTATCACCGTCCGGAATGCTGCAGCAAGAGTCCGCCTAAATGAGAACAACCCAACTTGGCTCACAGAATTAGCATGAGACACCCATATGACTTTATCAACAACTTGTTGAACATCCATATGACCTTATCAACAACATTCATATGACTTTATCAACAAAAAGAAGGCCAGTGGATCTTCCATTACCAATGCTCTGGCCGTACAAATGGAGTGTGCCCTAGACTGGCAGAGCACTCAGCAGTGTCTGTATTCTCTCTGATAAGCTGGTTAGGAAGGAAAGGGAAAAGGTTACACACTTTTATCTGCCTACAAAGGCAATGTAAAGAAAAAAAGGAAAAACTACCTAGGCAGTGGAAAGAAAGAAACAAAGAAAAAACTACGCAAGCCAGGTCCAGCGGCAGTGAAGATACTCCCCACATCAATTAAGGAAAAGAGGATACCAGAACCAATGCACAATGTATGCCCTCCACCAAGAGAAATAAAAAATCAATGGGGATCAGGATGGTTCTTTGCAGTAGCTTACGTAATTCTTTCTACTCAAGAGCGCGTCTAGTGCTTGCATGTTTACAGGCGCAGTGGACAGAAAGTTATTCGGATTTCTGATTCATTCAGATTTCTGATTGAGAAGCGTGATATGTCCTTATTGTCGCTCATGGAGACCACCTTTCCTTTTTAAAAGCTTCACACCTCTGTTGGCTTAGATGTTGAGGTGTTCTTGGGGAGCCTGGTTGCAACCTCAGTCAAATTTGCCTCGGCTTGTGGTTTGGGTAAGCCAGTTTGAGATCATCCATCCAGCTTCAGCTTATTTACAATTTGGAAAAATATTTCTCCTCCGAAGAGGGTGACCCTTGCTGGGATGTTGGAGAGCATGCTTAAGGCTTAAGGGTGGGTCTTGAGCTTGCTAGACAGGGCCTGTCTGCCAGTCGTGTCATAGGTCCCATGGTGGGGGCCAACTTGATGAAGTAGACTTTTGTCACAGAAGTTTTGTGCTTGCTTCTCTTCTTGATCTTGAAAGGGAACACATCAATTAAGGAAAGGAAGATACCTAGGCGATGAGAGGTAAAATAATTCTTCTCAAAAGCGTGCCTGGTTCTAGCAAGTTTAGAAGCGTACTGGACAGAATGGGCATGAAGCTTCAGAGCAAGCTCGGTGGCTTCATAGGTTTTCAAGACCAAGCTCTAACAGGGGCTCCAAAGTGTAAGGGTTGTAGATGTCCCTGCCTAAACTGAAAAAAATATATGGAGGGCTTGAGGGCTTTCCATAGCTTGAGCTGCGGCCCTTAAAAGAAAAAGAAAAGTCTGCGCCAGCCAAAAGGCCGCTTGCATGAAGGTTCCGCTTGCATAAAGGTTCCACTTGCATTAAGGCTCCCCAATCATAATGCCAGCAAGGGTCTCAACAAAGGGCCCACAAACCTAAACTAGATCCTCAGTGGTGGAGGGGACTCACGGCTCTTCTGAGCCAATGTGTCCCCTTTTCCTTAATTGATGTAGGGAGAGTTTCCTCTGCCTACGTAGTTTTTCTTTTCTTTTTTAGATCCTCAGGCAGGCTGCAAGCATAGGAGAGCCAGAAACATAACTCCTGGAGAGTTGTTGGCTGTACTCCTGTAAGCCCAGACTCTCCTTCTCCTGTTCTCTACTGCCACACGCCCAGACCCCCCCCCCCCCGAGCCCCCTGAAAATGATGCATGTCTGGTGTAAATATCCCCTTGGCACGCTTGTCCAACTCCAGCCTTACCAATGACTATCCTTGACTTAGGTCACAGATAGGGGTGGCACAAAGCAGCTGGCTTGTTGCCACCGCAGTTGAGTAACGGTGGCAGTTGAGTAAGCTTGTATTGCTATGCAATGCATAGGCTTGCCCCTTTGGAATATGGCCATAGAGGTTGCAGTGTTGCTGTTTGAAGGCCTCAAGCTGATTATCGGGCATGGTGTCTTCACAGTATTTGACATCCACGAAAATGGATATATCTCTTAAAGGACATAAAGTTCTGCAGCTGTAGGACAGCGGCTTAACATAGGAAGGAAAATATAATTCCTAACATAGAATGGAAAAGGGAATTTAAACATAATATGCTAGTAAATGTTCCTGCATATGTGGGCGTTTTAGCTGAAGCAAAGAGTCTGCCATAATAAAATAGGCTTAGCAACACGGCTTAGCAACACATTGCTTTGTGAATCTAGTGTTAAAATGCAAGGAATTGTTACACGATTTGACACGTATTTTCACTGTTTTGCAGTAATGTGCAGGCACAGAAGTATTCCCTGTGGCTACTTTTCATAAATTTCTAAACAAGGAGAAAGGTGATTTCCTGAGTCAAGACACAATTCGAGCATATATCTCTACCATGTCAAACACTATTTTTCTTCTTTGTCCTGCCCTTTCCTTTCTTTGTCCTGATCATACCATCTATTACGCAGCAGGCACTGCAGGACCCCACAGAAAAACAGCACACATAAGACAGCCTCATCAACTGAGCAAAAACCAGCATGTGCGATTGGTTAAAATGAAGCATTGTGAATACACAAGGCCTGAGCAACAACTGGAGGCAGCAAAGCGGCTGCATACCTCTGAGAGTCTTCAATAATGTTAGCGGGAGAATTATAACTTTACAACATTCTACTGGGTGTTGGTAGGGCTTGTTATACAGAACTTGTCAAGAGCTTGTCATCAATTCAGAAAATATGGCCTGCGACATCAACAGGCTACTAAGCTTGCATGTAAATTCATGCTATATACATATATAGGCTAGCAGTCGCACTTCTTGACTGAAGGCCTTATGCTTGAAAATCCACGCCTGTTCTGGTAAGCCCACAAGCTTGTTACTGCTAGGCGTGCCATTAAAAACAAAATGTTTCTCACAGCCAGCTTCTGGAGCCATGTGCTTCCTGTAACCCTCCAGATCCCTGCTAGTCCTTCCTGTCCCTACGCTTTGTGGTAGGGGGGATTCCGCATTCCGAGCCGTGAGTCGCGGCTCTTTTGAGCCTAACCCTTTCCTTTCCTTGTAAGCCTAAGTGTCTTCTTTTTCATTATTATTGTATGGACTTGTTGCCACTAGACGCGCTATCCAAAACAAGAGTACTTCTAATAGCCAGGTGCTAGAGCCAAGTGCTTCTAGAAAACCTCCAGATCCCCATTAGCTTTTCTGTTTCACTTCTTGCGGTGGAGGGGACTCACGGCTCTTTTGAGCCAATGTATCCCCTTTTCCTTAATTGATGTAGGGAGAGATTCTCTGCCTACGTTGCTTTTCTTTTTTTTTTCTTGATGTATAGAGAGCTTCCTCTGCCGCCGAAGTTGTCCTGTTCTTTTAAGAAAGAGAGAAAGAGAAGTCTGCACCAGCCAAAAGGCCATGTGCATTAAGGAAAGGTTCCCTAACTAGAGTCAAATTTTTTTTCTTTTACATTATAAACATAAGAACACAGAGGAAAAAGACAGTTGTGAAACAGTTGCCCCATTTATCACTGTATGAAGCAGAAAATCTGCTTGTTGCTGGGCGATACGCCGCAAAACAACGTGCACTATAGCAAAAGGGAGTCAGAAGGTCGGCTGCAGTAGCTTTGTCGTCTCTTCCTTTCTGAGATCATGGACTTTTTTTGTGTGGCTGGCGGAGACCAGCAGGCTGAGCAGTCAAAAAACCTGGCTGAAGGCCAAAACCCCATGTAAACTAAACTGTCGTCTCTTGATAGCCTCTATACACATGCATTTGTTCTAGAGCTACCACTATCTGTCAGACAGTCGCCAGGCCTGCTGTAGTCGCTCTCTAGTTTTTCTGCTGAAGAGCTCCAATGTTTCTCTGCTAGCCGAGCATTCAAGTATTGCTGCCTGGTCTGAAGATGCGACATGAAAGTGAAAGAAGAGGGAAACACCCATGGCAGCGGAACGCTCCCTACAAATATGCCTGCCTAACCTAGGAGTTGTCCGTGGCACAGTGCACGTGAGGCACCAGAGCTGCCTACACGGGCCAGGGACACACATCGGTCTATGGACCAAGGATGGATGTGTGCAACTACCCCTGCCCAGCCTGGAGGTGGTCCATGGCACGGTGCATGCAAGGCACCAGAGCTACCTGCACGGGCCAGGAGCACACGCCTGGCTCCAGGGATGGATGTGTGCAACTACGCCTGCCCAGCCCGGAGGTGGTCCATGGCGCGGTGCATGCCAGGCACCAGAGCTGCCTGCACAAACCAGGAGCACAAATTGGTAGGGTTGGCCAATCCTGTATACGGTGTGTACACATCCTGATATGCGTATGCTTCCTGGCACGGGAAGCACAATATCTATGGCGTGTATAAACAGAAATGGCCAACCCTACAAATTGGAGTTCAGGCAGTTGGAACAGGACTGAGGAATGGGGAAAGGGAGTCAGAAAGCTGCCTGCAAGGCAGGGTGGACACATTGGAGTTCAGGGGCAGGAAATGGGAAAGCCTGCCTGCTAGGGCCGGGAGCACACAGTGGGAGGTCTGGGGAGAGATTGTTCCGATTTGCTGTGTAGTGCGCACACCAAAGACATGGAGTCTGACGAGGAAAGGTGATTGAAACTTATTGAGCATCACAGGCGGTTTCCCGCTCAGAATGAAGGGGAGCCAAGCATTGAGGGAGGCAAAGCATGGTGGCAGCTGAACCTGCGAGCATGCACTAATCAGGCATGCAACAAGGGAGTCTACAGACCGAGTCCGTGTCTCTAAAATACTTGTAAAGCAGCACTTGCGGTTGTCCTGCTCACATGCCCCCCTTGCGCGTGGGTTCAATGAACCATGCATGCTGCATCAGCTGCACACACACACACAAACACACACACACACACACACACACACACAAGATGGGCACGCGACAGGTGGACCCATGAACTCACCAGCTGCTCTACACTGCCCTGCTCAAGCTTTGGTCCTGTCCCCCTTTGGTCCTTCAAAGCAGCCATGGTGCTACGCAGCGATGCCAAAGCAAAGTCAACACCATCCTGCCGCCGCTGCTGCTGCTCTTGCAGCCCTTGCGCCTGCTCCTGCTGCTGCTGTTCAGACAGCCCCCGTCCCTGCCCTCGCTGCTGCTCTCTGTTCTGCTCCTGCAGGGTCACGAGCAGCACAGACACCTCTGCCAGGGATGCTGTCACCTGCCTCAGCAGCACAGGCCTCTCCCGCTGCTGCCGCCGCTGCTGCTGCTCCAGCTGGTGCTGCGCATGCTGCTGCTGCTTCTGCTGCTTGCGCTGCGCATGCCGGTGCTGCCTCAGTTGTTGGTGCGCTTGCTGCTGGTGCTCCTGGCGCGCCCCAGAGGCCAACTGTGCGAGCAGCAGCCGCTGCTCCTGGTCGCGCTGTAGGTGCTGCTGCACTTGGGCAACCAAGTCCTTTAAGGCTGCATGTGCTTCACGCACAACAACAGCCTGCTGCCGCTCCTGCCGCCCTTGTAGCATTTTGGTCTTTTGAAATTGTGAGCGCCGCTTCTGCTGCTGTCGCTGCTCACCTTGAAGCCCTCCCCACTGCTCCTGTAGGCCCCCTTGATGCTCAGTTGCCTGCACCAGCTGCACTTGCTGCCGCCTTTCTTGCAACCCCCTGTGCTGCCTCTGGAGGTGCTCCTGCTGCTGCTGCTGCTGTTTGAGTACATGCTGCTGCTGATTTCCGCGCGGCTGCTGCAGGCCAGCAAGTAGCCGCATTTTGTGCTGAGATTGCAAGGCCTGGCTGTCAACCCGTTTGAGCATGCGCCGCTTTGCGCGTAGTGCAGTCAGCAAGGAGTAGGGTGGTAGCAGACCCCGTGCCTGGAATGGGAGTGTGTGTGTGTGTGTGCGTGTGTGTGTGTGTGTGTGCGCGTGCGTGCTTGCGTGTGGCATGTGTATGTGCGCGCACAATTGTGCTTCCTTGTCTTGCTTTCCTCCTAGATTGCCCCTCACACCATTGCACCAGCAACTGAATGCAAGCTGGATGAAAGTACACGACACCTAAGGACAAAGCACTGATGTTTAGAAGTCTATGATTTCTATGGCCTCGTCCTAAAACAAACTTGTCTGCTCTGACCGCAAAATGACATCAAAGACCACCGCCAGAGGCACCGATGTCCCTTTGAACCTTGTTGCCCTCAAGGCGGTGCCCAAACATGAAGATCCTGCTTACAACAAAGCTTCACCTGCCTGCTGAATGCTAGCAAATGAGACCATGCATCACAACATCAAAAGGTCGCTGGTGCACCCCTGCACCTGGTTGCGCTCACAGACGTCACACCCCACTGCGTACCTTCATCTGGAAGGCCCAGTGTTTCTGGGCGCGCAGCTTGTTCATGCGGTGCATGAGCATGCGCACGTGCGTGTGCATGCCCTTAGGAAGGTGGCAGTCATGGATGCTGACGAACAGGGACACCTCCTGTGTATAAACATAAGAGTCATGGATGCTGACGAACAGGGACACCTCCTGTGTACATACATACAGCCATGGATGCTGACGAACAGGGGCACCTCCTGTGTACATACATACAGCCATGGATGCTGACGAACAGGGGCACCTCCTGTGTGCATACATACAGCCATGGATGCTGATGAACAGGGGCACCTCCTGTGTGCATACATACAGTCATGGATGCTGATGAACAGGGGCACTCCCTGTGTGCACATATCGGAGGGATTTTCATCAGAGCCTGAGGATGGCTTTAGGAACAGGACACCCAGGATCATGCACTCAAGGTGAAGCCGTGGGCACTCGAGGCAAGCTGTGAGCACTGATGGCAGACTCTGGGCACTCGAGGCAACATTGTGGGCACTCCAGGCACTGCTGTAGGCACTCCAGGCAACATTGTGGGCACTGAAGGCAGCACCATGGGCACGTGAAACAGTGACACATTGCGAGGTTGCTTTGCCATTGCTGCTGTCTCCATGCAAGTGCTGCATACGGATAGCGGCGGGTTGTTTCCCATTTGCTTTTGCTCTACCATGGTGATGTATATACCATGACTAGGGTTGGCCAATTCCCTCTTTTTATACGTATCTATACGTATAATACGGCAAATGCATGGAATTTGTAGCACTAAATATACGGGCATACGGTATTGATACATGGAACTGGCCAACCCTAATCATGACCATGTCCAAGAATCAAGCCAGCGCATGGGTGAAGAGAGCAGCCATGCAGCAGCAGGCTTAAACTCCACGAATTAGAAGTAGCAGCCTCAAGCCAAAAGTCACGAGTTGGTAGCAGTCGAAAGTAAGTAGCAGCCTTGAAACTCATGAGTTATGGCAAAGTGCATGCAAGCGTATCCTGATCTGCACATCCTGATTCACACAGTGCTTGCAAGCACATCCTGATCCACACAGTGCATGCAAGCACATCTTGATCCACACAATGTATGCAGACACATCGTGATCTGCATGTGCATTCTGATCCGCACAGTGCATGCGAACACATCCCGATCCATACAATGCATGCAGGCACATCGTGATCTGTATGTGCATCTTGATCCACACAGTGCATGTAGGCACATCATGACTTGCTTGCGGCACATGCAAGCACATCCTGATCCACACAGTGCATGCAAGCACATCCTGATCCACACAGTGCGTCTCCAGTACAAGGGTAGCACTGTATGGCCAGCTAGCAGCACTTCCCCAATCTGTACAAGTTCTAGTATGAGCTTGCGCACACACCACACACGCGCACATACACTCCACACGCGCGCGCACACACACACACACACAAACGCAAACACGCACACACACAAACACACATGCACACAAAGGCACCATCACCATCATCACCACCACCACCACCACCACCACCACCACAACCATGCAGCCGGGACACCGTGGACATGGGTGTGCTCTGTGCAGCTACGCGCTGACCGGACAGAGAGCGCACAGACATTGGACAAAAACAAATGAACACCCAGGCAAACCTGCAGGATGGAGGACTTGGGTGTGTACCGAAGCCAAACGCTAGACTGCAGCAACGCCACGACTCCCCGTGGCTGCATGTGCGGCAGCAAACGCACAGCCACCTGGCAGGTACAACACGCACACGTACACACAGAAAATTGCTTGAAATGCAAGGAATGAGGGAGCATATGCCATGCACTACAAACCAGGCAGGCAAAATACGCGCATGCGTGCGTGCACACACACACACACATTAACACACAGAGGAAAAATGCTTGCAGTGCAAGAAGTGAGGGAGTGTTTGCCATGCATTTTGATCCTGGCAAATATTGTACCTAATGTGGATCATTCCGCATTCCCAAAAGAAATAATTATTTCATGCATCCCGCCTTAATCCCGCACCCCCCTCAGTATTTGTTTTTAAGTTTCCCGCATGTTCCCGCAGGGGCAATCAGCCCCCTTTTACCCTTAGTACTGCATGTACATGCTCCATGCTGCTCCAGCATGTAAAAACTTGCAAGAATTGGCCAGCATGCAAATTTTTGCAAGGATTGCAAGGATCCTTTGCGCTCAAAGGAAGGATGTTCAAAAGCACATGAAAGGCGCGCACAATAAGAAGACCTGCTCAGCTGCTGAATCAGCTGCTGAAACTCATTGGCCTGTGTCATTTACTGCTGCTGCCACTCCTGCTCACTGGGAAGGGGCTTTAGGAAGCTTCCTATTCCTTGCTGTCTACGCCCACCGGCGCCTTCTTAACCCATGCTTCAAACAAACCTCAGAAACAATTTTTTTTTCACTTTCACGCGCATTCCCGCATGCTCAAAAGTTATTATTTTTCAGGTGTCTGCAGTCATCCCGCACCCCTAAAAAACATTATTTTTGCGGGATATTTTGTACGGTACAAGATCAATGCTTCAAACGCAAGAAATGGTGGAGAGCATGCCATGTATCACGAATCTGACTGGCAAAACACAGGAGAATGCTTGAAACGCGAAAAATTTGCGGAGCGTATGCTGTGTAATATAAACAGCCCAGCTCGTCATGAGGAATCACAAAACGTAACCATGCTCGCCTCAATCTGTGCACATCAGACGCTCAGCTTCTAGCGCATCTTTCAGCTTGCAGCACTGCCTGCCTTCATGGAAACTCTTTTCAGATCCAAACGCCCACATGCGATTTGTGCATGTTCTTCTCTCTTTTCTGCCAGCCAGAACTGGCCCTGAGGATCACCGGTGCAGTAGATATGGAGTGTCTGTTTTTCAAACACAACTGCACACATTTGGCTCTGGAGCGTGGTGTCCTCTCCGTTCCTGTACCTGCCAGAATTGGCCCATCCACGCAGGGCTGGGGCGGTGCATGCAGGAATGCAGCTTGGCCAGGGCCCACAGGATGAGCGGGGCGGAGACGGCACACATGCTGGGCAGGCGAGACCAGACCTGCATGCAGTGTGTGTGTGTTGTGCGTGTATGTGTGTGTGTGTGTGTGTTGTACATGTGTGCGTTTGTCAGGGATGAGTACAAAAGGTGTTCACCTTGAACGTCGAATTTTCACTTCAAACGTTGCGCACTGATGCAAAAGTGGGAGCATTGCTGCCATGGGCTCGGATGCGAGGGTGTTTGCGAGGAGCGCGCAAACAACCTCAGTGGTGCTTCAGAAATGTTGTTGTTGTTCAGGTTTATGTTCCCTGATTCCTGACAGGCAGAAACACCCAGCCAATGTGACAGCCCGTGCAAATTTCACAAGGTCGGCTGTCCTTTCCAATAGGAGAAAATTGTTGGACCTCACCTCGTTACAGACAGCGGCCAGCCAGTCGGGGGGCACATTCCATAGGAGCTTGCTCACCCGTGCACGCTTCTTGCTATCGTCCCTCCAAACAGCCAGCCTGGGAGTGCAAAAACGAAACAAAATAGGTCGGTAATCCAATGGCCAATTTGGAAATGCAAGCACGTTAATGGACAATGTATGAAAACTGAGGAGTGAAGAGCCAACAGCCAGCCTGGAAGTGCAAACACGCTACAAAAGAGATATGACAGCCATGAATGACTCCATGAAATTGATGGGGCAAGGCGCGATGCATACAAGTGCTGGTTAAGGGCCCAAGGCCCTGGCAACTCTCCAACATTCTTTGCCGTTCCCTGCAGTAGGAAGACCAATCTCGGAGGGCAGGGAAAGGCTGGGCAGTATGAACCGCACAACAAGGATAACACTCTTTGCCTAGCTCCACAGGAGGGAGCTCCTTCTTGGAGAGCATGGTAATGCTAAGCAGCATAGAATGAGCGATTAAGATCATGGTACGGCTAGGCAGTGTGAAATGCATGACTAGGATCACAAGACCCTTGCCAACCTGAAACTCTTGTGCACCCACCCTGCCACACCCCACTGCATGTAAGCGGAGCCCACGATCGTGAACCAGTATACCCACCTTGCCACACCCCACAGCATGTAAGTGGAGCCCACAATCGTGAACCAGTTCACCCACCTTGCCACACCCCACAGCATGTAAGTGGAGCCCACAATTGTGAACCAGTTAACCCACCTTGCCACACCCCACAGCATGTAAGTGGAGCCCACAATCGTGAACCAGTTCACCCACCTTGCCACACCCCACAGCATGTGAGCGGAGCCCACAATCGTGAACCAGTACATCTAACTTGCCACACCCCACAGCATGTAAGTGGAGCCCACAATTGTGAACCAGTTCACCCACCTTGCCACACCCCACAGCATGTAAGTGGAACCCACAATCGTGAACTAGTACATCTAACTTGCCACACCCCACAGCATGTAAGTGGAGCCCACAATTGTGAACCAGTTCACCCACCTTGCCACACCCCACAGCATGTAAGTGGAACCCACAATCGTGAACTAGTACATCTAACTTGCCACACCCCCACAGCATGTAAGTGGAGCCCACAATTGTGAACCAGTTCACCCACCTTGCCACACCCCACAGCATGTAAGTGGAACCCACAATCGTGAACTAGTACATCTAACTTGCCACACCCCCACAGCATGTAAGTGGAGCCCACAATCGTGAACCAGTACACCCACCTTGCCACACCCCACAGCATGTAAGCGGAGCCCACAATCGTGAACCAGTTCACCCACCTTGCCACAGCCCACAGCATGTAAGTGGAGCCCACAATTGTGAGCCAGTTCACCCACCTTGCAACTGCCCACAGCATGTAAATGGAGCCCACAATTGTGAACCAGTTCACCCACCTTGCCACACCCCACAGCATGTAAATGGAGCTCACAATTGTGAACCAGTTCACCCACCTTGCAACGGCCCACAGCATGTACGCTAAGCCCACATTTGTGAACCGTGGCAGCATCAGGTAGCACGCCCGGAGGGTGGCCTTGGCAATACGGGGCACGACTCGCTGCCGCAGCCGGACGAGCGCGGTGACATAGGCAGTGAGTTGCCAAGGGCTGGCCCGTCCTGTTTGATAAGCGGCAGCAAGAATACACCACGATGCTGTGTGCTGGGCACTGTTTGCAGTCTTGCATGAGAGTGCGGGATGTAGGCGGTGAGTCACTGGAGCGCAGCGCTTCCTGTTTGACAACCAGCAGCAAGCACATGCAATGAAGGCAAAGCGAGGCTCCGTTTGAATAATGTACACAGTGAGTTGCCGAGGGGCGGACTGTGGCCTGTGTGCTGTCGGCAGGCCATGACCCCAAAGAGCACGCGCCATGCACGCCATGCGAGGCATATTTTGCAGGAAGGCAGGGCAGGGTGTGCATGACAATGAGGGTCAGGGCTGGGGCTGAGGATTAGTATGACACAGCCCTGAGAGTGCTGTCCAGCACTGCTGTGTTTGCTACACAAGGCAGTGCTTTTGGAAGTGAGCTGCCCAGGGGAGGATCAGCCTTGGCAGCGGTCCAGCATGTTTTGGAAAAAACACAGATCAGACATGTGCACAGGGACACCTTGCATTGACTCAGCCTGAAAAACAGTGAGCAAAAGCAGAGTCAATTGCAATTGAAGGAAGGTAGAGGCTCTCAGAGGAGCTCCTGAATGCCTCCTCCTCTCAAAGTGAGGACCGTGCGACAAAGACATTAGCCACCTGAGAGGAAGGCATGGGCTACAATGGAATGTATTTCCCAAACTTGTACAAGCTTTTGGGCCTTGGGCCAGTGGACTTGGCTTCTTGAGTGCAAGCAAATATCTTGCTCCCAGCCCAAAGCGCGTGTCGGATAAAAAAGGTACGCTCCATACAAGCAACTATTTGCAGCCAAGCCACTATATTGATGAAGTAACATCATTTAAGATGAAGAGGACACATCACGCTCAAGCACCGATTCACTTACCTCTCTCAATCAAGTATCCCATTCGCGCCACAAGCACTGCCATCTCAGGCTGCTCTGGCTTGTAGCAGAATGTGACCAGCCTGCAGGAGAGCATACACATTGCTTCAAATCAGAAAAGCACTCGAAAATAGCAATAAGATTAAATTGCTCTGGCTTGTTGCAAATGCGATCAGCCTGCAAATGAGCAGAAACATTTGATTTAAATAAAAAAAAGGACTCCAGGAAAGCAGTCAGATTGGACTGCTTAAGACTATTGCAGGATTCTGTCAGCTTGAAAAGGCGTAAGACATGCTTTTGAGCGCAAACCTGAGAGGATTGAGCACAAACGTGACCTAATCACATCCATTTTTGCATGGGCTACTCTGACTTGTAGCAGAAGGTGACCGACCGGCTGCAGTGCAACCAACCTTTTCTTTGCTCAAACATTTCCAGTTCAGATCCCCAGATCTTTGCCAACATTTTGCCAGCAGCTCCTGCTCCCAGACAGATCTTTGCCAGCACATTGCTAGCAGCTCCAGCTCCCAGAAAGCAGTTGCAAGCATATGCCCACCCAAACGTATACACACCCAAACTCACACACCCACACCCACACACCCACACACACCTACACCCACACTCACACCCACGTACACAGCACCCACCCATACAACAGCGTTGCTAGCTCCTGCTCTTGTAGCTCCTGCTCCCGCTCGCACGCTTCCATGACCACCAGCTCCACCCATTGGCCCGGAGGTCGCCAGTGCAGCTGTGAGAAGGCCCAGGTCATGAGGGCTAGGTGCCCAACAGAGCACTTGCTGAGCTGGCCTGAAGTGGCTCTGCATTGGAGAAAAATGTAATTATGAGCATCGCTGAGTGTCTTTCTTTGAGTTTGGTGCAAAGGCAGTGTAGCTGTGAGAAGGCCCAGGTCATGAGGGCTCGGTACCTGATGAAGCACTTGAGCCGACCTGAGGTGGCCTTGAAGTGGCAAGGAATTCTCGTGATAAATGTGAAGTGATTTCTTCCTTTAAAAGATTTGGCGCAGTGGCAACAGAGGCAGTGCAGCTATGAGAAGGCCCGGCTAGCAGGAGCCAGATTTCCAACAGAGCGTTTGTTGAGTTGGTCCGAGGTGACCGTGCAAACCAGCTCCGTACACTTGACATCATCAGAACCCCACAAACAACCTCAGGACAAACACGTCCGCAACTTTGCGGGATGAGCTCTTCCATCATTACCGCTGTAAGGACAAGCACGATCTTGACACACAGACTGGTAGCAGCAGAGGCACTGCAGCTGCGACAAGGCCATGGCTATGACAGCTAGGGTTCAGGTGTTAGGGTTAAGATGGATGCCTAACAGGCACGTGCTGAGCTGACCTCAGCTGTTGATCACACTCAAAACACGACTCTGTGTTGGAGTGTGAGTGTGTGTGATCCTGTTCCAGTGTTGGGAACAGCCTCGAGGGTTGCACAACGACACAGCTTAGGAAGTGCAGTTGCAAAAAGGCCTATAGGATCGTTAGATTCAGACCACGTCCCGTCACCTAGCTCCAGCTCCTCAGGTCATGGACAAAGGAGGCACCTCCCAAAGAGGGACTGGTGAGTTCATTCAGGCAAAAGGCCTTTTAAACTGCATCAAACCCGATTATGCGCATGTGCATAAACACTCTCACAACTACATGCATCAATCACACACACACATGCACGCACACAAACACACACACGCACGCACGCAAGCAAACACATTCCAGAAACTGAAAATATCAGTGCACATACCGGCAAATATCTTGGAGGAGGCGGACAGGTGGAAGGTACCGCAGCCTTACAAAAGCATGGAGCACGAGCGCAATCTCATCTCCCTTGAAATTAGGCAATCGGTCGGCAACCTAGAAGACAAAGAAACAAAAGGGCTCCTGTTATTTCTGATCTAAGACGCGCGCTTCAGGGATTGTGTGTGTGTGTGTGTGTGCGCGCGTGAAGATATGAATGAGGATGCAGGTGATGCATGAATGCAGAGTCGTGGATGATGGGATTGATAGTGCTTTTCAGGGCTACCATGAAGCAGCTCAGCAACATGGGTGCCCGATACTAGTGGTAAGGCATCAGTATGTTTGGATTCTGCCAAGCAGCCCCAAGCAGACGGGTGACTCTGAACTCAAGCTTGCTGCCCGTCTCACACCAATCGCTCTGACATGTTGACCGCAAATTATAACACAATACCAATTATACCAGACTCTGCACTTCAGCAAGGCCACCCAATCACAGCCTGATCACAGCGCGGCTGCGCAATGGCTGAGTAGCGGGGCCTCAGTGAGCGTGGCCAAAGGAAAGCCACCTCACCTAACCACCTATCTAACCTAACAAAGGAAAGCCACCTCCCCTAACAGCCTGATCACAGCGCGGCTGCACGAAGGCTGAGCAACGGATCACAGCAAGCTTGGTCAGAGCACGCATGATGATCAGGGTGTTAGCTCATCACCTTCACATTGAGCACGTTCACAGAAGCCTGATCACAGTGCCGCTCATCACCATCACCTTATACTGCAAGGCCTCCCGGTCATAGCAAGGTCCCCCTAATTACAGCAAGGCCGCTGCTCCATGCTCCCTACCAGCGCCCTCATGTCTTTGCATTGCAATGTCTTGCATTGCAGCGCCTTGCATCTGTGGTTCACAGTGTCTCACATTTGCATGCAGAGGGCCCCTTCGAAAAGTCAGGGCTACCCACTACCCGCCCAGCTACCTTTGTAGAAGCCTGGGCAAATGCAGAACCCTCTACTTCCCCCCTCAGCTATACCCACCAGTATTGCAACGTCATGAACCTGGGCTTTGCAGGGCCTCATCAACATACCACACAATACCCACACCTTTCTACCTTTGCAAAAGCCGAGGCAGACGCACAACCCATCTGCTTTCCCCGAAGCCCAACAGCATTGCAATGTCATGCATTTGTGCTTTGCAGGGCCTCTCTAAAATTTACATAAGCTCAGGCCGACAAAGAGTCATCTTACTTCTCTCATACCCTACTAGCATTGCTGTGCGTTGCATCTGGGATTGCTGGGCCTCTTGACAAACTTTCAAAAGCTCAGGTAGGCGCCCAAACCTTTCGCTTTCTCCCCAACCTGCCAGCATCACTTTGTCTTGCATCATTGCTTTGCTGGGCGCCTTTAAAGTTTCTTAAAATTTCTTTAAAAAGTCCATACGAGCACAACCGTTTTGCCTCTCTCACAACCTACCAGCATCGCAATGTCTTGCATCTGGGATTCACTGGGCCTGAAGCTCAGGCGGGCCATGGAGCTCAGCATGTTGGCCAGGTCCTGGGCCCTAAAATAATGAGCCCTGCTCAGCAAGTGCGCCATCACAGCACGTGCCTGCATACATCATCATAAAACAGGCTATGCAGGTCAGCATGTTGGCCGGGTCCTGGGCCCTGAAGCTTTTGAGCCCTGCTCTGTAAATATGCCTTCACAGCAAGCGCCTGCATACATCCCCAGATGGAATAAGTGAGTTGAGAACAATGTCGGAAATGAGGTGTTCCCTCCTGAAAAACAGCTCTGTGCTGCAAGTGCGTCATTGCAGCATGTGCCTTATACATTGCCAGATGGATGATGATGTGGGTGGAGAACAGGGATGGGTCATATGTGATTGAAGAAAAACAGGTGTACGGCAAAACATGCCATAAATACGCGTATTGTGCGTGTTTGGCAACTCTCCGAACCAAATTTTAGCAGCAACAAGTGCATACGAGTACAGCAAAGGTTGCATACCACCATCACTATCAGGCTAGGTCTTCAGCACAAAAAAACTCAGTACCTACCTGTGCAGGGCTGAGGGCGTACGGGATCTTGACCAAGCTATTGCACACGACCACCAGGGGGCGCTCTGGCAGTGTGGGCAGCCTACACAACACTTGGTGCACGAGGGTCGACAGCCATGAGCGGGAGGAGGGCAGGTTGGGCGACCGTGATGCTGTCGGGGGAGTGGGCATGATGGCTTGATGCCGTGAATCCGTGATGCCATCAGGGATTCGGCTGTGGTGTTGTGACCCTGGCACGGAAGGTGGTTCAACAGGCAGGGTGGTACGGCCGGCAGAAGGGTGGAGACTGAGGGCTGGGGCATTTGTGGTTGCCGATGCTGATGTTGCTGCAGGCGCTGCCATTGCTGCAGGTCCTGCTGCTGCTGCTGCTGCTGCTGTTGTTACCGTCGAAGATGATGATGGCGGTGATGGTGGCAATGCTGTGGTTTGAAATGGAGGAGACGCTGCCAGGGATGCAGTGGTTGCAATGTGGGCAGGAGATGGTAGGGTGGCTGTGAGGGGCTGTGGTGAGCAGGGGTGGAGGTGGTGTGGCATGCCCTGAGCATGGAGCTGCGTGGAGGCTGATGGCGTGGGGAGTGTGTGCAAGGCATTGGACAAGGATGAGGCAGCAACCTGCTCATGCTGATGGGTGTGATGCGCAGGCGCGGTGGGATCTGTGGAAGTGGCCTGTGTAGGGCCAGCATGGTGCTCATGGCGCGGGCCAGTGTGTCGCTGTGGGTCAACGTGGTGATGTTGGTGTGGGGCAGCGCGGTGATTTGGGCCAGTGTGATGCTGTGAGCGAGCAGGGTGCGGCTGGTGTGGGCCAGCGTGGTGTTGTTGGTGTGGGCCAGCGTGGTACTGCTGGTGAGGGGCGTACTCCGGAGTTGAGAGGTGCGGGGGCAGAGAAGGTAAGGGGCCCCTGTCTTGAGGCAAGGATGGAAATCCAGAGCCTTGTTGCCCCTCTGCTGCTTGCTCCATCGCACCTTGCCCTGGAGCTGCTTGCCCTGCTGCTGCTTCAGTTGAGGAGCCATGCAAGGGCGGTGTGGGTAATGGGGGGTTGAATTGGGGGTCACCTTCATGCACTTGCAAGGTCAACAGAGAGGGAGCGGCAGAGGGCGCGGAGGCTGAGGGCATCCAGGCTGAGGTGGGTGGTCTGGAGGCTCGTTGGGAATGCCCTTGCAAGAATGGGGGGGTTTTGGCAGGGGACATGGAGGCTGGAGCCGGTGGGCCAGCAGAGCGTATGTGGGGATGCGCGTCGCTCGGACAGTGATCACCGCCCATGACCTGGGGGGCTGCTGCTGCAGGCGATGTTGGGGAGCTGCTGTTGAGGGGCTGCCAAGGGAGCTGTTGCTGGGGTGCTGTAGGCAAGATGCCTGGGGTGGCTGGGGGATACAGGGTGAAGTGGGCCGTGGGGGGGGGCAGAGGAGCAGGGGCGCTCAATACAGGTACAAAGGAACCGCCGCTGCTGTTGCTGCTGATGGGGGAAACCACTCGCCCATTGGGCTGGATACCTGACCGGTGCAGTGGCTCCGCAATCTTGGAGGGGATGCCCTTGCTACTGAAGGAAGCACCAGCACTAGGCGGTGCCCTGAATGCAGCATTGGGGAGCTGCTGCTGCTCTGCGCTGGCGCTTGACGTCGCCCCGAACGCAGCTTTGGGCAGTTGCTGCTGCTCTGCGCCTGGCTGGGTGTTGACCAAGATGCGTGGCGGGGGGCGCTGTAAGGTCACAGGGGCGGTCTGTCGAGCGAAGCTCAGGGGGGGCAGGCGCTGCAGACTTGCTGCTGTGGTGGTGGTGGTGGTGGAGGTGGTGTTGGTGTGGTTGGGGTGCGTGTGGGATGGTGGTGTGTGGGCTGCACTGGTGGTATCGGTGGTGTTTGTGTCCAAGGGGACTGAGCGGGGGTTGCAAGCAGGGTCATCATCACCATCACCATCATCATCACCAGCAGCAGCAGCGGCCTGAGTTGCCACCCCCGGTGCGATACCATTGGTGACGGCAGCTTGCACGGCTTGCATACTGTCTGAGTATGCCTGCCCTATCTGCTGCTGCTGCTGCTGCTGATGATGATTATGTTGCAGGCAAGGCGTAGGAGGCAGGACACATGATGACGGGGCAGCCACTGCTGCTGTTGCTGCTGTCCCTGGTGCTGCTGGTGCTTCAGGTGCTAAAGGCTTCGTTGCCTCCAGAGCTGGATTGACCAGGCTGGAGGCAGGATTGGAGGCTGGATCGGAGGCAGAATCGGTGCTGGACAGATGCTGGATCGATGGTGCTGGAGGCGATGTTGCTTCCGAAGCTGGTGCGTTTGATCTAGGGCCTGGCATGCTGATTTGGGGAGGACTACTCAAGGCCTCAAAGTACCCTCCCTTTGTGGCGCCTTCAATAGGATGGCTGCTGTTACCGAGACCAGGAACCTGTATGCACGGGCAGATGAGCTGCACACAGGTGCATGAGCAGACGAGCAGCACCCACATGCGTGAGCAGACGAGCAGCACACACACGGAAAGACGGGCAGGACCAATACTATAGGCACCCACATGCGTGGGCAGGCGAGCAGCACGCACACACGGAAACACGGGCAGGACCAATACTAGGCACCCACATGCGTGAGCAGACGAGCAGCACGCACACACGGAAACACGGGCAGGACCAATACTATAGGCACCCACATGCGTGAGCAGACGAGCAGCACGCACACACGGAAACACGGGCAGGACCAATACTAGGCACCCACATGCGTGAGCAGACGAGCAGCACACCAGGGACAGCAGGCTTGAACTGTGTGTGTGTTTGTGTGTGCGTGCGCATGTGTGTGTGCGCGCGTATGTGCGTGTGCATGCGCGTGTGCGTGCGTGCAAGCGTGCGTGCGTGTGTGTGTGTGTGCGCATGTGTGCGTAAATGCTGTTGAAAAGAGTGCAATTGTTTTACCATCGAAGCCTGCAAAGACATCGAAACAGAAAATCACACTGAAAAGGGAAAGTGGATGCCAAAAGGTAAATACTCGAGACGGGATTGCGCTAGGAGCACAAGGTGTCCATCCATTCAGCAAATGGCATGGTGGCAGCATGTATGGCAATCAATACTTGAGTTTCTGTACTCTTGTTTCATCCTTTATCAGACATCTTGGATGAAAAGGCTTGACAAACGCATTTGCTTCTTGACGTCGCTTCTATGCAAGTCCCAAAATACAAAGTTCCTTGAACAGGGAGACAGCTACTCCCGACTCCAGTTCCCACTCCTCAAAGAATTCCCAATGGAACTTGCAGGCGCAATCACCATAAACAGGGATAAAGCTACCCCCAACTTGAGCTTACCTCCCAAAGAGAGACAGCTCCTCAGGGCCCAGGGATTCCCTCCAAGCGGGCGAACCCTCCTTGACAAGGAACCTAAATCCAGGTTAGTGACATATTACTGGCATTTGGACTGGAGCTCACCTTCCATGGAGACAGCTCCTCAGGTCCCAGAGTTGCCCTCCAGGCAGGCAAGTCCTCCGTGGCCTGGGAGGCTGCAGATCGTAGGTGCGTGACCAGCGCCCACACCACGTTGCTGACATCAATCTCGTTGCAGGCCCCAAATTGGTGCAGGAGCCTCTGTAGAAACACACGCGCGCGTGCATGTGTGATTGATCACGGCATAGAAATTGTGCAATAGATGCGTGCACAAAATGCACACGCTCTCTCATACCAGTACGGTTTGTGGAGAAAGTAACAGCAAAACGAGACAGAGTGCAGAACAAAGGACACTGCTTAGCGCTGGGCAAACTCAGAAGGTCATGCCCCAGGGTTTTGCTTGGCTTGCGACAACACAAGAAAAGAAGAGACAAGATTGCGCCAGCCAAACGACTGCGTGCAATACAAAAAAGGTTTTCTGACAATTAAGCTGGCAAGGTTCACACCAATTAGTGGGACCATGCAAAGTATGCTTCCTACATCCACTTTATGAAAAGCTTCAGCCTCTGGACTTTCAAATCTTCGGCTTCACAACCAGAGGGGGGTAACCATTGTTGCAGCCTCTGCCAAAATGTTTTGGGCCTGTTGGGGCCAATTCTGACTCCCAATTTTTTGTAGTAGTAACCGCCATATGCAATATAAACATCCTGCATATTCAAAAATAGGAAAGAAGGAGGTCAAAAATTGGCCTTTTTGGCACCCCCTGGGCTGGATTTTGTGGATTTTTTCTAAGGGAAATGGCTGAAATTCTGTATCTTACCAACCACTGGGTCTTTTTACCCCATTTCTTTTGCAATGATATTCTTTTATTAAAAGGACTCCAAATCACTAAAAATCATCCAATTTGGTGAAGTGGGTGGTCAGGAATGGAGATAAGGTGTCAAAAACTAGGGTTCACGCCGCGGCTGATCAGGCATGTGTCCCGTAACGGCTCTCCTAGAACTCCAGTGTTAGAGAAAGCTCGTGAAACAGGCTACCACAGGAACCTAAGTTTGTACGGTGCCAGTCACGGGAGAGCTGTGCTGGGAGCATTTTAAAAACATGCAATTTTAGGCCCACTCTGGTATTCATCCAGATCTTGATCTGGCCATATCTCAGGAACCTATGAATGTCCCAGGACCAAAAGTATTGGCAAATGACCTACTTAAAATTCTCTTTGCAATGAAAAAAAATTGGCTCTGGGACATCCATAGGTTTTTGAGTTATAGCCTTTCAAAGTCCACACAATGGTTACCCCCCTCTGCTTCACAACCCCAAAAGCTTTTGACCGGGCCCAGGCACACTAACACAAACCACGTCCACATCAAGCTGCTGAAAAGCTGCAGTTCTAAGCATCCCCCCCCCAAAAAAACACTGATGCGACAGCAGAGGTCATCAATGCACAGACCTTGGCAACCGAAGGCACACCACACAGCACTGCAAACAGCACGCAGACCCTGCCAATGCAAACAACTTCCCAACAGCAGCGCTATCAGCACAAACAGACTTTTCAGCGCCAGACACATCAAATAGCATTGCTAACAGCACAGAGGCCCTGTCAACGCAACACACTTTCAACGACAGTGTTGCTAAAAAGGTGCAGCGTGTCTCTACCAGATGCACCCCTCTGCAGGAGCAAACAATGTCATGAGGGATGCGACACCTCAATGGGTAAGCGTTTTTACCTAACAAAGATGCTAATAAAAGAAAGTCCACATTTCTCCAACTCTGCATCTCGGCGCTGAACACGCCCGCCTGTCAAACACCAGACACACAGCTCACAGCCATGGAGACACCTCCGCAGTTAAGAAGGTCTCACCTCCATCAAGGTGTCCAGCAGCACTGGGCCAAGCGCATGGCCTGACGAAGCCGCTGCCCAAAGCACCCCTGATAGCTCACGCGGTCGCATAAAGTGGCAGTGCTTCAGGGCCAGAGCATCCAGCTTCCGGTGCAAGGAGGCCAGGCACTGCTGCTCATGCGGGCTGCATACACACAATCAGCCAACATGATGTGCGCAAGTTGAATAGGGGGCAACAGTGCTTCAGGGCCAAACCATGCAACTTCCGGCGCAGACAGCCAAGGCACTGCTGCTCGTATGGGCTGCACGCACACGGTCAATCAAAGTGATGCATGTTAAAGGGGGTCGGCAGTGCATCAGGACCAGAGCATCCAGCTTCCAGCGCATGCAGCCAAGGCACTGCTGCTCATATGGGCTGCATGCACGCGATCAACCAAAATGATGTGTACATGTTGGAAAGGGTCGGCACTGCTTAAGAGCCAAGCCCACAAAAGTTCTGGTGCGGGCAGCCAAGGCACTGTCACTCATATGGGCTGCATGCACACAATCGACCTCAGTAATGTGTGCGTGTCAAACAGGGGGTGAAGCGCTTAAGAGCCAAAACATCCAGCTTCCGATGCAGGCAGCCAAGGCACTGTTGCTCATGTGGGCTGTGCACGCACACGAGCAACCAAAGCGATGCATAGATGGAGAGTGTCAATGGGGGAGTGGCAGCACTCAGCTTCTGGAGATTAGGCACTGCTGCTTGGAAGGGAAGCATACGCACAACCCTATGACTGGGGAGCGGGGCCACAACACCGCAAAGCAGATCTCCAGAGCGGCTTATAAGCCAAGGGCAGGAAATGCAGCAGGGAGGGAAGTCAAGCAGAGGTTGCAAGATTCCTTACAGAAAATCATTTTCATCATAGTTAAGGGCGGTAAGAACTGAAAACGGGCAACCAAGACCCCAAACAACAACCCCTGCACTTGAAGGCGTGGGAAAGAATGTGACGTGCAATTGGTACACACTGTTGAGAAGTGCATAGAAGACAAAACCATGTGGTTTTGGCATACATTGCTAATATGAGAACAAACCCAGCAACCCAGCACATATGCCACCAAAGCACGCGCACTTGCCTATACCCAAGTCTACACCCATGCACCCAACTGCACACATGTTTTTGCAGGCAAACAGGCGCTCCACAGCATGTGCACACATAAAACACAAAAAGAGCCGATGCAACTCAGCACAAATCCTGGCTGTACCTCAAACATGCCAGGACGGTGTATTGCAGCCCTTTTGCAGTGTGCAAGCTGGCGGTACGCTGCCGACACATGGATGGCGTTCAGGCTTTCCAAAGAGGCATCAAGAAGGCAGGACGCAACATCTTCTCGCACCTCATGGACGGTATGTGGCGGCCCTTTCGCAGCTGAGCAAGCCTACGATACGCTGCTGTCACATGGATGGCGTTTAGGCTGTCCAATGAGGCATTCGGAAGGCAAGAGGCCAATGCAGCCAGGGAAGATGCGGCCTGCTCGCAAGAGTGTATGCGTGTGTGTGTGTGTGTGTGTGTAAGAGGCATTCGGAAGGCAAGAGGCCAATGCAGCCAGGGAAGGTGTGGCCTGCTCGCATGTGTGTGTGTGTGTGTGTCTGTGTGTGTGTGTGTGTGTGTGTGTGTGTGCGTGCGCGCGTGTGTGTGTGTGTATGTAAGAGGCATTTGGAAGGCAAGAGGCCAATGCAGCCAGGGAAGGTGCGGCCTGCTTGCATGTGTATGCATGTGCATGTGTGTGTGAGGCATTCGGACGGCAAGAAGCCAATGCAGCCAGGGAAGGTGCGGCCTGCTCGCATGTGTATGTATTGCATTGAGGGCTTTGGGGCAACGTAATTAGCACGTAGGGACGAATGTGCAAATGTGTAAAAGCCATGCATAACAGCAGTGGCCTGGATCTTCCGTGCTGACATTGTCAGCGAGTTGTCAGTGACAATTTGCTGAGCCTTCTCATCATTGATGTCACACATGAAGCGCTGGATCCATTTGCATAGTGACTGTGCGGGTCCTTGCAGCAGGGACGAATCATATAAAGTTTGAAGAAGATGGTAGGTAGCGCATGCTTGACATCAGTATGGGCCACACTGTGCAGCAGGAGGGGTTGCTTAAAGCCTTCACATGTTGAGTGTCAGCCTGTCAGCCTGCTGCAATTGAAGTCAGTACAGAGTCTGCTGCATGCCCTTTAAGAGCTTGCTATGCATTCATCACCTGCTGCGAGGGTTGCTTAAAGCCTTATAAGCAAATGGCCAACCTGTCAGCAACTAAAGTCAGCATGCCTGTCAAAGCTTGCTCCACACCCATCAAAGCTTGCTGTGCCTGCTTATCAAAGCTTGCTGTGCACCCATCACCTGCTGGATATCACTGATATCATATCAGCGCAGCAAGCTTCCATAAAAAAAGGGTCACATGGGCATTTCATGCCCCCCCCAAAAGGCAGCTGAGCTGGAGCAGTACCACCATACAAACCGAACAATGCTGGTGTGTGATCTCCCATGTGTAGGCCCACTCCGCAAGCTCATCAGCCCGCAGAAGCTTATTACTCAACAGCCACAAGCTTTGTTTAAAGCAAGCAAGCACGAAGAAAAACTACACAGGCAGCGGAAACACTTCATACACGAATTAAGGGAAAGAAGACACAATGCTGCTTAAAGCACCCATCCAGAGAGATGACCCAGAAGCTCACAGAAACGGATTGTGCTCCAACGGGCAAAGCTCGCCCTCAGACTCAAAGGCTTGTCTTGAAGCCCACAAGAAGGCAGGCAGGAAATACGGGACACAAGACACAGGACAGAAAGAGAAGGCACTAGGAACCAGAGGGCACAAACAACGGGGAAAACAGGACATATGACACAGGCACGCATGCAACCAGCAGGCAAGCATAAAAGCAAGAGTTTACGCTGGGCACCAGCCAGCGAGCATCACAGAAAAAACTAACAGTCAGTGGTGGCACTAACAGTAAGTCCCACCAACTAGAAGCGCACCAGCAGGTCCTCAGTCAGGAAGCGGCTCTGCAGGTCACGCAGCGCAGCTGGGTGCTCCTGCGGAACGAGATGAAACAGGACAAAGGTGGAGCTCATTGGAGCAGCTCATGGTGCAGATCATTGCTGCTCAGCCTGGACAAGCGCAGCCGGTTCCATCCCCAAGAGCAAGGAAAGTTGAGAATGCATCGGTGTGCTGGCGAGCAGGCGCCATGGTCCTGTCTTGAACAGCCATATCTGTTCAAACATGCTCGATAAATGGTTGCCTAATTTGCAAGCCAGGTTTCTGTCTGATGTAATGTACATGATCGCTTTAATGCACACATTACAGAGAATCCTTATCACGGCACAGACAAGGCCAAGTGAGGGTGAATGAGACCTGGCCAGGATGGACACACAAACATACAACAAACACGCAAACACGCACCTCCACAGGGATGCTTTGAAGCAGTCGCTGTTGCTTGGCCTGTTGCTGCACTTGCACCTCGCTCGCATTAGACGGCCTCTTTGTGGCAACATGTCTGCGGGGTGTGCCCTTTACCAAGTTGCTCTGACTGACGTCAGCTGGTCCGTGCTGGGTCTGTTTAGGATGTCTGTGTCGCAAAGGTGCCCCTGCATTGGTGCCTCTGGGAAGCTGGTAGGTCCCAGAGCGAGCAGTGGCGGGTGGAGGGGGTGGAGGGGGTGTGCTGTTGCCGTTCCAAGACCCATGACGGTGTGTGTCTGGCGGGCCTCCAGGAGAAGTGGCTACAGCGGAGGCCTGCACTGCCAAAGTCCTGCCCTGGACGTGCCCAATTGACAGCTTTGTTGTCCATGCTGAGGCCATCTTATTCCATCTGCAGGCCAGCTTATTCCAAGTAACTACTGACCCTGTCTTCCTGTATTCAACATTTTCTATAGCATGTACACAAAGCACAGTGATGGATAGGCTTGTGGGCAAGTTCGTAGACTTTTAACAAACTTTCCGTTAGCTGCAGACAATTTCGGTTAGCTCTTCGTAATTCAGTGAATAGCTATACATGCGGTAGAATGGAATAATATGTTGTTACTTAAAACTTCATGATGTGTTTATCCAAAATGGCGATCTAGCTTGTGAGCAAGCAGCAGCAGCAGCAATTGCTCAGCAGCAGCAGATCCGGAGATGCAGGCATCCTCCTCCCCAGCCAAAGAGCATGGGATGCTGGGCAAAGCCCTGCAGTATGCCACGCTCACCTGCATCTGTGTTCTGTCTTTCTCCATCCGACTCTTCTCTGTGGTTAAGTACGAGAGCGTCATCCACGAATTTGATCCCTATTGTGAGTGTCAGCATGGATCCATGTGGATGCATGTGCATGCTTGTGCTCGTGACTTGAGCATGCTTGCGCACTGAGTGATGCCTCAAGCATGCAATGCGATCCTTGCATCCATGGACAATGGATAAGTTATGCTTGCAGCTGCTGTCCTCCTCACTTAACACAGCCAACAAACATGACCTCTCGTGTGGCATGCAGTCAACTACCGAGTGACCCAGTTCCTGACGACACAGGGCTTCTATGATATGTGGAACTGGTTTGATGACAGGACATGGTATCCTTTAGGGCGAGGCATCGGGGGGACAACTTATCCAGTGAGTAGCTAAAGTGTCATTGCCATGAAGCACATGTTGTCGGTGCCACGCAAGTGTCCATGCTTCGCTCAAAGAGCTCACTTCATGCTTTGCAGCAAACCAGTATTACCTGTAACAGAGCATGTTCAAGCTCCGTAGCATGTGATGAAGTTTGTTTGCAGTAAGCCTCATTGATAGTAAGCCTTTAAAGAGCAGCAGGGACTTATCCATGCTGTGCTAGTGCGGCGGGTTGCGCACAGCCCAGAAGACTGTTAGTTTGAACCGTCTCCCTTTTCAATGGTCAACCACATCGAATCATCATGATGGTCATAATGGCCGACACCGCCTATGAGGCCATCCACAATAACCAGAATGTCCACTGTCTCCCTTGACGATGGTCACTTGGCACACCAATGAGACCATCCACATTGGTCACAATGTTCACTCTCTTCCTTCACAACGACTGCGTTCCACGATGGTAGTGTGATCAATGCTTCATTTTCAATTGTGAAGGGGCATATGTGAACACTGATCCCACACATCCTTGCTGTCTTGCTTGCTCTCAGGGCTTAATCTTCACAGCAGGCTCCATTTACAGGGTCCTGCACGCGCTCAACATCCCCATCCACATCCAAGAGGTGTGTGTGTGTGTGTGTGTGTGTGTGTGGCTTTATGGTCATGGATTAACAGGTTGACAATCGGATACAAGCCTAGGCCAGGTAGTTTGGCTGCTCAGCTTGCTGGTCTGTGCCAGCCAGATGGAAAAGACTGAGGCTAAGTACTAGGGATCCTCACAGGCGAGATCCTCACAGACCATGCTTTACAAAAATGTTTAGAGCCTGGCTCATGGATTACTCTTGCCTAGAGCATGCAGTCGGTGAGGGGAAGTTTACCTACCTGCTCTCTGGAAGCAGCCTTGCTTCTGGCTCCACGGCAAGCCTCGGCCTTAATGGGTGGCTGAGTGTATGCTAGGACCAGTGCCATTTATTAGAGGCGGTTGCCTTGGGTCTTAATGTGGCAGCATGGTCGGATGGACTTATGCTCCTCATCCTGTGTGTGTGTGTGTGTGTGTGTGTGTGTGTGTGTGTGCGCGTGCGTGTGTGTGTGTGTGTGTGCGCGCGTCGCTGAGAAAACCCCCTACGGTCCCCAGTATATATCTGCCCCAATGCTTTCTTTCATTTGCTGCGCCAGGTGTGCGTGTTCACTGCTCCCCTGTTCTCGGCGCTGTGCGCGCTGGCCTGTTATGGCCTAGTGCGTGAGGTCAGGTAAGGCTGCAAACCAGCCCTATACACCCCATATATGCTAGGCTCGCCAATTTGGCATGTACAGAGCCCAACTTAAGGGCATCGTTGAAAGCACTCTATGAATGCTTCCAGGCAGCCTTTCTCGCATTTCCTTCTTTGGAGCCTATCACATCAGGTATCAAATAAGGCTTTCCTGGTCCCACTACACGGCACATACGTGCCTTTTGAAAAAGGCATGGGCATCTCATGCAGGCACGTTCAACCCTTATCACAGAAAGAGATCATCGATCTCCACAGCAAAGTACACACAGCTGCAGCAAGCAAATGTTCTGGTGCACACGGGCACAGGCTCTTGCGTGCTGGCATGTGGTTTTACGGGTTTGCTCTGGCTGCCCTCTGCCTGTTCAATCCAGCACACATCCGCAGCAAGCAAATGTTTTGGTGCACAGGGGCACAGGCGCTTGTGTGCTGGCATTTGCTTTTGTGGGCTTGCTCTGGATGCCCTCTGCATGTTCAATCGTCCAGCACATAGCCGCAGCAAGCGAATGTTTTGGTGCACAGGGGCACAGGCGCTTGTGTGCTGGCATTTGCTTTTGTGGGCTTGCTCTGGATGCCCTCTGCATGTTCAATCGTCCAGCACATAGCCGCAGCAAGCGAATGTTTTGATGCACAGGGGCACAGGTGCTTGCATGCTGGCATGTGGTTTTACGGGCTTGCTCTGGATGCCCTCTGCATGTTCAATCCTCCAGCACACAGCCTTAACTAGTGAATGATCTGGTAAACAGGGGAGCAAGCGCAGGCGTACTGTCCTCTGTGTTTGAGAGCTTGCTCTGGATTTTCAGCCCTCTTTCGCACAGCCTGAACCATTAATTGATGTGGTACAGGGGGGCACAGGAGCAGGCCTGACTTTGTGGGAACATGGCACCTTGTGCATGTCCAACCCTCCATCACGCAGCCTTTTCCATTGTAGGTTATCTGCGAGAAAGGGGTACAGACACAGGCATGCCGGCCTCTGCCTTTGTGGGAACATGGCACCTTCTGCATGTCCAACCCTCCATCACGCAGCCTTTGCCATTGTAGATTGTCTGCAAGGAAGGGGTACAGACACAGGCATACTGGCCCCTGCCTTTGTGGGAACTTGGCACCTTGTGCATGTCCAACCCTCCATCACGCAGCCTTTGCTATTGCAAAGTATCTGCAAGGAAGGGGCACAGGCACAGGCATGCTGGCCTCTGCTTTTGTGGGCACATGGCACCTTCTGCATGTCCAACCCTCCATCACGCAGCCTTCACCAAATGATCTGCAACACAGGGGTGTAGGCGCAGGCATGCTGGCCTCCGCCTTTGTGGGCATGGTGCCCTCATACATTTCGCGCTCCGTGGCGGGCTCCTACGACAACGAGGGTGTCGCCATCTTCGCACTGGTCAACGTGTTTTTCCTGTTTGTGAAGGTGCGGGAAATGAGAGCTAGGCTATCCTTGCCTTGTTCAATGTTACCTTCCTGTTTGTGAAGGTGCGGGAAATGAGAGTTAGGTTGTGCTTGCCTTGTTCAATGTGACCTTCCTGTTTGTGAAGGTGCGGGAAATGAGAGCTAGGCTATCCTTGCCTTGTTCAATGTTACCTTCCTGTTTGTGAAGGTGCGGGAAATGAGAGTTAGGCTATCCTTGCCTTGTTCAATGTTACCTTCCTGTTTGTGAAGGTGCGGGAAATGAGAGTTAGGCTATCCTTGCCTTGTTCAATGTTACCTTCCTGTTTGTGAAGGTGCGGGAAATGAGAGTTAGGCTATCCTTGCCTTGTTCAATGTTACCTTCCTGTTTGTGAAGGTGCGGGAAACGAGTGTTAGGCTATCCTTGCCTTGTTCAATGTTACCTTCCTGTTTGTGAAGGTGCGGAAAATGAGAGTTAGGTTGTGCTTGCCTTGTTCAATGTGACCTTCCTGTTTGTGAAGGTGTGGACAGTGAGGGCTGGGCCCTTAACTTATCCCAATGTGTTCTTCCTCTGTGTGTGGAGGTGCAGGCCACTAATACAGGGCTGTGTAATACGTGGTGTAACCGTGGTGTGTGTCTTTATGACAGAGGGATGGCATATGGCAGGGCATACTTTTTTTTGGCATGGGCATTGGCATGGAGTCAGCACATTGTTCAGAGGTGCTCTTTTTCTAACAAATCTCACATTATTCCTGGTTTGCTTTCTTCTTGGGAGTAAGGGTGTGGGATGCTGGTACTCCATTCCCATTTCACAACACAAGCAACACGTGTTGCAGCAAAATGCTGAACTTTCAAGTTAATCCTTGGGCTGCTGAGACCATGGCCAGTGTGTCAGCTTGCGTTCATCTGTGCATACGTCCTCCGGTGTGGGAGTTTGAGCTCCTGCTCAATCTGGGCCTTGTGGGAGGGCAGCAAGGCGCTGCCATGATTGACATTGAGACCATGGTTACATGAAGGACTGATTGACATTGGGCCTTGTGGGAGGGCAGCAAGGCGCTGCCATGATTAACATTGAGACCATGGTTACATGAAGGACTGATTGACATTGGGCCTTGTGGGAGGGCAGCAAGGCGCTGCCATGATGAACATTGAGACCATGGTTACATAAAGGATTGACATTGGGCCTTGTGGGAGGGCAGCAAGGCGCTGCCATGATTAACATTGAGACCATGGTTACATGAAAAACTGATTGACATTGGGCCTTGTGGGAGGGCAGCAAGGCGCTGCCATGATAGACATTAATACCATTATTGTGTTGCTGCCTTGATTGCTTCGATTCCATAATTTATATTGGTCCACGAGGAAGGGCAGCAAGTCGTTGCCTTGACTGGACTGCATCAGTAATGCTCACTATGAAGTTGCTCCTCCTGGGAGCTTGCTTCCCGTCCTTGGCGCAGTTGTAGACACCCTTTTTTTGTGTCAGCGGGGGCCTCGTCTGCCAACGTGTCCTCCTGATTTGGACAATCAAACGTGCGCGTGCCCAAGGCCACCTGAATCCATTGTGTTACAATTGGCCTTGTGCGCTATCTTGCAGACGCTGGCTTCTTGGCTTGGGCCATCACACTTGCCTTGGCTTGCCTGCGTATAATTCCTGTCCATTTTCCAATGCCACTGCACGCAATGCAGACGCTTAACACCGGCTCGTTGGCATGGGCCACCACGCTCGTCCTGGGGTACCTGTACATGGTCATGAGCTGGGGTGGCTATTCCTTTGTCATCAACCTGCTGCCCATCTACTGCCTGGCCAGCATCTTTACTGGAAGGCTCAGCCCACGGCTGTACGTTGCCTTTGCTCCCCTGGTGGTCATGGGCACCCTCGTGGCAGGTGTGTGTGTGCGCGCGTGTGAGTTTGTGTGTGTGTGAGTGTGTGTGTGTGTGTGTGTGTGTGTGTGTGTGTGGAGAGAGAGAGAGAGAGAGAGAGAGAGAGAGAGAGGGAGTGGGGTAGTGGGGATTTCTTTGGTGGTTTGCATTGGGGCTTTGCAGGAAGGAGTTTACTTTTGCACCAGCATCCAAAGGCATGAACCTATAACACGCGTGGACTCATAACATTTGTTATCCATCTACCTATGGTATAATCTTCAGCCTTTGCCGCCCATGCTCAGGTAACCTCTTCCTATCGACACCTTCTGGGCACCCCTTTTTTTTAGAGCAATGCTCCAAACGCAACACCCTTTTGACACAAAACTCTTTTGCCCTTTAAAGTGCCTCTCCCTCACTCCCTGGCCCTCAGGCCTTGCTAGTGCAAAATGAGCATCGGCCATTCTTGCATGTCCCCCCCTTTGCAGCCTCTTTTCCTTTGACAATCTTTTTGCGTCCAGTGTCAGGACTCTCTATTTTCATCCCTGCTGCTTAAACACATTGCTGGTCCCACCCCATAAATCCCTACGTAGCGCTGATCCTTTACACACTCTGCAGCACCAGCTTGAACACAGCTCACCCTGCTGACTTGTTTTTTTTAGTGGCCTCCTTCCCCCATCATGGCTTCACAGTCCAACTCATCTCAATGCAACGCATAATCATGAATTCTGTTGACATGCCTTTGTCTGCGGCTTCCCTTCCTGTCATTGACTTCAAATTGTCTTCATGTTTGACATTTGCCCTCTGCTGTGCTGACTTGCCTGTCTCTGCAGCTTCCCTTCTTGTCATTGACTTTGAACTTTCTCCGTGTTTGACGCTTGCCCTCTGCTGTGCTGATTTGCCTTGCTTGCTAGCCTCCATCCTTCATCATTGGCTTGAATGCCTGAGCTTGTTTCCAATGGATTACCCTTCTGCCCTACTGACTTGCCTTTCTTGGCAGCCTCCATCCCCCATCATTTGCTTCAACGCCTGGCCTTGTTTTCAATGGAATACATTAACCATGCATGCTGCTCTTTTGCCTTTTCCGCAGCCTCCATCCCCGTCATTGGCTTCAACGCCGTCCTCATGTCCGAGCACTTTGGCGCCTTCCTGGCCTTCGTAGTGCTGCATGCTGCCATGCTCGTGCGCTATGTGCGCGCCATGCTGCCTCCACGCGCGCTGCGTGTGGTGCTGGCCTCATTGCTGACTCTCACAGGCGCTGTGTTGGCTGCCGGCTTGGCAGCAGTCGCAGGCTACGTGCTCAACTCTCCAACCTATGGATGGACAGGTATGATTTCTATGCTTGTGTCAGTGCTAGAGAGAGCGTGACAGAGTGACTTGCAGGCAGAAGGCTAGCTGCATTTCCTGTGTTTGCCTGTTGGGTTCCACGACCACACACTTGCGATTGGCAGTGCTGGAATGAGAGCGTGGAAGCGTAGCTGCAAGCATAAGTCTAGGATCATTTACTTATGTTGGCTTCCTTGGTCACTGCTGGACCCACGTGCATGTCCCGCCTCATCCCCATGATCACCTTCGTATCTGAGCACCATACAACACACATCCATTTGCTAATGTTGACTTCCTTGGTCACTGCTGGACCCTTGTTCATGCACCGTCTCATCCCCATGATCACCTTCGTATCTGAGCACCATACAACACACATCCATTTGCTAATGTTGACTTCCTTGGTCACTGCTGGACCCACGTGCATGTACCGTCTCATCCCCATGATCACCTTCCTATCTGAGCACCATACAACACACATCCATTTGCTAATGTTGGCTTTCTTGGTCACTGCTGGACCCACGTGCATGTACCGTCTCATCCCCATGATCACCTTCGTATCTGAGCACCATACAACACACATCCATTTGCTAATGTTGACTTCCTTGGTCACTGCTGGACCCTTGTTCATGCACCGTCTCATCCCCATGATCACCTTCGTATCTGAGCACCATACAACACACATCCATTTGCTAATGTTGACTTCCTTGGTCACTGCTGGACCCTTGTTCATGCACCGTCTCATCCCCATGATCACCTTCGTATCTGAGCACCATACAACACACATCCATTTGCTAATGTTGACTTCCTTGGTCACTGCTGGACCCCACGTACGCGTCCCGCTTCATCCCCATCATCGCCTCCGTCTCTGAGCACTTTGCAATACACATAACAAATGCAGGCCGCAGCTTGTCGCTGCTGGACCCCACGTACGCGTCCCGCTTCATCCCCATCATCGCCTCCGTCTCTGAGCACTTTGCAATACACATAACAAATGCAGGCCGCAGCTTGTCACTGCTGGACCCCACGTACGCGTCCCGCTTCATCCCCATCATCGCCTCCGTCTCTGAGCACTTTGCAATACACATAACAAATGCAGGCCGCAGCTTGTCGCTGCTGGACCCCACGTACGCGTCCCACTTCATCCCCATCATCGCCTCCGTCTCTGAGCACTTTGCAATACACATAACAAATGCAGGCCGCAGCTTGTCGCTGCTGGACCCCACGTACGCGTCCCACTTCATCCCCATCATCGCCTCCGTCTCTGAGCACTTTGCAATACACATAACAAATGCAGGCCGCAGCTTGTCGCTGCTGGACCCCACGTACGCGTCCCGCTTCATCCCCATCATTGCCTCCGTCTCTGAGCACTTTGCAATACACATAACAAATGCAGGCCGCAGCTTGTCACTGCTGGACCCCACGTACGCGTCCCGCTTCATCCCCATCATCGCCTCCGTCTCTGAGCACTTTGCAATACACATAACAAATGCAGGCCGCAGCTTGTCGCTGCTGGACCCCACGTACGCGTCCCGCTTCATCCCCATCATCGCCTCCGTCTCTGAGCACCAGCCCCCCAGCTGGACCTTCTACATCATGGACCTCTTTGTCCTGGTGGGTGCATGCAACAAAATGAGAGTAAAGTGAAAAAGGATTGTGTAGCTGCAACTCCAGGCGAGGGGAGCTTAGCTGAAGCAAATGAAAGCACCTGCAACTGATGCAGCCCAATCTGAATTGCTCAGAAGAGACGAGGAGCCTAGTCACAGCAGTGACAAATTGAAGGGTCCCGGATTTCCTGTCACTGGCTTTATCCACGGTGTTCCGAGAGGCAGATCCAGAACACATGCCTCTCTGCATTAAGGTAATCTCCAGAAAGAAAAATAGTTACTTTTCCTGAAACATTGACTCACATCCATCGGTGTGCCAGCTACACTGCGAACCACAAAATGCAGTGTATGCCAGCTGGGAGCAAATAGAGCTTACTGCCTCGGATCCTTCTACACTGTGGGTCTCCCTCTCCCAGTGGATGCTTTGGGGCACAGTGGAATCATTGCATTGCAATGCTTTGCATATCCAATGGCAGTCGCTGGTGATCTTACGTCCACCAGAAGCCAAAGTCAGCATACTTTTGAGTATCTGCTGCAGGAAAGGGCTGACCTGCTCTGCACCTCTGCAGCCTTGGAAACGGATGGTCAGGGCTTGCCTGACTGCTGCTCCTCTTCCATAATGCAGCTCCCTTTGCTGTAATTAACTGATTCCTGTTGAGCTTGTTCTTTGTGAAAGGAACATGCGCGCCTGTTACGAAATGTGTGAACAACGAGGGGAACATCTGTGCCTGCAGCCTCAGAGCTGCTGTTTATTTGGATTTCATGTATCTGACCTCACCTCTGCTGCTGTGGTGGTGCTTTTGTCGGCAGAGGTGCCTTCTGGGCTTAGATTTGCTGCACCTGACGACTGGAGGTTTCCAGGCTCACCTGCAGCTGCTGCTCTGTTGCCTGCTGCAGGTGTTGTTTGTGCCTGCTGGCCTGGTGGCCTGCCTCAAGAAGCGATCCGATGCCTCCGTCTTCCTTGTGCTGTATGGAGTCACGGCTCTGTACTTCTCAGGAGTAATGGTGAGCGCACTCTGTGTGTGTGTCTATGCGTGTGTGTGCGCACGTGTGTGTGTGTGTGCACGTGTGCGTGTGTGTTTGCATGCGCGTGCCCATGCGCGTGTCTGCGTGCGCTCAGAGGGAAAGAGTAGGGACAGAAGTGAAGAGCCCAGCTCCATTCCCCTTCCGCGCATTTCTTTTGATGGTCCTGCCACTGTGCCCAATTGTGTGTTTTCGGTTTTCCTCCTTCAACCGCGTTTATGTTTGCTGAGCAAAGACAACGCCTGGTGGCATCTAATATTCAACTTTGCTTTTTTCCAAACAACATTTCTGTACTCAAGTGCATTCAAATAGGGGCCTTTGGTCAGCCTGTCTAACTCATTTGCCACACAACAGATGCTGTTTTTATGGCTTGAACTACGGGTACGTTTTTGCAGTTTCTTTTTGAATTATTTTTGGACGTATCAATTCACGTAGACCTTTGTGAGCAGGATCCCGAGATCTACCAGTTGGTGGGTGGGTTAGACAAGAGCAGCTCAGGAGGAGATGAGGGTGTGGGGTGAGGCTTTATGCGATCCCGGATGGGTCAGGCCAGAGTAGCTCAGGAGGAGGTGAGGGTGTGGGGTGAGGCTTTATGCGATCCCGTATGGGTCAGGCCAGAGTAGCTCAGGAGAAGGTGAGGGTGTGGGGTGAGGCTTTATGCGATCCCCTCCAGAAAGTTTCTAGACCAGCAGGCTTGAATACAACACCAGGTTGCCCAGCTCAAGCCCTGTACATTGGCACTCTTTTGGTGCTGAGTGGTTAAAAGGGGGGGTGTCTATGTGCCTGGCAAGAGGAGCCACATGCGCATGGATGTGTTCTGCAGGGAAAATGAGAAGGCAACAGAAAATTGATCTAATACATGGCAATCGATGTATTGAGGATGCCTGGCAGTGTGTTTTTGCCTGGGCGTCCATAACATAATTTATGTTTCATATTCCTGCGACAATTCATGTGTGTTAGTGTGCAGATGGATGGGGAATTGAAGGGTAGGTTGGTGCCTTTCTTTCTGGATAGGGCAATGGAAGGAGGGCTTAGGGGGCAGCAGCGGGGTCCAGCCCAAAAATAACAAGTGCCTTTAATTCGAAAATGTTTCCGACCCTTTCACTTGAACAGTTGAATTGTCCTCATTCAATGTGTCCGCCTGTCTCGAGCATTGTGTTTTTATAACTGTGCACACAGTTGAGGAGGACTTAGTTGAACCTCTTTCGTCGTGCCTTTTTTATGCGAACGATGCTTTCCATCGCTCGGCTCCCCTGTCCTTAATGCTATGTTTTATTAAATCCCATTACATTTCTGTGCCTGCCCCAGTACATGCAGACCTGACATTTGTGCTTCCGTGCTTGCAAAAGGCTGATGTTTACACTTGCAAGGGCAATGATGTCAATACGGTACTTTTGCTTTGCTCGTGCTTGTACCTGCAAGTGCAAACCATACTACCAACTCATCCATCCATATTACCATTGCATTTGCAGGTGCGCCTGATGTTGGTCCTGGCACCTATTTCGTGCTGCCTCGCTGCCGTCGCCATTTCGGACCTGTTGTACGCCTGCGCCAACTCCATAAAGCACAGGGCTCAAAAGCGGATGGAGGTGCGCACGGGCACTGGGTTTGCCCTCGGGTGCTTGTGGCCTGGGGGATTTGGTGGGATTGCATGCAAATGTAGAAGGTGGCATGAGCAGCACTCAAAAAGCAAGGGGCTTCTCAAGCCCTGCCAGTAAATACCCTGTGTGGAAGTAGCCATGACATTGTGGATCATGCATACACGCAAAAATGACTGAAAATGCCACGGGCAGGGACCATCCTACATTGCATCAGCCCAGCCATGTTGGCCGCAAACAGGCACTGCTTTGATAGACCCCTGACCTCAAAGTGCCTTTGGCGCCGATTGGCCTTATAGCACTGCCTGGAAGCAATTTTGCAGGTGTATGTGCGCACAGGAAGTGGCTCAGAAGTTGGAGGCCTTGGGCACACCCACCCCCCCCCTCTGATGCAAATGCAAAGGAATGCAAACACAGTTGCAAATGCTCGTACAAAAAATGTGACATGCACTTGCAGGAAACGACTCAGAAGCTGGAGGATTTGGACACACCCAAGTCCCCCTTTGCATTTGCAAAGGAACATGAAAGCAATTGCAAATGTTTGTGGTTGTAGGAAGCAACTCAGAAGCTGGAGGCCTTGGACACACCCAAGCCCCCCTCTGATGCATCTGCACAGGAACGCAAACACAGTTGAAAATGCTTGTACAAAAAATGTGACATGCGCTTGCAGGAAGCGACTCAGAAGCTGGTGGATTTGGACACACCCAAGTCCCCCTCTGCATTTGCAAAGAAACATGAACGCAGTTGCAAATATTTGTGGTTGTAGAAAGCAACTCAGAAGTGGAGGCCTTGGGCTGTACTGGCATATGTGGTCGAAAAATGAAGTGTTTGGCATCGTAATTCGTATTTGCTTTTATGGGCCATCATGCCGTTACATGGCACACCCAAGCCCCCCTCTGATGCAATTGCACAGGAACGCGAACACAGTTGCAATTCCTCGTACAAAAAATGTGACGTGCGCTCACAGGAAGCGACCCAGAAGCTGGAGGCCTTGGGCACACCCAAGCCCCCTTGCTGGCAGCCACTGCCAAGGCTGGTCAGCGTGGCTGCTGTGCTGGGCGTGCTGGGCATGCTGGGGCTGTTCGTGTTCCATTGCATCCATGCCTCTGCCGACATGTACTCCTCACCCTCCATCGTGCTGGTCACCCAGCAAAAGTGAGTCCTTTTCCAGTGCAGTATCGTGCTGTGTGTGTTGCGTGCAAGCCCCCTGCAGGTGCCTGACATCCTAGCATGCAGTGGCGTAGGGAGGGCCAGTGTTGTTGATCTGTTCAAAAAGAGGGGGGTTGCTTGCACAGCCAGAACTAAGAAGCTATAGGGACAGGTACTGGTGGACCTGTTGTGGTGTTGCGCTTTTTTTCTTTGCACACATGGACGCACTGGTAGCAACCTATCTATTGACTTGCACAGGACAGAGGAATTACATTTAGTGACACTCAAGCTTGAGCGTGAAGGGTGGGTTCAGTTGACTGGATTGGGTGATAAATTTGGCTGCCATTCTCTCTTCTCTTGTTCATTGGCCTTCTATAAGGCCACACCAGGCTGAAGATGTTTGAATACACCACCAGTACATGGCAACCTGTTGGATTAGAATGCTGTTTAAGTGCACACTTGTGCAGTAGCCTCGCTACCACTGCTACTTCGCGTTGTCCCTAGTGCCAAAGGCATTCCACAAGCTGCCTTTGCGCCAAAAATTTTTGTACAAAACGTTGTGTGCTCATTCACCGTATCACTCCTGCTGTCTCTCAAGCAAACGTTCCCGACGCAATAGTTTCAAACGGCTCGCGTGCTTGCAGGAATGGCATGAAGCACGTGTTTGACGACTTCCGGGAGGCCTATGCTTGGCTGCGCCATAACACCCACCCAGACGCCAAGATAGCCAGCTGGTGAGTCCCTCTCAAGCTGGATGCTGCTGCTGCTGCTGCTGTTTGTTATTGTTGATGCTGTTGTCGTTGAGCAGCTCCAGCTTGTCATTGTTGTTGAGCCTGTTGAGACAGCTCAATCACCTTTAGTTTTTTCAAAACTCTCACCTCCGTTGGCTGAGAGCAGCTCTGCTTTCCTTTTGGCGCATTCCAACTGAAGAGCGTGTGTAACATACAAGAAGTGGCATCATGCTACCTTTCGCAGGTGGGACTATGGGTACCAGACGTCAGCCATGTCCAACCGCACTGTAATAGTGGACAACAACACGTGGAACAACACGCACATTGCCACAGTGGGGCGTGCGATGTCGTCATCAGAGTACAAGGTGCTTGCTATGAGTGCTGCTGAGATGTATGTGTGATTTACATTAACACGCACATTGCCACAGTCGAGCGTGTGATGTCGTCATCAGAGTACAAGGTGCTTGCTATGAGTGCTGCTGAGATGTATGTGTGATTTACATTAACACGCACATTGCCACAGTCGAGCGTGTGATGTCGTCATCAGAGTACAAGGTGCTTGCTATGAGTGCTGCTGAGATGTATGTGTGATTCACATTAACACGCACATTGCCACAGCGGGGCGTGCGATGTCATCCTCGGAGTACAGGGTGCTTGCTGAGAGTGCTACCTGAGGTTTATGTGTAAATCACATGAAAATGCACAATGCCACCGCGGGGCGTGTGATGCCATCCTAAAGCGCAAGGTGCTTGCCATGAGTGCAGGCAGAGGTTTATGTGTAAAAACCAAGGCATGTGCCTCTGTGCACTGCGTATTTGCTCAGGAATGTGAGGTGTGGATTTGAGCGGCAGAAGTGTGCAGAAGGGCCCTTGCGTATATCAATGCTGAGCTATCTGGTGAGGACGTGCCAATAGAGAAGTGCAGCAGGGGCTCGTCTTCAAAAAATTCTAAAGAGGGTGAAGACGGTGCATGATTTCATTTCAAGCACAGCCAAGGCATGGCCAGAGCCTCCTTGATACTCTGGCTAGCAAGATGGCTCCCCTGCTTCTCTACCTGCTTGGAAACCATTTTCCTAGTTGAGTTGCATACACAGGTGGAAAAGGTGTGCCAGCTTACCTACTGGCGCCCTTAATAGAATGGTTGACATTGCATCCATGCTATCTGAAGCTTGAGTCACCGATGCTGAATTTGCCATCCATAAATGCAACATAAGCGTTGTGGGTCTCCTATAGGGGGGCACAAAGATAGGCTGCCTACAGCGGACCAAGTAGAGGGCTGGACGCATTGGTGACAATCTATGTAGTCCTCCATTTGTTTGTTTGCCTTTGTTGAGTTGAGTGCCAGCGCTGGCTGTCGAGCCTTCATGCTCATTGGTTGTTTCCTACAGTGCAAACTGATGCAACTTGCTTTAAACTAGGGGCGGCAAAGCGGACCCTGCCTTGATGCATGCAGTCAAGGCATTGATCATTGGGGTTCACTAGTTGAGCGCTTGGTGTGTGTGTGTGTGTGTGCTTGCTGGCTGTGCTGCGTGAAGCAACTGAAAGAGTGTTTTCTTATATTTTGTGATTCTTTGGCACACTGCATGCCTGGCGGAGGCGGCATTGTAGCGTGGGCTAGTGCGCTGAAGTTTTGGGAGGAAATTGTGCAGAGCGCTATCGTCCTCTCCGCTTGATGCTGCGTAGAAATGGACTCTGGCCGCACCATTGATTCCTCAGGGCTCACAGCTTTTTTTTGGCAGGGACCTGATCGGATCTAGGAGCAGATCATTGTTGTTGAATGTGCAGTGCAGTGATTTATCGCCTTGCATCGTTCCAGTGCATCTCTGCTTCCATTGTAGAAACTACGTACGCTTAGTACGCATGGTAAATGAGTGTTTCGCAGTGTGCGTGTATGTGCGTGCGTGTGTGTATGTGTGCGCGCGCACATGAGCATGTGTGCATGCTTGTGCGTGTTTAGAGTTCCAGACCTTGTTGGTCATATGCATAGCAATGCATGCAACATGATAAATAAACACTGGTGTGTGCTCGACAGTTTCATCCAACATATTTGTGCACGCAGGGATGGAAGATATACCGGAGCTTGGATGTGGATTATGTGCTGGTCGTTTTTGGGGGTGTTGTGGGATATCCGTCGGATGATATCAATAAATTTTTGTGGATGGTAAGTGCTGCACAGCCTTTGCTCTGCTGCAGCTGATGCCGCATGCATCGCATTTTGTGCGGAAGGAGCATACTGTCATTGCACTCACAGCTTCTGCTGCATTGCATGATGGGGGAGGAGCACGCTGCCACTGCACTAGCTGCTGTGTAAGAGGACTGGCCTGGGGGCAGAGTTGGCCAGTCCTCCCTGTACTTTGATCTGAAACTCCGTATTGCATCACTTGTTTTCGTAAGGAGGCTGATCTTAAATAGGGCTAGCCAGCCCTCCCTATGCATCAATCATTTAAAGCTCCGTATTGCATCCATTGTCTTCATGCAATATGTCGTTGCACTCTCAGCCACGTAAGTGGATTGGCCTTGAATAGGACTGACCAGTCCCCTCTTTACTTGTCCGTAACTCCACATGGCATCATCTGCTGCAGCTCCCCCTCATTCCACAAATCTGTGTCAATTTCTCAGCCTACTGCAGGCTGCAGATAACAGAGCAAAAGAGCAGCATGCTAAGCTCACAAGTTGGATCTACAGAATATGTCATTGCCAGTCCCAGCCAAGGGGTGGCGTTGCAAGCAACGCAGGAAATTGATGACGAGGCTTGATCCAAGCAAAATGTACGAACACATGTTAAATTAATTAAATTAAATTACGAAGACATGTTAAAGAATGTGTAGAGTAAGCCAGGCTGAGTGGCCATGCCCACACAATGACCCGGAACCTTTGCTTGCAATCATCGTGCAAGGCTCTTAAATCCGCAAGCACTTCTTTGGTTGATGTGCTACTTCAGTGCATCTGTAGAACCCATGCATGTTCACACCTCATGACTTTGGCTTTGGTGGTCATCTTAGCACAGGCTCTCTCATTGCTCTGGCTTGTTGGCTCAGATAGACCATGTGGATGACTTCCTAGTTCATCCAGCTCAATTTTATAGCTCTCCTGTGGCATTTGTGGCTAAAGCTAAATCTTGCCGGCTCGCATTTGACAGGCTCTGTATTTGCTTTTTTTGAGGCTTTTCAACCTGAAAGTACCCTAGTACCCTCGGTATTGTACAAATATAAGAACCAATTCCGTGTATTTATGCCACATACTGCCAATTTTCTTGCAGGGAAGTGTAAAATATGAGGCATATATATGTATGTGTTTATTTATATTTATATCGTACCAACAGGTGTTCATCCAGTACCCCTGAAAAGAAATTATTATCTGAATCCCGCAGCCCTTTTAAACTTGTTTACAGTATCCGCACATCCCTTAAAGGGAAAATAACCCTTTCTTGCCTGCAAAATTCCCCTTTTTTCCTGCTCCAGATGTCGAGCTCATGCATGGGGAAAAAGAAACACTTGCCAAGAGCTGCCACTGAAGGAAATCCAATTCAAAATCAAAATTGATTGTCTGTTTGCACCAACTCCAAGTGATTGCCATCCAGAATTTTGCATGTGTATCTGCGCGCTGCTTGGAGAATGTGAAACCATGTAGCCCAACAATAGGAGCGCCTATCCTTTCGCTTGCCCCTATCCTCCTCCTCAAAGCGCTGAGCTACATTCCCATGCTGTGCAGCATGTGCAAGCTTCTCCTAGGACTCCAAGCCTGGGATGTCTCCCTGCTGCTCCCCCTGCTGCTGCTGTTGAGTGATGAGTTGTGGCTGTCCTTGCCCAGCTGTCGACGGATCTTCGGGGCCTTCCTGCTTGCTCATACCCTTCAAACTCTTTAGAAAATTTAATTTTTCACAATCCTGCTTTTTCCCGCACGTCCCCAAAATGATGGTTTTTTTGTGCACACAGTCATCCCGCACCCCTCAAAAACAATAGTTCTGCGGGATGATTACAAATTGGTATGGTATGCATATTTACACTTGTATATGTATGTTACAGATGTGATCATAGTCACATGTTACATGTATATACCATATAATATATAGAGATAGAGATATAGAGATGTATACATACATGTATTTATATGCAAATTTGCCAACGATACAAATATGCCATGCAGTTGTGCCCTAAACTTGTTTTCTGTGTTTGTCCAGCTTGTCCAGTTTCCCCGATGGGGCTTGATTCAATGCTCTTGATACCCACTCTGCCTGTAGGTGCGTATAGGAGGTGGGGTCTATCCGGACATCGTAGAATCTGATTACCTTGCGGGGGGCACCGATTACCGAATAGATGCAGCAGGGACAAAGACCATGCACAGCAGCCTCATGTACCGTCTGTGCTACCATGAGTGAGTGGCATGGTGTGTTGCAGCCTCATGTACCGTCTGTGCTGCCATGAGTCTGTGCTACCATAAATGTTATTACAGCTTCGTATTGTTTTTGCTATAATGTGTGATTATGGTGAGTACGCTACCATGAATGTTGTTACAGCCTCACGTATTGTTTTTGCGATAATGTGTGATTATGGTGAGTACGTGCTACCATAAGCGTTGTTGCAGCCTCATGTTTGGTCTGTGCTACCATGAATGTCGTTGCAGTCTCATGTATCATCTGTGCATGAGTGAGTGACATGGTGTGTTGCAGCAGAGAAATTCTTTCAAACGCTACCATGGATTTGAGCTTTTGCCGTGAAGTTATTGATTGTTGATTGCCAATGCTGCTTTGCTTCTTTTGGCCTGTGCTGTTCACTGGAGCAAGTGATGTAAACCATTTCTTTCTCATGCATGTGATACATGCACGCATCTGTGCAAGAGTGATGCGGTGTGTTCCTTATTGGCGTGCCGATAAGAGTAAGATGGCTGAGTGGTGAGTATTTCTTCCGCTTACAAGTGACGAGTGTGGTGCTCAGAGGGTGCAAATTTGTGAGCGCCCTGAAAAATTCACAGGCAAGTTGCATGACTCCCAAAACACCTTGTATGCGCTGTCCTCCCTCTCTTTGTGGGAGTGTGTGTGTGTGTGGGGGGGGATGCCTCGGCAAAATGTGGCCACACTTCACCATCCATCCTTGCACTGTGCATATGTGAATGGCTCTTGTTGCAGGATGACAATGCTGCTTGTTGCAGGATGACAATGCTGCTTGTTGCAGGATGGCAATGCTGCTTGTTGCAGGATGGCAATGCTGCTTGTTGCAGGATGACAATGCTGCTTGTTGCAGGATGGCAATGCTGCTTGTTGCAATGCCTCTTGATCCAACGCTTCTTGTTGCAATGCCTCTTGATCCAACGCTTCTTGTTGCAATGCCTCTTAATCCAATGCTTCTTGTTGCAATGCCTCTTTTTGCAATGCCTGTTCTTCCAATGCCTCTTATTTAGGGTTGGGTAACCGCCTAGGAGGGCCTTGCCGAGGGTGAGGCTAGGCGAGGCTCGGGGAGCCTATTTGGCGGATAGGCCTCACCCTCGGTGACCCTCGTTTCACCCAAACATGGTGTAAAATTGCCTAAACTACCCAATAAATATGTGTATCCAAAGAGGCCCTACCCAAAAAGGCCGAGCCTCTTCTAGGCCCGGCGAGCCTATTTGAGATATTGGGACACCCTATTTACCCATGGCTCCTCTTATTGCAGAATGGCAGGCAAGGAGCAGGTGCCAGTTGGGAGTGGCTTCTGTTGTCCATTCCCAATCCATGCATATGTGTGCCCCTTGGCAGGTTGGCAAATGGTGCAAGATGCCAATTGGAACCAGCTTTTGCCAACCATTCCCACCGTGCATGTGTGTGTGCCTCTCGGCAGGTTTGCGGACGAATCTCAGATGTCTTTTGGGCAGCGAGGTTTTGACCGCGTGCGAGGCACAGTGATTGGCAAGACCAACATCAAGCTGCAATACTTTGAGGAGGTCTTTACGAGCCAGCACTGGATGATGAGGATATACAGGTATGATGAGAAGGTTTCCAAGTGATATACCGTTGCAATATGATGATGAGGTCTTCACGAGCCAGTACTGGATGATGAGGATATACAGGTATGATGAGAAGTTTCCAAGTGATATACCGGTGCAATATGATGAGGTCTTTACGAGCCAGCACTGGGTGATGAGGATATACAGGTGCGATAGGATGAAGAGGTTTTCATGTGATTCAGATCTAACAGTGCAATTTGATGAGGAGGTGTTCACAAGCCAGCACTGGATAATGAGGATATACTATACTACAGGTGCGATAGGATGAGGAGGTTTTCATGTGATTTTGACATACCAGTGCGATGTAATGAGAAGGTCTTCTCGAGCCAACACTGGAGGAAAAAAAGAGGAAAGCCACGTGACATGCCATTGGCCCAAAGTGTTATTTAAGCGGGAAGGACCGAAACTCCCACCGATGCCCCGAAGTCCGGTCCCACTAAGGGTCAAAGCCACTTCTGGATACAGAGAAATACATTTGAGATGTGATGAGAAAGGTTTTATGCGATACCAAGTACAGGTAAGATGATGAGGAGCTTTTCACCAGGTAGGTGCACATGTGTAATGCTATGAGGAGATCTTTGCTGCAAGCCGCACTATAACAAAATATGCAGGTGTGCTGAGTGGTGCAGATATAAGAAGTAGAGTGCACAGATACTGGCTATTCACACGCCAGCACTGGATGTCGAGGATGCATGAGGATGCATAGGTGTCCAGATGAGCAGGGCAATACAGACAGCAAAGCAGTTTAAAGTATGCATGGTCCACAAGGTTTCCATGTAACAGGACAGGAACAAGGATACCTAAAGATGTGTTGGCTTATGCAGAAGCAAGGAATGGAGAAATACTGGTGCGCCAGCACTAATGATGAGGACATACAGGTGAGTTTTTGCGATTTTTTACAACAAGGCTTTTTGCAGTTGTCCAGGCATGACACCAACGCTGCCCAGGCTTGAAACCAATAACTTTCCAGGGATGTTTCCTGCAGCATGCGTGCTAGCACCCGCGCGCGCACACACACACACATACACACACACACGCACGCACACACACACACACACACACACACACACACACACACACACACACGCAAGGACATTCTTTGGCGTAAATTTAGGAATTAGACATATTCACGTATGATACTGTCTGCATGCATGCAAATGCATATGCGTATAAATGTAAGAATGATGGTCATCATCACAGATGCTGGTGCAGGCACTTTTGTCCAAGAGGTACAGGCATTTTTGCCCAAAATCAAATGGTACCATGCAAAGCAGGGAATTTTGAGTGTTTGTTCAGGTCATCCAAAAGGCTTAGAACTCTTTGGACCACATGAGCCTGTCTCTCGTTTTTCACCTATCTGTTGTGACCTCTCATCCCTTTGGAAAGCCCATCTTAAAAAGTTATCTCGTGTTTCGTCATTCTGTCTGTGGTGCACTGTGCATTTCCTTTTGAGACCGCCTCAAGACCTGCATCTTTCACGACTTGCATGTCCTCCTTTTAAGGACCGCCTCAAGACCTGCATCTTTCACGACTCGCATGTCCTCCTTTTAAGACCGCCTCAAGACCTGCATCTTTCACAACTCGCATGTCCTGTGGCTCATTTGTGCATTTTCAATCAGGGTCCGTGATGCTCCTGCTCGTACACCAAGCAAGCTGGCCAAGGATCTGAGGGCCAAGGCCAAGGCATGAGCGCACCCGGATCCGTGTTGCAGCTCACAAATGGAGTATAGAATCAAAACTTTAAGTAAAAGAACTCATCCTGGACTGATCCCTGGTGTGGGAAATGGTGGGGGTGGGGGTTACGCTTGGGGGAGAAGTGACATACACTAATAGCGCGGCTGTGGTGCCTTCATGGAGCACAGGCTGTGTGTGTATGTGAGTGTGTATGGATGGGAGCAATGGGCATGAGCGTCTGCTTGGAGCATGCATGGATTGCGAGGAGCACTGCAGACTAAGAGATGAAAGATGGCACATGCTCATAATGTGATCGTTAGGAATCAACTGTCCTCAACTCCGTTCCTTCCTTGGTCCCAAGTCTCTAACAGGCCATGCCAAGCATTTGCGAGTCCGTGCTGCTGGCTTGCGTATCCTCATACCAGTGCTGCTCTTTCCTTGAATCGAAAGTGCTCTTGGCGTTGCATTCTCCTTGCCCCATGGGCTTTGTTTTTGTCTTTATCCCCATTAGCTCTGTTTCTCGCTTTCCCCTAGGCTAGCTATGCCTAGTGTAGCTCTGAGGGCCCGTTGGTGAGACCCTTGCTAGCTTGCTGGTTAAGGTTCCTTTCCTTATTGCACTATCTTCAACAGCTGCCGTCTTCTTCTTTCCTTCCTTTTTCTTGCCTTTCCTTCAAACAACTCGTTTTACACCAAAGGGCGCATAAAAACACTTGGCACCCACGACGCTACACGATGCACGTGAGTGATCAGGAAGCTTGAAGCTCACAACCTCAGGCTGTTGTTAAGTGTCATCCTTGGGCCATGTCCTAGGGCCGGCCATTGCTTCAATTGAGGGCTTGCTCTAACATTGTGCAATGCAATTAGTTTAAGCACAGTGAAAACTAAAAAAATAAGAAAAAGCACCAGGCAGTGAGAGCACTCCCTACCGTAGGGAATTGATGTGACATTGATTAAGGGAAAGGAGACACATTGGCTCAAAGAGCCATGAGTCTCCCTCATCAGAGGGTAAGAGGGAAGCTAGTGTGGGTCTGATGGGTTTCTGGAAGCATGCAGCCCCAGGGCACCAGAGTCATAATGAGTTCTTGTTCGCAAAGGCACATGTTGTTGAGGTAACTTTGTGCGCATATTGCGCAGAGTGTGCATGGAGTTTTCGCGCAAGTTGGGTAGCCCCTTGCGGGTCAATCCCTAGTTTGTTAAGGAAAGGAATGGAAGGGAAAGGGTTACATAGCTGTACCTGCCTACGAGGGCAGCTTAGCTGAAGCATAAAGAGAGATGCCTGCAACCAAATCAGGCTTGCAACTAGTAAAAAGAAAAGCTTGAAGTCTAAAACTGTTTTTGCATTGCTCCAAAAAAAAAGATTCTGAGAGATATATAGGAAGTGGAGAAGTTGCTCAAACTAGTTTGTTAAGCTGATCCAGGGTATGGGTAATGTAAACAGTCCTGCCCACACCCAGGAGGATTGTATGGAGAGTGGTATCGGCACCTTGAAGGAAATAAGTGCGCACTCCAGACAGGCTGCGTGCATTAAGGAGAATCTTGGGGACTTGGCGAAAGTGTGAGCACTAGTTGGGGCCTCTTGCATCAAAAGGCAAGGTAAGGTCACCCCTTAAACAGATAGACGTGATAAATACCGTACAGGAACACTCGAAAACATGCCAATAGGGTCAAGGAAAGGAAAGGAATAGGTTATATAGCTGTACCTGCCTACGTGGGCAGCTTAGTTGAAGTGAAAACAGTGCCTGGAACCAAACCAGTCCTAGCAGGAGGAAAAAAAAACATGTAATTCAGTATAAAAGAAAAGGAAAGTCTTGTCACACCCAGAGTGTGCTGCAACAAGAATCTGCTGCAAGTTAGTCGAGTCGGTTATGTGGTTGTGATTGACCTTTGCGTCTCACACAGCTGAGGCTGTGTTTAGGGAAGTGATTTGTGATGCAATACTATGGTGTGTAGCATGCTCGCTGGGCAGGGCTGTAGGCAAATTGAGGGCTGATTGACAAGGTGTGACTTCTGCTGGAGTTTCTATGTAGCATGGCCAACTAAGACACTTTTTTGGCTGCGTCGGTTTCTCAGCCTGACAGTCTAAGCCAGCTAAAATGCTGCGTGCATCAAGGAAAGGGTCCCTGACTAGCAAATCAGTCACAACATTTCAGGCGCGCTGACTCAATCGGATACAAACTTATCAATTCTCAGGACATCAGCCTGGTTCATGAACCTTAGTAGAAAGAAAAGAAAAGAAAAACTACGTAGGCAGAGAAGACTCCCCCTACATCAATTAAGGAAAAGGAGACACATTGGCTCCAGAGAGCTGTGAGTCCCCTCCACCACAAAGTTTTAAAACAAAAAGAGTTAATGGGGGTCAGGAGGGTTACTGGAAGCACTTGGCTCCAGAACCTGGCTGTGAGAATTGTTTTTGTTCTCCATTGCACGCCTAGTGGTAACAAGTTCATGAGCATACTTAATGGAATGGGCATGCAGGCTGCGAGCAAGTTTCAAGGCACGTTGTTGGTCGAGTCCCAGTTGTTTAAGCTGGTTCAAGGTATGCTCTCTATAGCAGGTCCCACCAACACCCAGAAGGATGGTATGCAGAGTAACAGCTTTAGCAGGGATAAGTCTGCAGAGGTCTGCGTGCTGCCGCTGTGCCGCCTCCAACTGTTGTCCAGGCCTTGTATCTTCACAGTACTTGATTTCAATCAAGTGTACATGGCGCTGATTGACATTTAATTGATGGGGTTGTCGCACGCGGTTAGAGCCACTGATCCTCTGTGTTGGGTGTCTGCTGCGTAACGCATAGTGTGAACTGGAGGAAGAAGGAGAAGAAGAAGTGGGTTTGGCTTGGTAAGGAGTAATCAGTATAGCATCTGGACGGCTAGATTTGAGTCTAGATCTCTTGGGAAAATTACGTGGAAAGAGGTAAGGGGGGATAATTCTATTTGATGCATGTGCAGGAATTTGGAGGTTGTGCTGCGCCAACCTATCATCATTTCCTATGTCCGTGTTAACTAAACCTGCTCCCCAAGGGCTTTTGCTAAGAGCTTTGGTTATCATCCTTCCTGCAATATTGTCACACGGTGGCGTTCAGTTTTCATGCTGGCAATGATTTGATTCTGGCAGCCTGAGAGCATGTGGAGAGCGCTGTCTAATTGGTGACAGCCAGGGAGGGGGCATGAAGGATCAGTGGACCTCTTGAAGAGTACTGCATGTTTTTGGTTATAGAGGGTGCCTGTGCGATATTGAAGGATGGTGCGCTTCACAGGAAAGGAAATACTAGACATGTTCTTGAAGGCATTGCTGATATTCTTGTCAACGTGAGGTAATAGGCTCTGATAGTAGGAGTAGTAACCTGTTTTGGAGTTGGCGTACCCAAGTCTGTGTTTTGTGTGCATGTGAAACTTGAGAGCATTTTAAAGATTGGGGAGGTGGGTGAGCTTGGGAGCTGGTGGGGGGTCTGTAGATGTGCCCGTAGCATGTTCTCTTTTTTCCTCCTTGGCTAACCAAAATAAATGAGGAAACGGGTTCCCGCCGGGACCTGCGCTGGGAATCCCAGTATCAGCCATGCTATTATTGGCTTGTTTTGCCTGATAATTTGCAATAGCATCTGCACATTCATTACCGGCAATACCAGCATGTGATTTTACTTTGTATACACGAATATTGGTTTGTGAGTTGCTAATGAGGGTAGATATGGTTTTTAGTACATCCCCTTGAATGTGCTGTTTGTGTTTCTCAGGATAGATAATTTGCTTACGTATTTGATGAAGAGAGGTGAGATTGTCTGAAGCAATGTGTGAGTAAGAGTGTGTGATGGCAGCAGCAATCGCTGCCAGTTCAGCTCGGCAAATGGTGTTGGTAATTCCAGCACCGTGAGGCTCAACAAATTTTATGTTATTTGTGAGAGGGCAGTAAACACCTGCTCCAATTTCTTGTTTGCCATTTTTTGTATGACAGCTGCCATCAGTGTACGCCCATGTCCTCCAGTCTGGGACTTTTAGAGCAAGGGTGGGATTGGATTGGCTAGGCACAGAGACTACCCCATAATTGTTTATGAGTGGGCTGCTTGTATTTTTGGTAACTTGCTGCTTGTCAGAAGGGAGGCGCTTACATTTCTCGAATCCAGGCATGACAGTATGCATGGAATCGAGAGTGGCATGGCTGCTGACACTGCGCAGTTTCCACCAGACCTTTGTATGTCTATCTATATCACTAGCCAAGCTCCGTAGCCAAGCTGAGTTATGGTTGTTTAGATGGACCCTTGCAGCAGTGTTCCAAACCGCAATAATTTGTATGTCCCAGGTGTGCTGAGGAAGAGGTATTTCTTGGTTGGGGCATGATTGGGGGGCGTCATAAGTAAGGTTAGTACGCGGGATGGTACCAAGTTCACAGCAGAGATGTGGATAAGCAGTGATGAGTTTGGAGTAGGGGTTGGTTATCATTTGTTTCCCCAGACAGGGAGGAACATAAAAGTAGCAGTGGCCTCTGTGTTGAGAATGGCTGAGTAGATAGCATGACGCAGGGACTGGGTCATAGCACCCTCTTCATAAACGGGATGGCAGACAGAAAAACCTGAGAACCTAGATGAGAAGGAGTTATGGTAGGCACCAAAAATAATGTCTCGGGGGTCAGCGCTCCAGTAGTGCTGGTATTGAGGGTTATGGTCCAGCGGGGAGGCCATTTTTCCTTGAGTTACCAGGGCCCAATGCTGGAGGGCAGTATGGATGTGAATTGGCAGGGCCCGCGAGAAGGAGTCTTTAATCTTTGTGCTAGTGTACTTGTTTTCTAGCATATTCTTGCGAGCAAGGAGCCCCTGCAGCTCAGAAGCAAAGCTAATGGGAGCAGGTGTTATGGCTTCGTGCAAGCCCGCAAGCTTGGCCTTGTAGAAAGCCTTGTAAAGAATTTGAAAACGGTTAGGGGTAATCATCCCAACACATTTACCTCGTGTGTTATAAATGCAGGCCTTGTGTGATTTGTAGATTGTTGGGAGGATAAGGGGAGGTGGAGCGCTAGGGTTGGGGCTGTGTGGTTCATTGTCTAGTGATGTTTGATCAGGGATTTGTTCAACTGTGTATTTGACAAGGTCAATGTCATGCAGCCAGAATTCACTGCAACCAGTAGGTTTGATGTCTACTTGTGGGTTGGTGGGGTTTATGTCAAAGGTAACTTTATTTCGCAGTATTGTGTCGAGCTTCTGTTCCCAAGTATTAATTGTATCAAGTTTTCCAAAGCCTTGCTTCTCAAGGTTGGAAAGAGCAGAGTCTGCTGTGGGTTGGGAAAGATCAGGTTCGCTCTGCCTGGTTTCAAATTCAAGCAAACGCTGCCGGAATTCAGGCCAGATCTCTTTAAATTCCTCAGGCTCCCAGGAGGGCATCCAGGTGACCCTTATGAGCTCTTCTCTAGACTGGCACGCTCTGTCAATTTTTTGCGCATTGTTTAGGCCTACACAGGCGGGACATGACCATGTGTCAGCTGCATCAATCTCTTGTCTTTGCCCATCAGTGTAGCAACCAAGTTCTTTCAAGCATTTCCAGTGGTACGTGCGTTGGCAGACATCACAAATATACATATCATTGTACGGAGGTTTAGAATTAATAGATTCATAACCTTCATGGTAATTGCAAATTTGGCAGCAAGCACACTTAATATCAGTGCGAGCAACAGGTAAGGTAGTCGAAGGCTGAAAGCCAGCTTTTTGGAATAAAGGCAGGGCCCACTTCTCAATAATCATTGGGGCAAAATGGGTGTAGTATTGCACTTGGTTGTGAATGAGGGTCCTCCTTCCGTCTTTTTTATGAACTGTGCAGTTTCTCCAACCATCTATATGGGTTATGTCAATATCATGGTTATATATGATATTGATGGCATGGCTGGCTGATTTTGCTTTTATAAGCTTTTTTACCGAGTTTTTCTTGTAATTCCAGACCTCAGAGGCTTGGCATGGCGAGCTGAGGGGGTTGATGGCAGGAGGGGTGAGCTCTGTCTCTACGTGAAGTAATTTTTTCTTCTTGTTTTTGTGGTTATTGATTTGTGTATCTAGGCTGTTTGGAGTGTTTGGATAGGTAGGAGGGCTTTGGGTGTTGCCTGTCTGGCCAGTATCTGCCGCGCACGGGGAATTTGGCTGTGTTGGGACATAATTAGCAGTGCTTTGGCTGGCGTTTGCTCTTTGGTGATTCTGTCTAATGGGTTGAGACATGGGCGTGGAGGTGTGTTTCATTGTTGAGCGTGTGCGCTTGCTGGGTGGCCCTTCTGTAGGTGAATCCTGTTGAATGGGCGCCGTTACGTTAGGGTTAGCGGTATTTTGTGTTGAGGGGTGAATTACTTGTGTAGGAGAAGTTAGCCTACAATTGGAGCGAGTTCTTTGATTGGGTGGCTCCTCTGTGGATTGTGTTTCTTTGGCAGTCATTACTTCCTGGGTAATAGGACATACTTCTTGTGTAAGGGTGTTATTTGTAGGGGTTGATAAGTTGCCTTGTTCGTGCCTGAGGCGGCGTCCAGTACGTTCGTGTCTGTAGTGGGTTGTGGAGCGAGGTTGTGGTGATGGCACTATTTGTGTGGAAGGGGTGCTGATTGGTTGGGAGCCTGCAAGAGGGTAGGTATGGATTGAGGTATCTGGTTCCACATTGAGGCCACTGACATGTGTGTTTTTGATAAGACGGTAATGTGCAAGAGTGTTTGTTTCAGTGTTTTTGTAGGCAATGATTTTTTGGATGGAGGATGTACTCAACTCTTCTTCTTGGGGGAGGTTAGCCAGTGCTGCCAGTCTGTTGAGTGCTATTTTACACTTAACGTTGACCTTGGAGTATTTGGCTTGTAGCTGAGCTACTGTGATGATGTGAGTCTTACACGGGGATGTGAGTTCATAAAATCCATTAATTCCAAGGACCATTAGGGGTTGCATTATGCAGGTTATGAGTGAGGAGAGGTTGTGGGGAGGTGTGGGGAGAGGTTGTGGGGAGGTTATGAGTGAGGAGGGGCTGCATTATGCAGGTTATGAGTGAGGGGAGGTTGTGGGGAGGTTATGAGTGAGGAGAGGTTGTGGGGAGTAGTACTTGGGGTTGCAGAACTAAACATGTGCTGACGAGTAAGTCTGAATCTTCCTCCCCCACTCCCGATCTCATATACTTCTCAGACCTAAAGGATGCTTTGAAATCCCATGTGCACGTTGAACACTGGCTTGGGTATGCAAACCGCAAGACAGGCTATTTTACTTCTTACCAAAGTTTGCTATCTTGTGCGAATAAGGGCATGAGCAATGCCTTCTGGAACATACCCCTTATTTCAACCCGAACGAAACAAACAATCTTCCAATACCGCACAAACACCCTCTACAATCAATAACATGCAGTCCGTTTCAAAAGATCCAATAGCCTTGTATGCCCCCCTCCCAGAATGTCACCATATGGATAGTGCTCACCGCATTCTCTCAGGTTGCCAATGCCCCGTCATCCCTAACATAGTAACTGAGCGTCACAACATTGCCAGCAGCATGATTTTGAAAGTTGTTAGCGGAGGCTTTTGTGGATCAAAACTTGTGCATACGGATGTAGGCAGTGCTTGGTGGGGGTCATTGGGAGGCTCTTTCCTTGCAACGCACGCAGCCGAACGGCAAGCATGAATGTTTCTTTCTTTCAAGGCACCGCAGACCTTCTGGCCCAGCATGACCTGCACACCCCTGGGCAATTCTCAAATCGTATGATACTTCCCTACCTCTTTGACCTTAGTATTCCTGATCAAGCTAGACGCAACTCCAGCCGCCCTGATGCTGTTCAACCAATAAGCACCATGTTGGCCTAAGCTTCTGTGTTAACGCCCTTAGCAAAGGCAGATATGGCGCATCCCTTATTGGTATAGAAGCCTGGCGAAATGAAAGACTCCCGGAGCAGGGTACAGAATTCCCATTAACCTCTTACCACACACCATTAACCTCTTATCAACTTGGGTTTAACCAGGCAAAAGGCGAAATCCTTAGCAACCAAGCTTTGTTGCCATGCTCTCCAAAAATTGACATCTATTATTTACACCAGGCATGCACATCATTTTCAGGGGACTTCTGGGGGAGATTTGCTGGGCGCATGGAGAGCAGGAGAAGGAGATCCCGGGCGTCCAGGAATATAGCGGAAAACCCTCAAGATCCCCAGCAGCTCTGTTTTTGGCTGTTTCCTAGGCTAGCTGAGCCTTTCATGAATGCATCCGGTCTTTTGGATGGCATAGACTTTTCTTTTCTTGTCTTGTCTTGTCTTTGAACTTTTTGAAGGGGAGTTTTTACTGTAGTGGATTTTCTTTTTTTTTCTCATGATTTATTGAAAGAAAAGAAAGAAATACTACGCAGGCAGAGGAAACTCTCCCTTCATCAATTAAGGAAAAGGAGACACATTGGCTCAGAAGAGACGTGAGTCTCCTCCACCACAATATGATTTGTTGTCGTTCTGACTCATAAAGGCAAACATATCAAATGATTGTACACGGTGAGTGGAAGACAGGTATGGATCCACCTGGGAAGAGTTCCGGTGGTGGGTGTTTTCCAGAAAAGAAAAGAAAAGAAAAGAAAAGACTACGCAGGCCAGGTCTGGCTGCGTGCATTAAGGAAAGGTCCCCTAACTAGCAAGCTAGCTAGGGCCTCACCGATTTTCCAGTATTTGCACCCATGATGGCCCCTTACATACCACAAGAAGCACACTGCAACCTCCAAAACCCGCCATACCACTGCATACCCATCAACGCATAGCATCAAACAACTGGAGGAAGAAATTCCAATCCCTTCCCCACGACACCCATTCCTGCTCACACAGGTGCTCTCAGGCAAGGGCAGCTTTCAATCCTGCCATCTACAAAAAGACGTTCACATCTAAAATCAAGAACTGGAGAGAGATCACCTACACAGATGGTAGTGTCATTTAACACAAAGATGACTCTCCGCCATTGGTCGGCTCAGGTGTTTACAAGCCGACCAGAGACGCTACTCAATCATCCCAACAGCTACAGTTGCACATAAATCCCAATGGACATGGACCTTCAAACACTATCAACAGAGTAGAACTAGCAGGCATTCTAGTAGCACTCCAACAGGGACACACTAGTATAGCCTCTGATAGTGCATCCTGCCTCTCCCAGATATCTAAACAGACCCTTAAACCAATGCGTATGAGGACCCACCTCCATGCGGAGCTCATCCAAGCCATCTCAGATTTGTTGAAGCACTCTCCACACCCTGTACATTTCTATAAAGTTAAGGCCAACTCTGGTATTATTGGTAATGAGGGGGCTGACGCCTGTGCACGCACTGCAGCACTCATGGGCACCACGGACATTGCACTTCCAGATGCCAGGGATCCCTTCTACAATTTATACTGGCTTTCCTTGAAATCCTTGCATGGACGCAACGGTGACCCACAAAATTCCCGCACTGCTCCAACTCATTACCTCACCAACCTGACAGACAAGCTTAAAACACACATGCACAAAAGACATAAGCTCGGCTCTGCTGACACCTCAGGCCACTATTACAATAGCTGGCAGAGGCTTAACTGCGCCACACAACCCGCTCCCCCAAACACCTCTGTCAGCTCAGAAGCTCATAACCCACCCTCACAACTTGCCAACAAAGAAATCAGCAACTCCTTTTGGAATAATCCAAAGATCACCCTTAAGCAGCAGATTAATGTATTGAAATACCGCACGGGAACTGTTTACACTCAAAAGCATGCCATCTAATTTAAGGTGTCCAACACCTCTGCACGCTGTCCATTATGCGGCGATATGGACAGCAACAATCACATTGCCCTTAGATGTCCTAACCCAACTATGAATGGAATGCACACCAACAGGCATCATGATGGCCTTAGCTTCTGTGTCAAAGCCCTAAGTAAAGGCAGATTTGGCTCGTCCCTTATTGTTATGGATGCCTGCCAAAATGAGAGACTCCTGGAGCAGGGAATAGAAGTTCCTGAAAATATTTCCCGAACAATTCCGGACTGGGTTTTCCCTATTGATACTGGCTCCTCTGCCCGACACCAAAGTCGCCCTGATGCTGTCTTTGTGCGTTCTATCCCAGGTCGATCTCACCACCTTGATCCTACCAAAATCCCTCCTCAAGATAGGGACATTCATCTTGTTGGATTTAAATTCTGCCCTGATACCAACCCTTTATCCACTCTGGAAGCTGCAACTACTCAGCATGCCAATACTTTAATAAGGCTCAAAACCCGCAGCTCAAGAAACCCTAACAGGAACAACAAAGTGGCCTTGCACTTTATCTTAGTTGGTGTGGCAGGCATTATTTATAATGACTACACCATCCAACCTCTTATCAACTTGGATTTAACCAGGCAGAAGGCTAAATTATTAGCATCCAAACTGAATTGCCATGCTATCCAAAGATTAACAACTATTATTAACACCAGACATGCACTTCATTTCCAGGGGACTTCTGGGGGAGGGTTTGCTGGTCGCGCGGCAGAGGAGAGCAGGAGAAGAAGAGTCCGGGCGTCCGGGAGCATGGCAGCCAATCCTCCGGATCCTCATTAGCTCTTGTTTCTGGCTTTCTCCTAGGCTAGCTTAGTCTAGTTCAGGCTTGAGGGCCCTTTGGTGAGACCCTTTCTAGCTTGCTTGTCAGGGAACCTTTCCTTAATGCACGCGGCCTCTTGGCTGGCGTAGACTTTTCTTTTCTTTTCTATGGCCCCTTACCTAATTAACACTTGGGAAGCACCACTCAGTGGCTTGCGTAGGTCTTCCTCATTCCAGTTAGAAAACTCCCTTCATCAATCAAGGAAAAGGAGGCACATTGGCTCAAAGAGCCATGAGTCTCTTCAACAGAGGGTAAGAGGGAAGCTGATGTGGGTCTGGTGTGTACCTGGCATTTCACGGCCCCAAGGCATCAGGATTACAACGAGGATTTTTGTTTTCAATGGCACATTTGGTTGAGGTAAGTTTGTGTGTATATTGCACATATTGGGAATGAAGCCTTTGTGCAAGTTTGGCAGACCTTTGCGAGTCAATCCCTAGTTGAAAATTGGACCAGGGTATGAGCAGTATAGATAATATTATCTATATTAATCCCACTATTAAGCGATTAATCCCACCCACACCCAGGAGGATTGTGTGGAGATTTATCTTGGAACCCTGATTTGGTTTGCTGTGTTGTTGCTGTGAGGCTTATAGCTGGGCACCAGGCCCCGTAAAGAAGAGAAAAGAAAAAGTCTACGCATGCCACAGGCCGCGTGCATCAAGGAAAGTTCCCTGAACTGGCAAGCTAGAAAGGGCCTCACCAGAGGTACCTCAAAACTACACTAGCTACAGCCAGCCTAAGAGATGGGAAGAGACTGAACTAATGAGGATCGGGCGGGTTGTCGGCCATGCCCCGAGACGCCCGGACTCTCCTTCTCCCTGTATCCACCTCCGTGCGCCTAGCGACACCCCCCCCCACCACCACCACCCCGAAGCCCCCAGTAAGCAAAGAGCATGTCAGGTGTTAACGATAGTGGTTAGTCTCTGCATGGCATGACAGCTCAGCTTGAAAGCTAGGGTTTTTGCTTTTTGTTTGGATAGGCCCAAATTGACAAGAGGTTTGATCCTGTACTCATTGTCAAGAGTGCCAGCCACACCAATCAGGATGATGTGTAGAGCCACTTTGTTGTTCCTGTTTGAATTCCTTGACCTGTGGTCTTTAAGCCTGGTTATGATGTGAGCATGTTGATTTGCTGCAGTTTCAAAAGAAATGTAGGGGTTGGTGTCAGGGCAGAATTTTAGTTCAACAAGGTGAATGTCTCTGTCTTGAGGAGGGATCTTAGAAGGATCAAGGTGAGCTTGTCTGCCTGGGATAAATCTCACAAAAAAAAACGTCAGGGCGGCTCTGGTGCCGGGCAGAGGAGCCAGTACCATTAGGACACACCTAGTCTGGAATGGCTCGTGAGATGTTTCCTGGGACTTGTATCCCCGGGGCCCTGATCCAGGAGTCTGTCATTACGGCAGGCATCCATACCAATAAGGGATGGACCAAATCTGCCTTTGCGAAGGGCTTTATCACAGAAGCTAAGGCCAACATGGTGTCTGTTGGTGTGCATACCACTCATAATTTGATTTGGACATCTGAGGACAACATGATTAATGCTGTCCATATCATCACACAGCGGGCATCTTCCATCGGTGGAAGACCTATTGAATCTAATGGCATGCTTTTGTGTGTAGACTGTCCCTGTGCGGTATTTGACTACATTTATCTGTTATTTAAGAGTAATCTTAGGAGTAGACCAGAAGGACTTGCTGATTTCCTTGTTGGCAAGTTGACAGGTTGGGTTGTGAGCTTCTATATTGGCAGTGGTGATTGGAGAAGTGGGCTGTATGGCATGGTTGAGCCTCTTCCAGCTAGGCATCGTACCTTCACATGATTTGATTTATATCAAAACAATACGGCTTGGAAATTAAAAAATTGTACACTCCGTCGAAATTAGATGTGCCACAGTGTGGCAATACACGTGGGTACACCAACCCAATCAAAGAAGGCTCTCAGTCAGATTTGCCTGCTGTAATACAAGGGATCAAGCTCTCAAGAACAGCTTCCTGTTTGGGCCTTGTCCATCACTATACAAACATATTATATGTCTAGGAGTTCTGTTCTGAAGGAATCCATAGCCTGGTCGATAAACAGCACTCACTATATCTATCAAAGCTTGTTTCTGGGACACCAACAAGTCTATCCAGCCGCAGGAATTGAGGTAGCAGAAGGCGTGCTTCCAAAGTTGTCTATAGGCCTGCGGAGTTATGTTCCGAAGGATTACATAGCCTGGTCGATAAACAGCACTCACTATATCTATCAAAGCTTGTTTCTGGGACACCAACAAGTCTGTCCAGCCGCAGGAATTGAGGTAGCAGAAGGCGTGCTTCCAAAGTTGTCTATAGGCCTGCAACGCCTCCACACTGCACTGGCCCTGGCATATTTTCAGGGTAGAATGCTCTGCCATTTGCTTGTGAAACCACCTGGTTAACAGCATCAGGCACGGCATTTAGAACTGTGAGCATATGTATGTGTATATGTGTGTGAGTATGTGTTCTGTTTGTTGCTTTTATATGTGCTTGCCATAGTGGCTGTACTGCTCAATCAAGATTAAAGCACTTGAACACATGTAGAATACAAGTAGCCTCTTGCAACAATTCTTGTCAGTTTGAACAAGGGAATATCCAGTCTTAAGTGAAACGGTTGTGCTGGCGGCTTACTTCTGTGCCCATGTTGGTGTGCCAAGGCTGATCAGCTTCCTTTGAGGGGGGTCTGGATGGCTTCAGATGAGCTCGATCCCTCCTTTTGTTGCCTGCACCATAACAATATCACGACAAATGATGATTGCAACCCACATGCTTGCACATGCAGTATAATTGCTCTCGGCTCACTGCCTATTGTAAGACTTTTTGAGGCATTCATAGGCATCAGCAACTGCCAGTGTTGGCAGCTATGCTCATTGTCACCTTGCAGTTTAGAAGGAAATGACGTCTATAACTCACACTTTCTAAACGTGGAATGGTCCTCTATAGGTGGACCATAAGGTCCTACTTACTCGTGCTAATGCCCCAATCTTTGTCTCGCTCGTTGATCAATTCTGGATCCAGCTGGCCGTCTGCCGTGAAAGCCATCATCAACTGAGGGTCTCCTGTGCCCACATGCAGTGCAAATTGCTCATGTAACTCCATCTCCTTGTAAGGCAACATGAGCAGCACAACTGAGAGACGCTTAAGATGATACAATAGGACACAAACAGATGTTTACAAAACTTCAAAAGCTGTGGTGGAGGGGACTTACAACTTTTTTGAGCCACTATGTTTGCCTTATGAGTAAAGGGAGAGTTAACTCTGCCTACGTCATTTTCTTCTCTTTCAAAGGCTGCCCTGCCCGACAACACACTTAAGTACAAAGAATGCAGCTGTACCACGGCAAGCAGGCATGACTTTGTCTTTTGCAGTTAAGAGTTTGCCTTTGTCCTATGAATGCCTGCTTTCTGGCTGAATGCAAGCTTTGATCACCAAAGATGGCACAAGACCCACAATGGCGCTGGCACTCTTTTACCTAGCAGTAAGATTTTGTATTTGGCCTATAGATGCCTGCTGTCTGGCTGAATGCTGATTTTGATCACTGGAGATGGCACAAGAACCACAATGGCACTGGCAATCTTTTACCTAGCGGAAGTGTATCCCCGCGATCGACCTGCAAACAAATCATCCAATGTGGTGCCATGCTAAGATTACTGTGATCAAATGAAAGAGAGGGCAGGCATCAACAAATGGGAGCATCTATATCTATCGCTCTGACGATTTGGGAACTAGCCAAAGGTAGGGTCCTGTAATAGCTAAACCCTAGCTTCTTCCGCACTCAACCCACCTGCCAGAAATGCCATGTCTTGCCGTATGTCTTTGCCACCTGAGTTGAATCAGCGCAAGACCAAGAGTGCCAAAGTTGTAAGAAAGGCCCAGAGGCAAGACAATACAAACATTTCCATTTACAGGAGCAAGCGATGCATCAAAACCGTGGCCTCAAAATAGTTGCCTGTGTATAATCTTAAAGTTGTTTTCATATGTCCATAATCCACTTTTCGATGCTTGCAGCATAGGTACATGGATTTAGCGCAGTCAAACCAGTCAAAACAAGGGAATGATAAAAAACCTCTGATCGCTTTATCACTGTTAATAAAAACAGGGAATGAATCACCTAACTCACTTGTAGCAAACAATAGAACCAAAACATAATGCATCGGCTCCTCAAATGTTGGAGCCAAACCACTGTGTGCGTAGACCAAGCTGACCTTGGCCATTTCAATGTTTTCAAGTGCAGTGGGGATGTTCTTGGCAACCAGCTGCCCGCTGGTAACTTCGTATGCGTGCGAGTGCCTGAAAAGCATTTGCAAGCGTCGTTGTGAACACCTCTATGCATTGCAAAAAAAATGGAAGCAAAGTGTGAACAGTGTGTGTGTATAGAGGATGCTAGGTGAACCCGTAGAACAAGGCAAGCCTGGAATCCATGCTATCTTGATATTGTACTGATTATTGAGGTGTTATGTTGGAACATGCACAAGCACAAATGAACTTCCTCACCAGTACTTCTTCTCTTCTTGCGGCAGTCCCTCAAATAAGCCTTCACTTATGATGTACTGCATGGGCAGCCAATAAAAGTTGCAGAGGGGTTGGGGTTGAGCCAGAAATTGGACACTCATTTTTGATGCAAGTCACATGGAGTGAAATTTGACGCAAACTTGAACAAAAGAGAAAAAACCTATTGGACTGAGGTCACAAAGACCCCGAGACAGAAAAAATCTTGGGTACTTGCTGACCCCACACCTCGGCCATTCTTTAATTTTGTACCAAAGCACAGCTATTATGACAAATGATGTTTTCTCAGGAGACTACTGACATTACGCTCATCATCAAATATTGAGCTTGTGAAGGCCCCTCATTTTGCTATGAAATCTATTGGCAAAGAGCATCACATGGACCCAGAAGCGTTGAATTATTATACACAAGAGTGCTCCAAGTAACTGGGTGCTTCAAGTTATTTTAAGAGAGGCACTTTGTTATGCAGCTTTCAACCTCTGGTGCTACGAAAAGCTTGCAAAAAAGGCCGCATATATAATCAAATGCATGTGTGCTTGGAGCATGCATCAGCCACATCCACAAACAGCCACATGGCTTCATGTCGCATATGGAAGTTCCTATGCTCTCCACACCAACCTCCACTCCAATGAGGCGGGCGTCAGGTGCGTCACTGCAGGCATTTCCATGAATGTGTTTCATAAATAGGTGAGGAAAATAGGTTAGCTCTAGATGGCTGCCAAGCAACAACTCGTGCACTTTTGAAGTGAAGCGGGGCAGCTCCATCATCTGTACAAGGTTTTAAGGGTTAGGGTTTTCACCTATCAAAGCAGTACTGGATTTGGTTTCCTACAAAATAAGGAGTCCTGCTCTTGTCCCTCAATGTGCCCCAGTTGATGTCCCTCAAGGCAAGGCCTGGATGCATGCGTAACCTAATTTACTTTGCCCAATCAGATCTTCCAGCTACCCACTTGCTTTGAAGCCACCTAAGCTTTGAGCTTTCCATTATAAAGCAACTAAGCTCCTCATCCCTTTTGTCATCTATTTTGGAACTTTAACTTACATACAGGTTTTACCTGTCATAAAGGACACACTGTCGCAGCTCCTCGTTCAGATGGCTGCAAAAGTGATGAGCTCGCAGCTGCCTGGTTGCGTCATGGGCGTAGCAGTGGAAAGCACATAGGTGCTGGCAGATTTTGTTGATCGGCTTGAATGTGGACAGCAAGCTCTGCCCTGCAGCACGGGGACAATGCAAGCGATACAACTATGAAGAAGCATAGTTACATGCTGAATTTTGGGACAGGTTCCTGCTCTTACTGTCAGAGCTTGTAACCACAGAGCTCTGATTAAAATAAGAACATCTCGGTGCTTCTGGTTAAAAATATATGCCTTGAACTTCCTCCTCTGTAACATGTACCATACTAATACCACACAAGCACATTCTTTGGCCAAAAGCATATTGCTTCAAAAACTCCACAAACCTCCAGTGCCCCTTCTGTCACCAGACTGGCAGCGCACTCCACATGCTCTCGCATAATAATTTCCTGTCATCTCTAGCATAAGAACTGAGCGCCATGATTTTGTTTGCAGACCGACTGTGGAAGTTCTTAGTCTTTTGAGAGCGGCTTGGCTAATAGGGCATTTTGGAAGTAGTGCTCGGCTCGTGCAATGAAACCTCCAAATCCCTCTGCACGCTCAACTTGACTTAACCCCTCTTCCTCTTTTCTCCTGGATCTCTTAAGAGGATTAGACTCACAGCCGTCCTAATGCTATGCCGGCCACAGCTTGCCCAACCCAATTCACCTCCTTCCTCCTGTCCAACCCAGGTGTTGCACATCAGAACAGGGATCCAGCAATGGAACAACAGCCCTCATGAAACAGCTTCACCTCCTAACTGCAGCTAATGAGCATGTGCACTTGATCAAATTAAGTACTTTGGTTTGATACCAGGCCTGGGAAGCGGTAAAAGGCCTCACAGCAATAGCGTACAGACCTCTGGGAAAACCAAGAGGGAGAGCTTGAACTCTTTGCACCATTCTCCTGGGTGTTGGCAGGACTTGCAACAGTCAACAGTTGATTCAATCCAAGGCAACTGGGCCTTGATCTTCAATGAGCTACAACTCAATATGCACACAAATTCACCGCGACCAGGCGCCCGTTCATAAGCAACACAACCCTAACAGCCAGAACCAGACCTTGCTAGAAGCCCTCCAGAACCCCTTATCTTATCGGGACTACAGTTCTTGAGCCAAAGTGCCTACTTTTCCTTAATTTATGTAGGGGGAGCTTTTCCTTCCTTTGTCCCCATTTTCCTTGTTTCTTGCTTGCGATGTGTTGTCCAAATTGAAGCTCAGGGGAAGTAAAAATGATCAACAGTGCTGATGCAGGAGGTCAATAATGCTTGTGCATGCACATTGATGATTCATCTTCGTTGTTGGCAATAGCACGCTTTTTTGCAGCTTGTTTGCACAGGATCACACACAGGTGCCCTATGCCAAACAAATGTGTGCACAATGCAGGCATTCACTTCACACAAACCTGCAGCTAGTGCGCTTGATTCCATCTTCATTGGCTCTCCTGGAGGAGGAATGTAGGGTGGCCCAGAAGGAGCCTCTGCAGCTGGAGGTTCCTGGGACGCCATCCTTAGCGAGCTGCAAATTCAAAATTGATGCCAGAAAAATGTTTCCGCCCTGGATAAGTAAGAGATCTGAAATGTGATAGCTGCGAAATATTCTATCAAAAATACAACGAATTGATTTGGAAATCATTCCATTAATGTTCCAATCGACGAATTGGCTGGTATCATCCCGGGCTACCCAAAAATGATGTTTCACAGTCTAGATTTTAACCTGGGTTGAGTAGAAGGGTGCAAGAGGGAAAGGGGGGAATATTCATTGTTTTGGGGCTTGGGGGAGGGGGTGGGGGCGCTAAAAGCACCGCTGGCACTGTGCCCAAGGGAAGACTAAGTCTAGGAACCTAGAAGAGATAATTGAATCAAATAAACCCTGTCCAATCTTCAGTCCCAAGTCCTGGTCGACCCTTGTGCCTGAATGAGCCAAGGCCTCAGGTGCTGTCAAGGTCAGTACTTTTTGATGAAGCAATTTGCACATGGACCAGTTCAAGTTGGCAGTTTATTGTGTGATCACGTTTAACCAACCATGGCGCATGCTCTCCGAGGCACAAAAATCCAAGAGATATCTACCTCATTGAACCGAAGAGGTAACCACATAATTGAACTGAAAGCTTGCTCAGGCTTAACCGTAGAACTACATTAACTGCCCGAAATGTGCACAAAAACACCATACGCACAAAATCCATAGGCGTACACCATAAATTACAGAGCTGCATTGGATGGGGACCTGGAGTTCTTTTGGCAATATTTGGCACCAGGGCACCATGGTCCTAAATTAAAGACCCTGAGCATTGCCAAGTTGAGCATGTTTATTGCCATGTTTTTTTAATGCCGCATCTGGTGGATGTATGTTTGTGCACAATTTGTGTGAAATGGGTCTTATATGCCCAAGTTTTGTAGATCTCTGCGGTCCAATCCATAGCTTTTTGGAGTAGTGATCAATGGTGTAAGAAAATAGAAAAATCCCACTTACATCCAGGATGATTGTATGGTAATGACCTCTTCATTTTGATGCATTGCTTTTCTACATCAAGGTAGAAGAAAAGTCAACGCAGGCCACAGGCCGCGTGCATTGAGGAAAGGTCCCCTAACCAGCAAGCTAGCAAGGGCCTCACCAGAGGTCCCTCTAAGCTATACTAGCTACAGCTAGCCTAGGAGAGGGAAAGAGACTGAATGTATGAGGATAGGGCGGGTTGTCGGCCATGCCCCGAGACGCCCGGACTCTCCTTCTCCTTGTATCCACCTCCGCGCGCCTAGCGCCCCCCCCCCCCCCCCCCCTGAAGCCCCCTGTATGCAAAGAGCATGTCTGGTGTTAATGATAGTGGTTATTCTCTGCATGACAGCTCAGCTTGAAAGCTAGGGATTTTGCTTTTTGTTTGGATAGCCCCCAATTGACAAGAGGTTTGATCGTGTACCCACTGTCAATAGTGCCAGCCACATCAATCAGGATGATATGTTGAGTTCATTTGTTGTTCCTGTTTAAATTCCTTGAGCTGCGAGTTTTAAGTCTGGTTATAGTGTGAGCATGTTAAGTTGCTGCAGTTTCAAAAGAAATGTAAGGGTTGGTGTCAGGGCAGAACATTAGTGCAACAAGGTGAATCTCTGTCTTGAGGAGGTATCTTAGAAGGATCAAGGTAAGCTTGTCTGCCTGGGATAGATCTCACAAAGATAACATCAGGGCGGCTCTGGTGCCGAGCAGAGGAGCCAGTACCATTAGGAAAAACCCAGTCTGGAATGGCTCGTGAGATGTGGGAGTTGTATCTTCGGGGCCCTGATCCAGGAGTCTCTCATTACGGCAGGCATCTATACCAATAAGGGATGAGCCAAACCTGCCTTTGCTAAGGGCTTTAACACAGAAGCTAAGGCCAACATGGTGTCTGTTGGTGTGCATACCACTCATAATTGGATTTGGACATCTGAGGATAACATGATTATTGCTGTCCATATCATCACAGCGCCGTCGTTAGTAACCTCTATCAAATGCAAACAACTTTAAAAATATAATAATGATGCTACCTGGGGGGGATCTGGAGGGTTACTGGAAGCACCTGGCTCCAGAATCTGGCGAATTAATTACATCTGCTAAATAAAAGTTGCAAGCCACGAATGGAGAAATCGACACAAGACAAATTGTCCAATTCTGCTGCTGTTTCCTCCATGTACGTCCCTCATTCTGCACTTTGAAGCAGGCACATCATCGCCTCAAAAATAACCCTTTGGTGTAAACTTCCTCCTCTTCTTTGCTCATCCACGTTCTCACATGCTTTCTTCTTCTCAATTTCTCCATCCAACTGCATGGTGATTGGCAGAGATGCAGGGCTTAACAAAGGGCCCCCCCTCCCTCTCTTTTCTCCTTTTATGTTTGAAGGCCATGGCTGCTGTTGACCTAGCTTTGTGTGCGTTTCTGTAATACAGTTGCATTGGAAACACTTGATGAGTCTTCCAGCCTCACCAGACTGGTCCCAAAAACATTTCATGCCTAACCAGCAGGTCAGCTGACCAGTTTTGAGGCCCAGGAGCGCTAGCTAGCTCCTCAAGGTAACCAATATTTTTTGCATGTTGGACAGCATGTTGGGTCACCAGAGGTCTCTCTGGTGTACTCTCTGGTGCACTCCCCTGGTGGGTGTAACGACATGTAAGGCATGAGAAACCTCATCTGAAGATCCTGAGGTTGCCCTTTCTCCCACTCCGTTACGGTGGAATTTCCCTGTTTGTGTCATTGCTGGCTGGGGGTTAGCCTGAGCTGGGTTAGCTGAGCCCGCTGGTCGGTGTCCATAGACTTCACATATGAACGCTTGCTGCCACCAGCCAGCACGAGTACTCCTGGAGCGCACGATGCCTGATTCCTGGTAAGGGTTTTTCTGGACAAGATCAATTGATCCCCATGCCGCCCCTACCCTATGGGAATGTATTCCTCTAATCAAAACAGACCCTGACTGACTCCCGACTCAGCTAGGGAAAGAGCGCACTTCAGAGCTCAATTGAGCCCGAGTGCGAGCATCAAGGGAGCAAAAGATGAGCCAGACGTCTGGCTCATCTGTCGACAAGTGACTGGAGCAGTGTAACCCTCAGAGCAGGCCTGCCAGCTGCGGTTGCAAATTTCATGACCCATTGCGTGTTCCAGTGTTGCGGAAAGCCTGCAGAAAGCCAGGTCAGCTGTCAGGGCACACACAGCAACACCTTTAGGTTGTTGACAAGCACACGTGCATGCAATAACAATCATCACACACATACAATGCGCACACGCGTGCACACACACACACACACACACACACACACACACACACACACACACACACACACACACAAGCACACACACACGCACACACACACCACAAGATTTAAATGTAATACCAGGTATGTATCCAGTATCTATGTTTCTAGGTCCTAGTTTGACGATAGTCGTCTTCTACTCATGCAAGCGCTAGTTTGCACGATGTCAAAGAATATAAAAAATGCTGATGAATGGTTAAAACTTGGATGAAGCAGGACTTGTGAGCAACCCTCGTGCAAGAAGATGTCACAGGGCAGGGGCAATGAGTTCAGTGCGATGATTGACACGTTTGCTTCCTTGGACGATGTCATACATCTCAACCCGCTGGGACCCCCTGCTGGCCCAAGCGGCTTTGTGCCGGTGCCTCCCATCCTCCCGCTCCCACCCCAGGAGCCTGCGACAGTTCCTGCCAGCACGCAGCAAGAGACCAAGAATGGTTCCAGGAAGCGTGCCAACGACAAGCGGGGAGCAGGGAAGCTGCAAGTCAAGGACCAGGTCAGCACTTAGCTCCCTTCCTCAGCTTCTCTTGTGTTGTGCTCTGTGCTCCAGAGCAAGTGCATTATGTAAGCAAGTTTGTTGTGTCCATGCACCAGCTGCTCCCCCAGGAGGCATGTTCTGCTTGCACCACTGTGTACTTGTTTGATAATGTCCGCGCACAGCTGATTTAAATCATGGGGCCCCCATGTCTCAGGTAAATGTGGCAGCAGTTTCTCTGGAACTTTGTTAGCAAATTTGCTCCCTGTATTCAGGATACCTTCCTGTACAAAAGAAGGTTCACATGAACTTGCAGAGCACTATCCGTTTCATGCAAACAAGCTAATATCCTTTTGTAATGCTCACATGACTGGTCAATTGCGTCAGTGTTATGTCACACATGCTGAGTACACATGCTTGTCGTGTCCCTGCATCAGCTGAGTGGAAGCATTTGCTCCCGACACAATTGTGCTTATGTTCCATCAAAGTCTGCACATTTGCAGCGTTTTCTCTAGGAGAATGGTGTGCAATGTATGCTGTGGCGAGGGTGCTTTCACACGTAGTTGCGATTGAGCTGAGCATGTAAATCACATCATGCACCGAAGTAGGTTTTCCATGTGGCATGCACAAACTTGCATGGATGCCTTCCGTGTTCACAGATTTCAGAGTTGGAGCAGCAGCTCCAAGCCAAAATGAACGAAGCTCTGGAGCTGGAAAGGTGCAACCAGAAACTGAGGCTCCGGTCCCGCATGCTGGAGCTGGTCATTGGTTCTCGTGACAGACAGGTGGGTTCGGGGGGCACTCATCACTATCACCTTAGATGCCAGCCAGGTAGAAAGCATGTAAAGTGTGGGTGAAGAGTGTCAGGGTCCCGTCAAAGAGGCTTAAAAGAGGCTCACAGCAGCCTCTTTGGCCCTCTTTGCCACTTTGCTAGACCCTCTGTACCCAACTCTAAACCCTAACAGCATGTGATATGTATACACAGTGCCTCGGCCCTCGGTATCCTCTTTCCCTTGATTTGACGTAGTGAGTGCTTTCACTGCCTATGTGTTTTCGTCTTTCTTTTCTGACTGGCATGCGAGCAGACTGCTGTCAGCCAGCATGCGCTGCTATGTCTGCCGGTGCCCATGATAGCATTGATGAGGTAGAGTTGCTGATGCACATCCGACATCCTCGCGTGATTGCATTGCGCAAACACATGTCTGGACACACACACACACAGAAACACAAACACAAACACACCATCCCCCGGCTGTTTTGCCTCTTGCTGCATGTTCTTCTTCACTGCACATGCCCACGCGCAAGTGCCCGGGCCACACCAGCAGCGTCAAAGCTCAAATTGCGCAAACATGTCTGGGCGCAAGCTCACTCCATTACCTTAGTTTTCCACCTACTGCACGTTCTTCTTCATTGCACATGCCCACACGCAAGTGTGCATGTGCTGTGCCAGCAGCGTTAAGCTCCACAGGCCCACCGAGCCCAGCTGACACGCAAACTCATTTCATCCCATTAACTTCAACGAACACACTTACTCCATCCCAGACTCTGGAACAAGGACAAACTCACTCCATCCCATGCTCTCATTGCACCCTTCATTGCACATGCCCAAGCACGCGTGCCGGTGCACGTGCTGCGCCAGCTGCACCAAACCACGTTGGCCCAGATTCCCCCCCCCCCCCCCCCAACACACACACGCAGTGTCACGCACACTCCATCTCATTCTTTGCTATTTTTGGAGGTGCACACCCTTCATTGCACATGCCCATGCTCGCGCGCAGGTGCACACACTGCGCCAGCTGCGCCAAGCCACGTTGGCCTCCCAAGCCCAGGTCGCCTCCCGGACCAACTCCACCACTTCTCCCTCCCCCCTCCCCTCACCCCACGACTCCTCTGCGCCTCAGCAGCTCGCACAAACAGGTACCCCCCACGCTGCGGGGGCTCTCGTGAACCCCTTTTCCACACAGCCTCCGCCCAATGTGAGGGTCATGGCTGCTATGCCGGATGCCCCAACAGGACCCTTGGATCCGCCCAACTGGACAACCCTCAAGATGTACGCCAGCATGAGTCTGGAGAAGCACATGGAGGTACGCTGGCACGCTGTCAGGGTTAAGATGCACGCAGGCATGAGCCTTGAGAAACACATGGGGGACCGTTGGCACCAGGGTTGGGTCATGCATGAAGCACATGTTTTACGTTTGGCTAAAAAAAAGTCTCAAATGCATATGCTTAAAATGACTGTTTGCCAAATGCCCAGAAATGCGTTGCGGGCAGTGCCTCACAGTCCTGACTCGGGCCTCTCATTTTGAGTTTCGCTGCTCTTCAAATACTTTGACATGCTGTGCCCCAATTTCTGCTCTGTTTCGCCCCCAACACCCCGTGAACCAATGCCCCCCCCAGGGACCCTTCCTCCAGCTCCTGAGCAGCATGCCATCTCCTCCTCCCCCTCCTCATCCTCATCCACAGCCATCCATGGCTGAGCCTGCCCCAGCTGCTTGAGTCCTAGGTGCACTTGAGGAAGCGCAAGCTGCTAGCCGCACCATGTCAGTGGCATTGCTGGCTGTGAGGCGGTTTCTGCTGTTGCTGTGCACTCCCCTCTGCATCAACAGGCTTTGCCACTGCAACACAATCCCACTCAGGACCCTTAACTTCAGGCACATTTCATGTCTGTGGCCTTTGGGGATGCAGAGGGTGTGGTTGGGGGTTGTTGGGACCCGAGACCCCCCCACCTTGAAATGGCCCGCCAGCACTGTTAGGTTTGAGATGTACCCAGACATGATCCTGGAGAAGCACATGGGGGTATGCCGGCACACTGTTAGGCTTAAGATGTCCGCAAATACGATCCTGGAGAAGCACATGGGGGTATGCCGGCACACCGTCAGGGATAAGAAGATAAAAGCAAACATGATCCTGGCGAAGCACATGGAGGAGTGCTGACTCTGTCGGGGTTAAAATGTACGCAGACAAAATCCTGGAGAAGCACATGGGGGTATGCCGTCGCATCGCCAGGGAATCATTCCAAGATGACTGCTTTTGGCTTTCACATGCTTAGGCTTGGTCAGTTCCTTTCAATGCAAGCTATGTGTTCCAGCTAATGTCAAGGAGAGACGTGTGACATGCTGCAGCTCTGCTCTTGTTGCTTTCGCTATTGCATGCGTTGTCATCACAGTATGGTGTACTGATAGTGCTGCTCAACTCCACCACCCATGCCTGCGCCCTTTGAGGTGTATCTACAGAGCTCATGAACCGGCTTCTCTCTTGTGTGCCTCTCTTCTGCGCCGCGGCCGCTTGCATAACCTTTTGTTGCTTGTATGCTGCAGGTGTACACGGAGTTGGTGGAGATTTTGTCTGCAGAGATGGTGAAGCCTGGGCTTGGGCGGACCAGAGAAATGGTGAGGGATGCAGGGTTTGTCTGCAGGGATGGCGTAGGGAATGGCCTTTTGTTCGGGGATCGGGTCTTCGTCTGCAGGTATGGTGAAGCCTGGACGTGGACGGACCAGAGAACTAGTGAGGGATGGGGGGAGGTTGACGAGCAAGGGGAATGTTGGGGGAGTGGGAACAGACAGAGCAGAGAAAAGGAAATGGTTTGAAGGACAGACGGACCGCAGAGATGGTGAGAGATTGGCGCTTGGACCTACCAGATAATGGTGTGAACTTCGGGGCCTGACAAAAGCACGATACTAAGGTCTGATGGCAGAGGAGGCAAGGTTTGAGATCAAGGGTCACAGGAGCGATTGACTGGTTGTTGAGAGTTCCACAGACGTGCCAGGGTGCATGCGCAGTATTGGCAGGGTTCATGCGCAGTTGTGGCAGGGTGCATGTGCGGTAGTGGCTTGGTAGCTTGTGTGTGGGGTTGGCCGCCTCCAAATGTATATGCCGTTTATTTCCCCACTCTTTGGCAGGAACAATGTGAGATGTATGGCGTGTATACAAGGGATTCGCCAACTTTAACCATGTGCAGAAGTGGCCAGGTAGCTCTTGTGGGGCTTTACCTTGAGCCAAACGAAAGATGCCTTCAAACGTTGCTCTGGAGTCAGCACATTCATGCCAACAACATGATGACATTGATCCTTGGTCATGGCAGCAGGCGGTCAGCGCAAGCTGCTGCGCCCCATCAGTATTGCCTTTCTGTACCAGTGTGTAAAAGAATACCTCCTGCGTGCATAGGGTTGACCAATTCAAAAGAGTTTGCACATTTTGCACGGCGTATATATGCAAACTTTCTAGCCCTGGATGCACACCAAATACGGAGTCAATACACAAAATCGGCCAACCCCACTCAGACATGTAAAAAAAGGCCAAGACAAATGGTTCAGAGGGCCACCATGGCACGCAGTCCACAGTGAGGCACAGTTTACGCATGCTGGAGAGCGAAAGCGCTTGCACAATTTGTTCACACTTTTGACTGGTGCACACACCATTGTGCTCCTTATATCTTACGCTGCCCTGCAGGTCTTCGCACCTCAATGTTCTCCATTTGTTGGAGCTGCTGGTGCAGATGCACACATCTTCTTGTGCCCATCCTGCTGTTGTTGCTGCAGATGTACAATTTGAGCGAGTTCACCCGTATCATCGCCCTCATGACCGACCAGCTCGCCCTATTGGTCACCAGGGACGTCAGGTGCGTGCAGTTGAGAAAGGCTCTGCCAGCCACTGGTGACCCAAGGAACTCTCAATGTCTGCCCTCACCCTCATCCTTGGCAATCCTGTACTGTCCTTTCCGTCAACCATGCACCAAGCAGAGTCCTTTGTCCACGCGTCCCGTGCCCCCTGGCAGCTCTGACTTATAGCTCAGGTCACGGGTGTGCTTGAAAGCTCACGGCAGCTTGCTTGCTAGCAGACCAACCAAGCTTGTGGGTGGGTTAGGCATGTGCGTAATGGTAGGCAAAGCAAAGTAAGAAGAAAGCTAGGGTAGCCGAGCCTGGCGGTGGAGGAAGCAAGCCTATTGGCAAACAACAAGTGAGCTCCTAGGAGGCACCCACGAATGTCAGGGGGGGACTTCCTCTCCCTGCCTACGTAATTATTTACTGTTCCTATTTTTGAGGGATGCAGCACCACCTCATTAGCTTTGCAAGGTACAGGAGATCTTGTTATGAGATCCCAATTGCATGTATGAGGCAAAGCATGTGTTTGCCACGACCAGTCCCTTATTTGCACAGGTGTGCCCGTTAATTTGCTGTTGTTCCATCGGTCTTGATACCCTGCTCGAATTTGATGTGCTGTTGTATAGCCCTATGGAGTGATCGCAGCTCAAGTTGGCCTTTCTGCCAATGAATTGGTAGGCCCCTTGCCATCTGATTAATGAAACTAGTTGACCCACTTTTACACATGCATAACATGCGCGTGCGTGCACCTGATTTATGCAGATATGCACACTCAGAAGGGTGCTGACAGGAAGGGTCACACTCATGCGCTTGAAAGCACAAGGTGAATGCTCACACATATGTGTCTGTTCACAGAGGGGTGCAAGAGGCAGCGCTGAACGCTGCTGCCAAGGCAGCCCTACCATCATCCAACAGGCCTGCGCTGCCTTCGAACAGTGGAGGCCCCCAGGCAGGGGGGCCCGGCGGTTACCCTCCGGGAGGCCTGTTTGGGGAGATCAACCGCCTGCTTGATCAGTCCAGCAGGTGAGGGCAATTTTCTTTGGAGTCCGGCACTTCTACTCATGGGGGCCTGTTTAGTACAAAATGCCTGCAAGCAAGGCTGACGCAGTGCATGGGCTACGCCATTGCTGAGCATGGACTGATGCAGTGCATGGGCTCAGCCGCTGCTGAGCATGGAGTGATGCAGTGCGTGGACTACACCACTGCTGAGCATGGAGTGATGCCGTGCATGGACTCAGCCGCTGCTGAGCATGGAGTGATGCCGTGCATGGACTCCGCCACTGCTGAGCAAGGAGTGATGCAGTGCATGGGCTCAGCCACTGCATGTGAACGAGGCTGATTTAGTATATGGACTAAGCCAATGCTGAGCTTCACAGGTAAGAGCATGGAGGGAGGTGTGCAACGGAAAAATAAGTCTGCTTGACTTGCTGGAGTGTGCGTATGGGGGCCTGCAATGCTGCACAGGTTTTGCTGGACAGTACATAATACGATGTGTTCAATGTCAAAATAATTCTGCAGTGTGTAATGTTACGTGATGGAGACATTTAATTCTAGGGTACAGGTCATGGAGCTATGTGATGTACATGCGTGCACGCATCCAAAGATGCACAGCGCACACTTTACGCACGCACACACACATGCGCACGCACACACACACATGCTCACACGCACACACGCACGCGCGCATTCAGCAGCAAGGTCGACCTGTGCAAGGGTAACAGCAGCCAGAGCACCAGAGCATCAACAAACCCACAAGATCACACCCACACACGCATGCACACGCACACACGCAGCGGCAAGGTCAACCTGCACAAGAGCAACAGCAGCCAGAGCATCAATGAGGGCAGCCAGAGCAGCCTGAGCAGTGCGCAGGAGGAAAGGAGTGGCGTGAGACACATGAGCAGCTCGGGTTTCCAAGACAGCAATCTGAAAAGGGGGGGCAGCGAAGCGGAAGGGACAAGTGCGCAGCAGCAGCAGCAGCACCCAGATCAGCAGCTTCAGCCTCAAAGCCAGCAGCAGCAGCAGCAGCAGCAAGAGGCGTATGAGCGCTTCCGTGAGAGCCTCTCAGGCAGGGTTGGTGTGGCCCTCGCAAAGGTGAGCCTGCCCTTCCTGAATGCACGCAACCTGGTCATGGACTGCATAGCCTTTTGCTTTTTTTTGGGTGGCCCTTGCAAAGGTGAGCAGGTGGAGCTGAAGCCGTGGTGTGCCTGGCAGTTACCAAGGGCCCTGGATTTATTTGAACATACTTGCGATGAGGACTGTGCTTGGCAGGCAGGGCTGGTGAGGCCCTTGCAAAAGTGAGCAGTGGAGCCGAAGCCACGGCATGCCTGGCGTGTGTCTAGGGCCCTGGATTCTTTGCATGTACAAGCAACCAGGACTGTGCTTGGCAGGTAGGGTCGGTGTGGCCCTTGCAAAAGTGGGCAGTGGAGCTGAAGCCATGGCATGCCTGGCGTGTGTCTAGGGCCCTGGGTTTCTTTGCATGTACATGCAACCAGGACTGTGCTTGGCAGGTAGGGTCGGTGTGGCCCTCACAAGAGTTGGCACAGCAGCTGAAGCTGACCTTCGTGCTCTGTCGGAATCAAGGGGTTGGAGAATCACGTTTGGATCAAAATTCCGATCATTCTGCAAGGAATGCTAAGCTCGGAAGCAAGTGTTTTGTCGCCCCAGCGCTGATGGGGCATGGAGCTGGGGTATGTCTATCAGCCGATGAGACAAACTCTTAGGATTGAGTAAGAAAGGGATTGGGAAGAAATGCAGGTTGTGGTAAGGACCGCAGCAATTAGCCCTGTATCAGCTGGTTTGCAGCTATTAGGAGGGAGTAAGAAAGGGAATGGGGAGAGAAGAGTGAAGGGTGCTGCAATGAGCCCTCTGCCGCAAGGGTGCGCCTCCTGCCGCAAGGATGGGTGCAGGGGCTCTTCCAATGAGCCCTCAGCTGTAAGCGTGCTGGAGGTTTTTCAAATTTGAAGAATGAGTGTGACAAATTTGAGAGTGTGCAGCATGCATGCAGGTGTTTTTTCAGTTATTTTTTCACGTGCGTATGTGTGTGTATGTGTGTGTGCACATGCATGCATACATGTGTGTATGTGCCTGTGCGAACGTACGCTTATGGAGAGGCGTCAAGTGCAATGTGATAGTTCCCCAGGGCACTAGAGCGTTTTTTTTGTTGTGTTGACAAATAAAGAGATTTGCATCGCTGCCGCTTTCAACAGATCGACATATGCTGTTCAAACATTTTGTCAAGCGCTACGCAGCGCTGTTTGCTAAAGTGTGCAACAAGCAAAAGCCAATACCAACATGTTTTCATGTGTGCATGTGTGTTTGCATGTATGGTTGGTGGATGTGTGGATGAGAACGCACGCGTCCAGCCTGCACACGTCATTCATAGGCTTTGTCATTCATGGCCCTGCGCTTCAACACCTCCCTGCTTTGTCACCCCACTCCTTTCGTGCCTTTTCGCAGAGTGCAATGAGGAAGTGTGCAATAAATAGCTTTATATCATGTGCCTTAAAAATGTGGGCAATGTGTAAATGTATCACCCCCTGCTACGTTCCTCAATTCCTTCCAGGCATCCTCAGATTTGATCGACGCACACGCGCCGGTGTCAGCTTGGTTAGTCCCACCCGCACGCAGGTATGGGTTTGAAGTAGGCTCTGGCAGGTGTGCTTTTTAGGTAGGCTCAGGCAGGTGTGCATTCTAGGAAGGCTTAAGCAGGTATACATTGTAAATAGGCTTGGGCATGATGTGTTTCAGGATGGCTCAGGTAGGTGTGCGCTTTGGGTAGGCTCAGGCAGGTGTGGGTTGCAGGTAGGCTCAGCTCGTCCCTAGCGCACGCCAGTATGTTATGGTGCCGCAGCATGTGCAGGTCTGTGTAAAGAGTATTGAGCAATTGTCACAAGAAGCTAATAAGAGCCTCTTTTGACACGTGCTCAACCTTCTTTACCCAACCCCAAGCATGCGTCGGTCTGTGTAAAGAGGGTTGAGCAATTGTCACAAGAGGCAATTGTCAGGAGAGCCTCTTTTGACGAGTGCTCAACCTTCCTTACCCAACCCCAAGCATGTGTGCAGGCATGCCCTGGTCGTGATGAGTGGATGAGTGGCATGTTCCTCACGGTGCCCTTGAGTCACACATGCTGACCAGAGGGTTAGGAAACGAGTAACGGTTAGGACAAAGGATCCATGATGAGTGAACGCATGACATGTCCCACAGCTTACCCCAGGCTCACACTCGCTGACAATAAGAAAACATGAAAGTGCCAATGTCAAAAGCCTCCAGCCCAAGGACTGTGATAACGCCTTCAGCCCTAGGACTACAAGCTAATCATGTGATTTATGGACGCCACCATCCCCTGTGATTGGCCACTGCATGGCTCCGCTGGCCTCTGAGTTCCGGGTGCCCCTTGCATTCCTGCAGGTTTGCTTGCAAAGAAACAAGAGGGATCATTCCCTTTTGGTGACCACAGCATGTGCACCTCTTGTTCCTGCATTGAAAATTGTTTGCAAAGGAACATGAGGGACACTTCCCTCATGTGGCCACAGCGTTGGTACCCATGAGCTGGAAATTTCCATGCAGGCGCTGTCTCACACTGCCCACCTCGCGTGCTCACGCGCACACACACACGCGCACACACACACACACACACGCAACACATACACACACGCACACACACACACACAACACATACACACACGTGCACACACACACACGCGCGCGCACACACACACAACACACACACATACACGCGCACGCACGCACAGTCCCAGCCTTCCAGAGGAGCGCCTGCGGCCCTGGAACCAGCCCATGAGCGTGGCAGACACCCGGCTACGCACACCCCTGGCCAACGCCTCAACCCCGTCCACTGCGGACCCTGCCGCGCTGCGTGCTGTCTGGCAAAGTGTGGCTCGTGTGCTGGATTTGTCGGAGCAGCAGCGTGCGGATGCAGCCATGCTGCTGGAGCTGCATGCGTGAGTTGGTGTGCATGTGTGTGTTTCACTTACAAGCAGCATGTGCTGACATGTCATGCTGCTGGAGCTGCATGTGTGACTTGGCGTGCCTTGTGGTGTGCATGTGTGTGTGTGTGTGACCGGCCATGCTGCTGGAGCTGTGTGCATGTGTGGGGAGCAAGGGGAGGGGGGTTGGCCCTGTTAGTGCAGCATATGCAGGGATATTCTTCCTGCTGATGCTGTTTGTCCGAGCTGTACTGAATGCTTGGTTGCAGGTTTTTGCAGTGCTTTGGGCTCCTGCATGTAAGCAGACAGGAGCATATTGGTGTAGTGTGTTGGCATGATCACAGAGTAAAGTGCGCGTGCTTTTATCTTGTTTGTGGTCTTCTGCTGAATTGCACCGTGAAAGTATGCAGCTGTGTGCATTTACGCAGGCCTACCAGACTACCTCAGTGACATTGTTGAAAGTGTGCGTACAGGGGGTGACCTGGCTTAAATTATTGGGAATACTCTTTCTCAAGCTTCTTTCTGAAATCTGACAATGCCAAACGTTAAAACATCAATATTTGTGCAGGTTCATATGGAAACTGAAAAAAAAATCTGCTGTTTCATGACATGGATTGATGCTATTACAACCAACCTGTCCTCGCTGATCAACCCTTGCTTGCGCAGTGGGTGGATGAGACGCGTGGGTGAGCAGCGGACCTGGCTGAGCAAGGAGCTGAGCAACCTTCTGGCCAGCAAGCAGTACCATAAAACAGGGGTTCAAAGCGGGGAGACAGGTGAGGCAGAGCAGCACCACAGCGTTGGGGTTTGCAAAGGCATCGAGGTTTGCAAAGGCGGGGGGACATGGGAAATAAAAGGTGGGGAAATAGCGTAGGGGTCCAAGAAGGTAGGGAGACAGCATGGGCTTTCACAAAAGCAGGGAGAGACGTGGAAGGGGTTTCAATGAGGGGGGGAGTCAGCATGGGGGTTCACAAAGGCTGGGAGATTGGTGAGGCAAGGGTAGGGTTGAGGAAGTGTGGAACGTTAGGAACAGTGCATGGATGTTGTTGTTTGGACAGGATGGAAGAAAGTGAAGCCCAGTGTTCTTAAGATTTCGATAAAGAGCACCGGTACAGGGTCTGATTGGGCTGTCAAGTGCTTTACTCAAGTGGCGACATTCTTTGGAGATTCTTCTTTGCAAAAGTGACTACCAACCCCAGCCACGTGCACTTTGCTCCCTTTACGGATGCTCCCATTGTGCTGTTGATCTTTGTCATGCGCTTGCGGACAAGCCTTTTGATCTTTGTCATGCGCTTGCAAACAAGCCTTTTGATCTCTGTCATGCGCTTGCAGACAAGCCTTTTGATCTTTGTCATGCGCTTGCAGACAAGTCTTTTGATCTCTGTCATGCGCTTGCGATCAAGCCTTTTGATCTTTGTCATGCGCTTGCAGACAAGCCTTTTGATCTTTGTCATGCGCTTGCAAACAAGCCTTTTGATCTTTGTCACGCGTTTGCAAACAAGCCTTTTGATCTTTGTCATGCGCTTGCAAACAAGCCTTTTGATCTTTGTCATGGTCTTGTGAACAAGCCTTTTGATCTTTGTCATGCGGTTGCAAACAAGCCTTTTGATCTCTGTCATGCGCTTGCGATCAAGCCTTTTGATCTTTGTCATGCGCTTGCAATCAAGCCTTTTGATCTTTGTCATGCGCTTGCAATCAAGCCTTTTGATCTTTGTCATGCGCTTGTGAACAAGCCTTTTGATCTTTGTCATGCGCTTGTGAACAAGCCTTTTGATCTTTGTCAAGTGCTTGCGAACAAGCCTTTTGATCTTTGTCAAGTGCTTTCAAACAAGCCTTTTGATCTTTGTCAAGTGCTTTCAAACAAGCCTTTTGATCTTTGGCAAGTGCTTGCGATCAAGCCTTTTGGAGCCTTTGGTATAATTGAATTGAGCACACATTTGCATGAAAGTACGCAGAGAGTGAGCACAATGTCAGACACATAGATGCACTTTGAAGTAGTTAAAGGCACGTAGAGTCGCATGGCAGTCAGCAAAGGGTAATCGTATTATTGGATGTGTAGAGGCATGTCCTTAACCAGCAAATGTTTTCCTTGAGGCACACGAGCATCGACCTCAACTACATGCGCCCTGCTTGTTTTGCTGTGTGCAGCCTACGCGCTGGAGGAAGCCAGCAACTGCAAACAATAACTGCATGCGCCTTGTTTGTTTGCTACGTGCAGCCTGCCCGCTTGAGAAGGCCAACAACTGCAACCAATAACTGCATGCATCCTGCTTGTTTGCTGCGTGCAGCTTACGCTCATCAGAAAACCAACAACTACAACCAACAACCGCATGCATTGTGCTTGTTTGCTGCGTGCAGGCTACCTGCTTGGGGAGGCCAACAACTGCCACCAAAAGCTGCATGCGTTCTGCTTGTTTGCTGTATGCAGCTAACACGTTTCAGAAAACCAACAACTGCAATCAATAACTGCATGTGCCCTGGTTGTTTGCTGAGTGCAGCTTACCTGTTTCAGGAAATCGAAAAATCAGCAATTGCATGCCATTGCGTGCTTGTTTACTCCGTGCAGCCTACCTGGTTGAGAGGGCCAACAGTTGCCACCAACAACTGCATGCGTCCTGATAGAAAACCAACAACTGCAATCAACGACTGCAACCGACAATTGCATATGTTCTGCTTGTTTGCTGCGTGCAGCCTACCCACTTCAGGAACCCAGGATAATGGACGCCCTAGAGAAGAACCTGCGCGCAGAGCATGCCATCCTTATGCTGGTGCGTGCATTAAAATGAGTTAGATGGAAAGTAGGGAAGAAGGGCCTGGCCAAAGCCGGTTTGTGCCTGCAATCATATTTTGGTTGCATTTCTTCGTGCGAACTCCTGGCTTGCCGTTTCTTTCTTTGTTTCGTTTGTGCTGTCCAAAGTAATGGGGCTGTGTCCAGGATTTCAAGGATTTGAAGGGTCGAAATTAGTGTCATTTTCTTCATTACCTCTGGAAAGGCAAAGCAGAGCTTCGAATATGCATTGCTGTACCACAACAGGAGTTGAATCACCACAGCCTCCATTCTCCAAGCTGCACTTGTGGAATATATCCACCTCCATAATGCACCTGAAACGGCTGCCCATGCATCTGCAATGGACGATGACTGCCCACACATAAACCAACACGAGGCTTCAATCGTTTTTGTGCACCTGAAATTGACTGCGCGTGTGGGTCCTTTCCACTTCCATGGTGTACTTGGGACGGCTGCCCATGCTGTAGGCAGCACTAGTGCATCTGAAATGGACAATGGCTGCCCACCACAAACCAACACAATGCTCCAGTCTGCCTTGTGGACCTGGCTGTGCTTGTGGGTCCTTTCCACTTCCACAGTGCATCTGAGATGACTGCCTATGCTTCAGGCAGCACCGTGCATCTGAAATGGACAGCTGCTGTCCATGCTTTGATCTGCACTGTGCATCTGAAATGGACGAAGACTCCCCATGCTTCAGTCTACTTTGTGTGCCTGAAGTGGACAACAACTGCCCATGCACCTGGTCTACATTGTGTACCTAAATTGGACAGTGGTTTGTGCTCAGTCTGCACTGTGCATATGGATGGAGAGTGGCTGTTTGTGCTCAAATCTTCATTGTGCACCTGGAATGGACAATGTTTCCCCATGCTCCAATCAGCCCGGTGCACCAGAAATGGTGAAAGGCTGCCCTTAATTCAGCCAGCATGGCGTTTCTGAAGCGGCCCCTCGTGTGCCAGTCTGCTGAGGGTGGCAGTTCATGCTTCTAGTGCAGCAGGGATTGCTGTCACATTTGCTGCTTTCATATGGCAATTGCTGCTTCCTCGTGGCTTCCCCTTCATGGCTTCCACACGGCAATAGCTGCTTCCTCATGGCATTGCGCGCTCATGCTGTGGTTGCAGGTGTGAGAGGTCTGTTGTGGTCTCCAGCGTAGACTTGACTTTGCTGTAGTGATTACTTTGGCTGCAGGTGGGGGAGGTGTTTGCCTTCCAGTTGCTGACCATGGAGCAGAGTGCCCGGGTAGGTGCTGTCCATTTGACCTTTACACTTTACGTAAAAACGCGATGAGTTGATCCTTGTCGTAGTATTCGGCAGAGCGTCCTCAGCTGGGTCATCGCAGAGGTGGGCGACGAAGGCCTCAAATAGGGGTACTTTTGAAATGTTCATAGTGCAAGTTGCCCGTAACGGGCAAGATTCAAGCTTAGGTTCAAAATGTAGCCCATGCCTATCCAACACACCTGCGCTTGATTCTTGCCCATCACGGGCAACGTGCCTAATCAGCCGTGGCGTGAACCCTAGTTTTCACTGCCAAAACTCCATTCCTGACCACCAACTGCATCAAATTGGATGATAATAAGTAATTTGGAGTCCTTGTACGAAAAAAATATCATTGCAAAAAAAATGGAGTGAAAAGACCCAGTGGTTGGCGAGATACAGAACTTCAGCCATTTCCCTGAGAGAAAATCCAGCATGAGGGGCGCCAAAAAGGTCAAATTTTGACCTCCTTCTTTCCTTTTTCTGAATGACCAGGATGTTGGCAATGTATATAGGTTTTATAAGTTCAAAAAATTGGGAGTGAAAAATGGTCCCAGGGTGGAGCTCTGGGCCATTTTAGGGTGATCTGAGGCCAGGAGAGTGACCTGGGGTTCTCCGATTTTCTTCATTTTTTGGTGAACATAGTATTTATTGGTAGTACCATGGTGGGCATGGTCAGGTTTGGAAAACATTGGTGGGAAAGAACATTGTCAGCGATTTGGGCCCAAATCGTCGCCCACCTCTGGGATAATCGCTGCTATGCTTATGCTTATGCTTTGTGGGTGGGGGGGGGGGGGGGAGAGAGATAAGGAAAAGATCTTGAGTGGGTCACGTCTGTTGGATTGCACATATGCACCTGACGTGTGCAGCTGTAGACAACATGGAAGGCAGCCTGACATGGGGATGCAGAGGGCTGCATTGGAACAAATGGTGCTGTGCAGCTCACATCGCCAACTCACTTCCGAACACTGCACACCCTCAGGTCCTCATCCACTCCTGGCCCCACATCTCCGACTACGTGGCCATCATGCAGTGCGCGGTGGAGCAGCATGCTCAAGCGCAGCAGCAGCTGCTGCCCATGCAGCCAAAACCCATGCTGCCGCAGAGGCAGTAGCGCTCGCGCTGCGGACTGCATGGCCATCATGCAGTGCGCGGCGGAGCAGCATGCTCAAGCGCAGTAGCAGCTGCTGCCCATGCAGCCAAAACCCACGTTCCCTTAGAAGCAGTAGTACTCGTGCTGTAGGCTGGATAGGCTGGCAGATGTGTGCTGCTGAGCCAGGCAGCTCAGCTCCTCTTCCCCCAATCCAAGAGTGCCGCACAGCAGCACAAGGTGTTGCACAGCAGCACAAGGTATTGCACAGCAGCACCAGGTGTTGCGCAGCAGCACAAGGTGCCGCACAGCAGCACAAGGTATCGCACAGCAGCACCAGGTATCGCACAGCAGCACCAGGTGTTGCGCAGCAGCACAAGGTGCCGCACAGCAGCACAAGGTGCCGCACAGCAGCACAAGGTATCGCACAGCAGCACCAGGTATCGCACAGCAGCACCAGGTGTTGCGCAGCAGCACAAGGTGCCGCACAGCAGCACAAGGTATCGCACAGCAGCACCAGGTATCGCACAGCAGCACCAGGTGTTGCGCAGCAGCACAAGGTGCCGCACAGCAGCACAAGGTATCGCACAGCAGCACAAGGTGTCGCACAGCAGCACCAGGTTGCAAAAGAGTGCAGAGCAGCAGAAGCCACAGCAGGAGCAGAGGCTGCAAGTGCCGTGCGGGTGGCAAGTGCCAAGCAAAAATGCCACCCTCACACAGCAGCAGATGCAACAGCAGAAGCAGAGGCTGCAAGTGCAGTGCAGGTTGCAAGTGCGGAGTGGCAGAAGCCAAAGCAGAAGCAGCAATCTCCTCTGTCTCTTGGCCAGGGGGGCTGCATTGTCTGGGGCTTGTTTGCCTGCCAAGGTAGTACTTCCTGGGGCTGCATTGTCTGTGTGAAGGCTGCACGACGTCGCTCCACAACGCTGTTTCAACTGCTGTGCTCTCGCAGCATGCTGAGCTTGAGAGCCCTCGTAACGCGTCGAGACGTTTGTCCTGGGCATGTTGCACTTGTTGTTGTTCGAGTTGTTGTTGTTGTTGTTCTAGTTGCAAGTGTTGTTGGTGGTATGCATGCTATCTTGGCGCCTGCTGCAGTGGATTGGCACTTTGACCAAAGGATGGTGCCAATCCAAGGGGTGTAACCATGAGGGGGACTTCTCCCTGGCCGCCAGGAGTGCACATTGATTTTGCTGGGCATTGCGCAAATGCGGTTTTTGAGCTTCAGGGGTCTCGGTAGGCGTAGCGGCATGTCATTCTGCAAGGCAGGCCTGGGTGTTCATTCTCAGCTCAGAACCTCTTCATGCGCGGCGATAAGGCATGGGCTTGGGAGCTTTGGGCTTTTGCTTTTGAAAGCAAAGAGGCCTGATGGCCTGCTTTGCACCACGTGCCCAACACTTCCTGCATAGAACTTTGCATGAGGTGCATCATTCATTCAGGCTCGTCACCTGTATCTTTTTGATGGGGCTTCCCAATGAACCCCCTGATGACAGAGTGAGGCGTGTAACACTATTGCGGCAGGGAAGGAGCGAGAGCTATTGCCGGTGATGTCGTCATGCTTATCTTAGGCTTTGTGGGCCTGCATGCACAGCGCTGGTGGGTAGTTGTGTGCTTGAAAGGGCGCTGCTGGGTGCTTCATGTTTAGCTCAGCTGGTGTGCCTGGGCTCCTAGCAGGCAGTGTGCCCATTCATTCACAGTGGGCTTGTCGTGCGCTTGGGTTGACATGGGCTCCTGGCAGGCAGTACGCCTTTGATTCACAGTGTGTTTGGCATGCGCTTGGGTCGACATGGGCTCCTGGCAAGCAGTGTGCCCATTCATTCACAGTGTGCTTGTCATGCGCTTGGGTTGACATGGGCTCCTGGCAGGCGGTGCGCCCACCAAATAGTGTGTTTGGCACGGGCTCTTGGGGAACGGCAGGGCGGTTGCCCTGTTAGTTGCCCCCCCTTGAGTTAGTTGCAGGATGAGCTGGGCATCCAGTAGGGCCCCAAGTGTGGCTGCTTGGATGAAGTTAGCAGCGGCTGCGTGGATGAAGTGACTGTCGCTGCTTGACTTCTGCTATGGCTGCTTAAATAGACTGGGCAACTATCAGGGCCCAGTTTGGCTGCTTGGAGCGCACAGCTACATATGGGCATTGGATCATCGACACAGCATCAGAGGAACCTTTGACCCTCACTGGAAGAACGCTTGTGGCCTTATTTGGCAGGGGGTGCAGGTGCTGCGTTTCTCTGCCTGGGGTTCAAAGGGGCTTGCAAAATGGGACTCAGGTGCTGCACATGCTCTGCAGGTTGAGACTCCAATTGCACTGCAGGCGGCTGTACATACGCTCCTGCACGTGATTTAATTTTAATTTCTGTTTCCTTGGGGGGGGGGGGGGGGGATGCACTGAGACTAGGGAGCCTTGGTGATGCGTGGGGTGATGCACAATGCATGGATTCTATGTGCGTGGTGTTGAACAAACGTGTCTCGCGCTCCTTTTTTGCTAATCAAGGATTTTTTTCCCAGCCAGCTATGCTGTGTCTTGACCTAGCCCCTGGCTACCTTAAGGGGGGAAGGGGGAGTTGTGACATTAGGAATGTTTGAAGCAGGGTGTGACCTGCGGAGGCCCCCTCCTTGTTGGCGTTTTGTTGCATGGGCACGGCGGCGTAGCTTCAGGAAAAGATCATCATGCCCTAGTCTTTTAAAACCTCTTCATGGACCAGGGAGGGTGCTGGCCCCCTGTGCAACTGCTTATGTGTGACTGCCTTTTGTGCATGACTGTGGTGGATCCTGCCGGTGCCGTTGCTTACACTAGCAAGGGAACCACGGAGCCTTCCCAACATACACGCAGGTAGTTTTGCGGTCTGTTTCGGCCTTGGTCAAATTGCATCTTCCACACTACAATAATGCGTTGCATGTACCCATGGCTTGCAGCGATGTCAAGTTGTGCTTGTCAAGGTTGTTGCAGCATCGGCAGTGAACCTTGCTGCTCGTGATGAAGGTGCCAAGCTTGCACGGCTGCAGGGGGGGGGGGGGGGGGGGCGTGTGTGTTATGCATGAGTTTGGGATGTTGAAGCTTGATGCACATGACAAAAAGTCATTGCAGTTACCAGCGCTCAATGGGTGGGTCAAAGACTGTGACTTTCCTCATAACTGCTCAGCTCCGATCATGGTTAACACATTAGGGCCTTGAGCATGATCGGTGGAGATTCTCGGCATCTTCACATGTTGAGGGTCAAACAGTCATCCACGCTGCCAGTGCCAGGGCGGAACTCTTTTTTGATGGGCATTACTGAACAGCGAAAAGAGCAAAAGTATGTATTACCATGAGGCCATTGCTTCACTTGGCTGAAATGACTTAAGCCCAAAATGTTGGGCCTGCATGCTGTCCAACAGTCGTTCTCCCATTTCTTACACATATGTTTGCATCCATTTTATATGCATGCTTCTTCCTTTTTAAAAGGGTGTTGACCATCCCATGTGAGCTTTGAGTGCAATATAATGCAACATGAAATGGAATGTGAGCTCAAAATGTAAAGATTTGCTAACCCTCCCTGACAATGATTCGTGTTCATTTGTTACATTTTTAAACCTGCGTAAGGAAAGGAAAGGACAGGGTTACAAAGCTGTACCTGCCTACAAGGGCAGCTTTGCTGAGCAAAGAGGTGCCTGTAACCAAGCCAAGCCAACCTAGGAAAGGGAAGGGTTACATACCAGTACCTGCCTGCGTGGGCAGCTTAGCTGACGCAAAAGCGGTGCCTGTAACCAAACCAGCCTGAGCTGGAGAACAAGAAAACGTATAAGACAGTAACAGCGACTCAGGCACGCTGACACAGGGGGGTGATCCTGGCCATCAGCCTGGTTCATGAAATCTTTAAGACGTGATACACTACTTGCAGAACTAGACAGGTGCTGGAACTGAGTGCGCAGTTTTACAAGAGTTACAAGAGTTACGATGGGGTTTGACCTTCAGCCAGGTAGTTTGGCTGCTCGGTCTGCTCAACTGTTCCAACTGCACAAAAAATATCCATGAGATCGGAAATAAAACGATAAGTGTCATTTGTTTGCTTCTGCAAGAAGTGAATAGCATCCTCAGAGCTAGCTTGAGAATAGTAGAAAGTGCCTGAGTCGTCCAGAAAAATTCTATAAGACGAGGGGAAGTCAGAAAATAGCTGTGCATAATCCCTTTGGGGTGCGCAGTTTTACAAATCCTGAGAAGGGCAATCCAGGATAACGTGCTCTTAGTCTTCAAGACAAGTTCAACAGTGTGCCCATCACATTTTTTTGCAAATTATAAGCCAACCTAGAAAAGGTTTGTCAGCTGGAAAAGGAAAATGTTGTGTCAAATTCTGGATGTTACAAGGTTTTCAAGGGTAGGTCTACAGCCCAAGACTCTGGCTGATTGGGTGCAGGTGGATTATCTCCACAGGGATCAAAAGTTGAAGCCAGCTCTGACAAAAAAATCCAGGTACTACCAGATTGACTTGTGCTGCACGAGTAGTGGAAGTAATGAAAGCATTGTGATCTCATGATTATTTACAATGGGTAAGCATGCGAAGTAAAAAGTACAATTGGAGTTGTTGGGCCAAGTAAAAGAATGTTAAGGCTTGAACAGATCCATGAAAGATTCTTAGATTTTTGCGCAGCTCACACACCTCAAAGCAAAAAAGAAAAGCGAAATAGAGAGAAAGGACAAGAAAAACGGGTAGACAGTGAGAACTCTCCCTGCATCAATTAAGGAGACACACTGGCTCATAGATCCGTGAGTATCCCTCACCAGAGGGAAAGAGAGAAGCTAATGTGTGCCTGGTGGGTTTCAGACAGCACACAGCCCCAGGGCACCAAAAGTAAAGGACAAGTCAACGTCCATGCTGGACTAACCAGCATGCATTTAGGAAAGACACGACAGTCAGCGCTGAGACTAACAGTGAGCCCTAGCAGTGGTCTAGAAGCTAGCTAGGAGCAACCAAACTAATGTGGATCCGGTGGGTTGTCAGCCATCCATCCTGGTGTACGCCTTGCCCTCCTGTCAGCAGCCCGCCCTGTCGCCCTTCTTTCCAATCCCCCATTGTTTAGATTGCTAAACTGAATGAGTTGTTTGGTGTTGATTATTTTGGTCAAGCTTTCTACAGCACGGCAGTGTAGTTGAAAGTCTGAAGGCTTTTGTTTAGGAAGGCCGAGTTCACAAAGGGTTTAATGGCAAACTGGTTGTAAATAGCACACACACTCCTGTCAGGACAGTGTGTAGTGTAACTCCATTATTGCGGTGTGCCTCTCCTAGTGTTTTTGTGCTCACTGTGGTGTGCTTGTGTTGGTCTTGAGAAGTTGATATACTGTGTTCAGGTTTAGTGTCTGAGCATAATTTTAATTTGATCACATGAATGAAAAAAGAAAAGAAAAGAAAAGTCTACGCAGGCCAAAGGCCGCGTGCATTAAGGGAAGGTCTCCTAACTGGAAAGCTAGAAGCCTCACCAGAAGGCTCTCTAAACCTACACTAGACACAGCCAGCCTAGTAGAGAGCCAGAAACAGATCTAATGGGGATCTGGAGGGTTGCTCGCCATGCTCCTGGACGCCCAGACTCTCCTTCTCCCGTCCTCTGCCGCCACGCGCCCAGCACCCCCCCCCCCCCGAAGCCCCCGTGAACTAAGAGCGTGTCTAGTGTTAATGATAGTGGTTAATCTTTGGATGGCATGGTCCCTAAGCTTGGATGCTAGTAATTTAGCTTTTTGTTTGGTAAGGCCCAGATTATAAGAGGTGTGATTGTATACTCATTGTAAATGGAAATAAGATGATGTGCAGAGCCACTTTGTTATTCCTGTTTGGATTCCTTGAGCTGCGGGTTTAAGTCTAGTTATGGTGTGAGGATGTCTTTGTCTCAAGGGAATCTTTCTTTAATGCACGCAGCTGGACCTTGCTTGCATAGACTTTTTCTGTTCTTTTCTTTGTCTCTTGGATTCATGTACCTCGGAGAGTTAGCAGAATTTCTGCCTTCCATGGGTAACATATAATGCCATGTGGGCGGCTTCGTTGCATCCTTGGGGTTTTCCAGGTGGGTACAAGGGTTACAAGGGTTACCAGGGAGAAAGGCCTCAGTCAAGACGTTTGACTGCTAGCCTGTTCATAAATACACATGAGGTCATGAAGAAAAAAAGGAAGTTTGTTGTTATCTTGGTTTAGAAAAATATTGATATCCTGGGAATTCACATGGTGAATGGTGCCTAGACAGGACATCCTGTGGGAGACGTGGAGGTGTAGGAAAGACAAGTTGTGCTCAAAAAGTGAGGCATACATTTGACGGAGAGAGCAGACCTGGGGATTGGAGCATCTGAACAACGCATGTTTTTCATCTTGTATGTCATCAGAATCACAGATATCACAGACCGGAAAAGTACTATTGGACCAAGTAGCCCGTTCAACTCCAGATGGGTACAGCCAGCTGGGTATGCTTCTCTGGGCAATATTATGAAGTTCCTAATGTCGAGGTTCCAAAGTTTGTCTCATTGCATACATCCATTCCACTAATGAAAGACATGAAAAGAAAAAGAAAAAACCTACGTAGGCAGAGGAAACTCTCCCAACATCATTTAAGAAAAAGGGGACACATTGGATCAGAAGAGCCTTGAATCCCCTCCACCAATGAAAATTCCTGAGTCCGACGAAAGAGAGTCTCTTTTGCTGATTTCTTTGAAGTGAAGGCTGAACGCGTAATGGTGGCAATTTATGTGCACTTATTTATGTGTGGATGAGTGCACCTGAGTAAAGTGTGGGAGGTGCTATGAGATGCACCACACAAAGGGCAAAGAGCCGGGCCAGGTTGTTCGGTGAAGCGTTTGGCATGCTTTTTATTGTGAAGACCAAAATTACTATAAGCAACTTTTTTTTAATGGCACGTCTGGTTGAGGTAGGTTTGCACGCATATTGCACAATTTGGCATGGAGCTTTCATGCAAGTTTGGTAGACCTTAGCAGGTCAATCCCTAGTTTTTAAACACTGATCCAGAGTATGGGCAGTACAGATAGTCCCACCCACACCTAGGAGGATTGTGTGGAGAGTGGTCTCGGCATCTTTTGATGCACAGTTCACTGTGTTGTTGCTGTAAGGAAAAGAAAAGAAAAGTCTACGCAAGCCACAGGCCACGCGCATTAAGGAAAGGTCCCTTAACTAGCAGGCTAGCAAGGCTTCTAGCTGGGCACCAGGCCCCGTCTCTTCACAGTATTTGATTTCTTATAAGTAGATATGGCGTTTTTGGATGTCCAATTCATGAAGTTGTCCAGCTAGAGTTGCGCTGCTCCTAACCTCTTTGTACCTCTCATATTACAGAGAACCCGTTCAACAAGTTGTGAGGGGGAAGAAAATGTTCTATTTGGGGTAGGAGGCAGGGAGTGACCAAAGTAGCGTCAGGGCGGCTGGAGTGACATCCAGCTTGACCAGGAATACTGGGGCCAAATAGGTGTGGAGTTATTATACGATTAGATTCTTTGGTGCGACCCTTTCTAGCTTGCTAATCAGGGAACCTTTCCTTAATGCACGCGGCCTTTTGGCTAGCAAAAACTTTTCTTTTTCTTTTCTTTACGATTAGAGACCTGCTCAGCAATGTGCCAATCATGCTGGGCCAGATGGTCTGCGGGGGTGCAGATCATGCTGTGCCAGAAAGTCTACGCTGGGTAATCCTGTACCTGCAATAAGGAAAGACCAGAGTCCCCACCATAGGGCCCCAACAATTCTCCAATTTGGAGCCGCCCCCAGGGCTTGAAGCCGAGACCTCAACACAAGCGCCAAGGTATGTGCGGCCCTGTCACACAAACAACTGAGGGAATGCAGTGTAATGGTCCAAAAGAGTAGCTGCACATGCATCCTGATGTGTGCAAAAGCGAGCACAAGACAGCAGATACATGACATTACCTTGAAGCATTCAACCATTGGTGACCAATGTTTATTACATCCTCAGGTACCCTGAGAGATCAGCTCCTTTGACATAATTACAATTGAAAAAAGGGATCACGAGAAGCCCTCCAGCCTGGTACCCTGACTGATCAGAAAACTTTTGTTTGTTCATGGCGCGCCCTCTTCTGTCCCTTGGTATTCGCATCTTGACTTAGGCAAGCACATAGCGCTGATAGCACGCTTGTGTTTACATGCTCACACCCTGAGAGTTGAGACATCACTTTGGCAGGGACATACACCTGCATGTGATAGGTACGACCAAGGAGGATTCGGTGAGGCCCTTGCTAGCTTGCTAGTTGGGACACCTTTCCTTAATGCACGCAGCTGGACCTGACTTGCGAAGCCTTGTCCTTTCTTTTCTTTTCTTTTCTTTTCTTTGATAGGTGCGACCAAGGAGGATTCCGAGATGAAAAGCATGCTGTGTTCCTTTTTTCTTGCGTTCCTATGTCTTCTTTTGGAAGGACTTAAATATTTCATGAATCAGGTTGATGCCCTAGGATTAGCTAAGTTCGTGTCAGTGTGCCTGAAATGCTGTGACTGACTGAAATGTTTTATTCTTGGTCTCCAGATAGGACTGGTTTGGTTACGGGCACCATTCTTCCTTCAGCTAAGCTGCCCATGTAGGCGGGTACAGCTATGTAAGCCTTTCCTTTCCTTTCATTTGAAGAACTTTTGAACATTTGTTCTCTGACTTCCCCTCTACTCACAGGAATTTTTTGAACGGGTCAGGCGCTTTTAACTAAACTCAAGCTAGGCTGAGGACGTCTTTCATTCCTTGCAGACACAAACTAATGAGACTTGTGTTGCCGTGCTTCTCTCAGTCTGAACTTCGTGGTGGGTGGGTCATACGGTCTATGCACCAATGTGGCCCCCTTTCCTTAATTGATGTAGGGAGAGTTTCCTCTGCCTACGTAGTTTTTCTTTTCTCTTCTTATTCTTTGAGACTTGTCGTTTTATTTCCAGAAAGAAGGAAGGAAAGAAAGAAAGATATACGCTTGCCGTTCGGCCACGTGCATTAAGAAAAGAGCCTCCCAATGACTCCCACAAATAGAGGGCATCTTTTTCTCCACCCCGGTCACAAGGATTGACCCGGGGACCTCCTTGCTGTTGCCCTCCTCGCGCTTGACCAGGGATCCGTAACATGACGGTATTTATTTCTGGACTTGAGCTTTTTTTTGTGTGTGGCTGGAACTCAGTTGCTCACAGGCTGTCGAGCAGGCCGGGCAGCCAAACTACCTGGCTGAAGGTCAGGTCCCATTGTAACCTTGTTATCAAATACCCTGATCGGGCATTGGTGTTGAAATTGGCTCTGGGAAAAAGCAAAAGTCTAAACACATGAACCGTGTCTAGGTCCTGGTAAGCTAAGCTGCCCTCGTAGGCAGGTACAGCTATGTAACCCTTTCCTTTCCTAGGTCCTGGGAAGAAGTCTGATATCCTTGAAGGCAGGTTCAGCTATGTAACCCTATCCTATCCTATGTACCTTTCATTTCCTTTCTGGAAGGAAAGAGAGGAAAGATTACACAGTCCTGAAGTTGCGTGCAAGAAGGAAAGGTTACCTGACTAAAGATAAGCTAGTGAAGAGCCTTCAGACCTACGCTTGGAGACTAAAGGTTGTCAGCCGTGCTCCTGTTTTGTTTCTTATTTCAGGAAATCAAAGAAAGATAGAAAGAAAGAGTCATGCTTGCCGTTCGGGCGCGTGCATTGAGGAAAGAGCCTCCCAATGACTCCCACCCCTTCGGTGTCCCAAAGTGGGCGCAGTCCGACCTAGGATTCGAATCTCGAACCACCAGGTTGGTGCACCCCATACACCGATGACCGGGGACTGTAACACGACAGCGGATGATTGGAAATCAATGATCTCCTTTCCAGACCCTCACCTCTCTTTTTCCAGACCCTCACTAGACCTCTTCTATCGGCTTCATGCTCAGGTTAGGCCTGTGAGCCTCTGGATGAGACCTAGGCTGGTTTTATGCACGTAGCCAGACCAGCGTTTCTTTTCTTCAAGGGTGGGTATGGTGGGTACATTTCATGAAATCAGATTACCAGAATTTGGATAATGGTATGGAGGGGGTTACTAAGCACTCAGTAAGGCTTAAACTGATCTCTGATCCGACTGTTGCTTGAACAAGTTTGGTCACGCCAACATGATAAATGGAAGCAGAAAAGACCTCCAGTGTAAAAAAGAAGGCTGGTTTCTTTACAAGTGAAGAGTGCGACTAGGCACTTGAGATCCAAGGCCATCAATTTCTATCCTGTCACTGAAAACCTTAATTACCCCAAATGCATTTCCCCCTTCTGGCGCCTCCAACATGGCTGGCTGGGTGACAAAATGCATGTGACCAATGCGAGCATAACCCCCTGCAAGCAAGAGGAAAAAGTTGTTTCAATTGCAAGATATTCAAATTCTTCATAACACCACTCCGAGACAGTCGGGTTGAGGTTATCTCAAGAACTGTGTGCTGCAATTGAGGCTTGACACAATGATATACTGACAACTTCTAACTGGTTTGAAACCAGAAGGGATACTTGTTTTTAAGCTGACTTGTATCGATCAGGCTTCACAAAAACACTTCAGGCTCTCCCGCTCTACCTTCTGTCTGCATCAGGTTCTCATGAACACCTTGAGCATCATTCTAAGCAGTCATCCCTACCCATGAGCTAAGCAATTCCTTGCACTTTCAAATGTTGAAATTGTTCACCTAAAGTCTTACCTAAATGGTCATGGCCTGCCAGCGCCAACACGCATGCTTTGCTGCCACACAGCGTTGCCTGCACCTCTTCAAAGTTCCACGCCTGCACTCCATCAGGTAAGCATCCGCATCAGCAAAAAGTGTCGTGAAACATACATCTCATGCGGGACGCATTTCCTGGTCCTGTGATGCCTGTCCTGCATAGATCATGAAATGCGCTTCGTTTAAAATGCAGCTCTTTTGGGCAGCCGGTTCTGACATCGAAACAAAAGGAGTGTGTGCAGGGCTTTTTGTTTAGTCCTCAAGGCTCGTCAAGGATGTGGAGTACTTGCTCTGTCCTAGCACTTGCTTTCACAGAAGGTGAAAGGAGGGAGCCATAAAAATAAATAAATAAATAAATAAAAATAATAAAAATAAAGGAACCATAAAAAAAGGAAGAGGGCTTCATTGCAACTTCCTTAGGCTGTCAAATTTTGTACGTGCCAGTCCTAGGCTGGCCAGCAGTCAGCAACGCTTAGGCAGTCTTTTGCCCTAGCAAAGTCCAGGACCTCTAGGCCGCCAGTTGGCAAGCACTGACAGGATCATCCTACGATACCATTGTGAACTATTTTTTTTACTGTGAACTGTTAAAATCCAATGACACTGTTACATTATGTACACTGTAATGGTGCCATGGCACTGTTACGCCAAGCACACTGTGTACCCTGTTGTGATGCAGTGGCACTGTTACAACCAAGCACATGGTTTACTTGGTTCTGATGCAATGGCATTGTTACGCCAAGCACATTGTGTACCCTGTTGTGATGCAGTGGCACTGTTACAACCAAGCACATGGTTTACTTGGTTCTGATGCAATGGCACTGTTACGCAAAGCACACTGTGTACCCTGTTGTGATGCAGTGGCACTGTTACAACCAAGCACATGATTTACTTGGTTCTGATGCAATGGCACTGTTACGCCAAGCACACTGTGTACCCTGTTGTGATGCAGTGGAACTGTTACAACCAAGCACATGGTGTGCACTGTTATCATAACAGTGTTATGATGCATGGCACTGTTACGCCAAGCACGTTGTGCACTTTGGTGTGAAGCAATGGCACTATTACATGTGTGCACTGTGTACAATGTAATGGTGCAATGGCAGGATCATCCTATAATATGATGTCATGACTTCATGATGCAACGGCGGGATCATCTCATGACTCAATTCTATGATACCATGATGCAATGGCAGGATCATCCCATGATATGATTCCATTACACCAATGCAACTACACAGTTACTCAATGGAAAAGCCCATAGCGGCACACAGACTGAGAACCAGAAAAAAAACTAACGACCTGACCTACCATGTGGGTTCGCCTTGCGCTGCCAAGTCCCAATGGATGATGTGAGGACACAATGATGCGCTCCCCTGCTTGTTCTGCTGCTTGCAGCTCTTCCTTCAGCCACCTGTAGGCCACATGCCACAGGTCATAGGTCACAGAAGCAACTGGCCTCCAGCCACAACGTCCGCCTGCTTTCCTTTTCCGAAAATTTTATCCACCCTCAGGTCACAGGTCAAAGGTCACAGAAGCAACAGGTCTCCAGTCCATACGTCCGCTTGCTCTCCTTTCAGCCACCCGCAGGCCACAGGCCAAAGGTAACAGGCCTCTAGTCAAAACGGCCGCCTGCACTCCTTTCAACCACTTGCAGGTCACAGATAACAGGTTGCAGGAGCAATAGGCTTTCCCCGAACGCTTCAGTCAAAGCATCTGACTGCACGCTTTTTAGCCCCCTGCAGGTCAAAGAACCTGCGCAATTTGAATGCACTTTACGCACATCATTGCAAAACACTAAAATGATGAAACTTGACAGACAGGAGAAGGCTGCCAGCTTGAAGATGATACATTCTCCAGTGTAATTAAGGTATGACATGCTCCACAGTTGCTCTCCTGCACGCAGTTTTGCTCAGCTGCTGAAAGTATCGACATTCTTATGACTGGGGAGTGCTGTATTCCCTGCATGCTGTAGGAGAGGCTCCTTTGCATGCTCAAAGCACTAGCAGAACCCTTTTACTTTGTACTCAGAGGAGTTATGCACATCCGCTTCCATCCAGGTTATCTTATTTTCTCATGGCACTCCTGCCAACACTCTATATATCCTTGAGAGTTAACCATTATCTCTTCCTCGATTCTTGCACTAGACCTTTCATTAGATTCTTCCCTCAACAGACCTGTCAGGAGAGGCTTCTAATGCTTGAGCTGTACCATTCTTTTCCCATTGAGCCATGTAGCTCTTGGTTTTAATACATGCCGCAACTCACCTGCTTCTTAAGTGTCAATCTAAACCTTCCATTTACCATACTCACAAGCAGGTACCCTTGTGCCACCATTACCTTTGTTTTCCTACAGCTTAGTTGTTCTCTTGAGAATGCAGCAGAGCATACTTGAAATAGGAGAAGAACTGCACCCCAAAAAGAAGTGGAAGGATCCGCAAGATGATGGCTTCCACACAGGCAAAGACGGAATATGGCCTGTGATGCCAGTTCTGGAACTGATTCAACTTTTTTTTACTGATTGATGGACCCAATGTGTGCCACTGCAGCAAAGTTAAGCACCACAAGGACACAGTGTGTCCAACACGTTTGTCAGCACAAACACACACACGTATGTACGCGTACACACCTCATCTGCTCCTCACCAATGCCTCCATTCCAAGCAAACATGTGCAAATTAGCTCCATCATCCTGAAAGCAACAACCAGCGAGGCCTGAAAACAAATGATGTTGCATCCGCTAAAGCATGCACAACCCTAACACACAGAGGCATGCATGTGCACTTATGCAAACCTTTCAAAGTTACCGTATTTGACCAGAGGGGGCTATCTGAGGCCTAAAATTATGTGTTTTTTGCATGCTCCTTTGCATTAAGGTCTCTGTAATCGGGAAGTTTGAAGCTTGGGTCCATCTGGTAGCCTGTTTCACAGGCTTTCTATAGCACTAAGCTTTCAAAGCTCCCGGTTACGGAGACCATGCCTAATAAGCCGTGGCGTAAACCCTAGTTTTCACCACCAAAACTCCATAACTGACCACCCACTGCACCAATTTGGGTGATTTTTAGTGATTTAAGGTGCTAGTTACAAAAGAATATCATTGCAAAACAAATGGAGTGAAACGACCCAGTAGTTAGTCTTTTATGGTGATTTCAGCCAATTCCCCATAAAAAGCACCAAACTAGGGTTTACGTGCACCATTGAGCTTTAGCCCAGTCCATCTCAGCACACAGGGCGACTAACAAACATCTGAGCATATGAACTGGTTGCTTGTAACACCAGCTACACTCTAGAGCAAAAAATGTCCCGATCCGATCAAATGGCTGCGGGTGGGCGCACTTTAAATGCAAAAAAGGAGCATACTTGGGCATATTCTCAGCTAGCCCCCTCTGGTATTTGACATACATTTTTGTTCCCCTCTTTGCGCAGGGATACTGCAAAATTCAAGCAGCAAGGGTGCTGTTAGCTCATTACAAGAATTTAAGTGGTTTGCACATTCTATGAGTTCTTGAAAGTTGCTAGGGTGCTGTAAACTGAGTGCAGGAGTGCTATGATGCTTTACGCACTTTGGCTTGTAAATTATACGGCTAGACGTAATTTAATCTGATTTACTCTGCAAGTCCCTGTAGGCAAGCAACAAAGCAGGAGCGGCTTTACATACACACATGCTACAGGCGTGACTGTGACATGCACATGTAGCATGCACACACAAGCTACATGCGTAAATGTGACATGCAAACAAACATGCCTCATAAATCTACATCAAAGACCCAGGAAATACGAGTGTAAACTGAAGATAAAATGTGGACAGTGAAACAGGGGCACAGGCTTGGCAAGCATGCCCATACAGGCAGCGTGGATTTGCCAAGGCTGCGCAGATCTCAAAATGTGCCGGCATATGTAAAAGGCCGGCATGTGAATGATGTCTACTTCAATATCACCTGAGGATGGGCATCTAAGTACGCTTTGGCTGCAGCGTACTTTGGGCTGTCTGCACACCAAGAGGAGGGAAGCAAATGAGCATCACGGTTACACACAACACATCACGGTTACACACAACACATCACGGTTACACACAACACATCACGGTTACACACAACACATCACGGTTACACACAACACATCACGGTTACACACAACACATCACGGTTACACACAACACATCACGGTTACACACAACACATCACGGTTACACACAACACATCACGGTTACACACAACAGCGGTGGCTGACCATGAAATGGCACCAGGGACAATGTGGAAGGCATCAAGCGCAGCAGGAAACAAAACGTGGACGTAAACGAGTGCATTGCAATGATGCAAAGGTTCAGGGAACTCTGGTTGTGTAGCTCTGGTAGTGAGGCACAGTCTGCATCTGGCAGTCTTTATTTCTGCTGGGATCTCTGCTGTCCCAGAAATCCCCCCCCCCCCCCCCCCCCCACCCCAACACATACCCCCCTACCCCCCCCTTCAAATTATGATGGCCATAACTCACCAAGGGGCCAGCACTGCTTGAATTCGGTTCCGATGGATAGGTCCGTGGTATCCAGGACAAGCAACTTCCACCCAGGGTGAAGGGGGCGTGCGTAGTAGCATGCAGGCATGCCCAAGCTTCTCCTCACATGCTCGCGGTCAAGGCACACATCATGGTTCTGAGCAGCACACCCATCACAAGTCAGGCGCACATCATGGTTCTGAGCAATACATGCATCACGAGTCAGGCACAAGTCATGGCTCTGAGAAGCGCAATGCAACCAGTTACAGGTCGCTGAAATGCTCACGCTCTGTCCAACGACAAGCCTATCGTCACTGGCAAAGGCACTGATGAGAAGCATTGGTGTGTCTCATCACGCTCTATCTCAATATACATGCTGCATTGGCATGTGGTTCAATTTGATGCTGCCGTCTAGACAGGTCCTGTAACAACAATGTTTAGGGGTGCGGGATGACTGCGCACACCTGAAGGCATCCAAGGTTTTGGGGGCAGCGGAATAGTGCAGGGCAATGGAAATAAAAAAGTTTAAGAATTTCAGGGAAATCTGCATGAGGGGGCTGTTTGCCCCAGCGGATATGTGCGAGACATAGAAACAAACATTTCAGGGTTGCAAGATTAACACACAATTCAAAAAATAAATCAGTTTTCTAGAGGTGCAGGATGACGCTTATATGTACTGTTTTTTCGTCTTGGTAACTGCCGCACTTGACACGATGCATGCATCAATCGTGCAACTTTGGCTGCAGCTTTGGGCGGGCTTAGCACTCAAGCTACACAACCAACGGACAGACAAAACAAGGCATTTTTAACAGATGACGCTTTGGATAAACTTGCGGAGGACGTCCATGTGTTTTTCATCAATATACGGCAATATAAGGCAAGAACAGATTCAAGGATGCACAACTTTCCATGCAGCATTGTGAGGCAGGCAACGAAGCAACCTTAGGAGAAATCCACCAAAAGGAAGTGTGTACTGCAGGGGCCTTTGCCTTTTGACGTGCAACAGCTTGTTTGGTGGATGAAAATATACCTGCCAGTTTTCCTGCATTTTTTTGCTGCAAACCACTCTTTCCCCTAAAGACAGCAGAGGAAAAGAAGGAGAGAGATTGAATCGCTGCGATTCATTGCACTCCTGATGTCATTTCAGCTTCTATTGGAAATAATCCTGCCACTGGCTCCAAGCAAACCTCTGCAATCAAGCAGGGGCATACAAGTTTCAAAACTTCAGGACTTCAAGGGTCAATCCTACTGAAAACTGTATATTGGCTCTAGAGCTGGTACACATTTTGGTTGGATCGGAGGGGTTGAGGGAGGTTCAGGTTATTTTAAGGACCCCCCTCCAGAATTATTCTGGGGAACTTCGATTTGTAAGTGAATCTTTGGTCTCCCCGGCTCAAGCCCTATTGGTTAGTACCCTTTTGTTGCAAATTGAACGAAGCGGGGTATCTGTACATGACAATAAATCAGAGCATGCTTGCAGGTGTGGGTCGTAGGAGGAGTGGAGGCACATGTGCATCAAAAAAGTCCAAACCCTTAGGATACTAACTTGACTACAAACCAGATGTTCATTGCATGGTGGAGTTTAGATGGTGGTTGGGGGACTTGCAAGCCAGGAGCGAGTAACTAGCAGGATAGGCATGAGCACCTGCAAGGCATTTTTGATCCCAACACTGCAGGTCACTTCTGGAGTGCAGTAGTATGTTAATGGACGTAAAATAGACAGAGGAGCGGACTTGTGCTCCTCTTGTTGGGGGTGGCCTCACCCAAAAATAGGCTTGATGCCCACTACTTTTTTTTTCAATGCTTCTCATTAAGGCACACATGTTGAACCTGTTCTCGTCAGTGTTGACCAGTCCGAAGCAACGCACCCCCAAAGTATGAGCCACTGTGCATCTTGCTTTGCTAAAGATGGTTGTTATCACATCCAAGTCCGCCTGGTCGGCTGCTGACTGAGGCTTATGTCCCTCGATTATGTCACCCTACAAAAACGCATACGTGTGTGTGTTAGTGTATGTGTGTTAGTGCGTGTGTGTGTGTGTGTGTGTGTGTGTGTGTGTGTGTGTGTGTGTGTGTGTGTGTGTGTCTGTGTGTGTGCGCGTGCGTGTGCGTGTGCGTGTGTGTGTGTGTGTGTGTGTGTGTGTGTGTGTGTGTGTGTGTGTGTGTGTGTGTGTGTGTGTGTGTGTGTGTGTGTGTGTGTGTGTGTGTGTGTGTGTGTGTGTGTGTGTGTGTGTGTGTGTGTGTGTGTGTGTTGTGCTCACATACTCACGACTGTTAAGATGAGGCGGACATCATGCTCGTACATAATCTGCAGTGACCTCTCCAGCTTCATTGGTACCTCCCTGAACCTTTGGCATCTGCCTTCTCCCGTACCATTCTCAAAATCTCCATACTGGATATCTGCGATCGAACCAAAACGAAACAGCTCGTGCTGCATTTTTATGCATCAAAACAGTTGTTACGTTTCCTGATTGAAGTTTCAAGTTGAAGAGTTTCGAACCATGTTGAAAATCAAAAAATTATATTTAATTTAATATCAAGATTGCTGATTCACCCATCCTCAGAACTGGGAGCCACGATCTATCAAACAAAGAACAGAAAGAAATACCACATACGTGCAGGGTCGGGCAAGTGTTAACATCAAACACAATTTAAAAATTCATTGACAAGGCCTGGAACGCTGGGGTTCCCTGGATTTGAAGTCCCACACGTTTTGCGAAACGGTTTGCTAGATCAAAATACAGAACATACAGAACCCAATAGCTGGATCAAGGTGATGGAGATAGGCTCTGGATCCTTGCATGTTGCAGGCATGTGCTTTAAAGCAAATTCGGACAGGCCAATTGCAACGCACTGCGGCTGTTGCTGATTACTATCCACCCAATCCTCCTGGGTGTGGGTGAGACTATTTACACTGCCCATACACTTGATCAATTCAAAAAATTAGGGATTGTCTCACAGAGATCTGAAACACTTGCAAGAAAAGTCCATGCCCATTAATGGAATATTCTGTACAATTTGCGCACAAACTTACCTCTATCAGACGTGCCATTGAATATAAAAACACTCATCATAACACTGGTGCCCTGGAGCAGCGCACTGCCAGAAAACCACCTGATCCACATTAATTCCCCTTTCACCTTCTGGTGAGGGAGACTCACGGCTCTTTGAGCCAATGTGTCTTTCTTTCCTTAATTGATGTAGGGAGAGTTTTCTCTGCCTACGTAGCTTTTTCTTTTTTCTTTTTTTCTTCTTCTTTTTTCTTTCTTTGCTCATTGGACCTCCCCAGCTTGATGATAATATGAAAGTTGCTGTTGCACTGGTTTGTAATATTGCAGAGTAAATGGCATATCTCGGGGTGAGGTGCACTTCATGGTCATCATAGACAGGATGGCATGGTGAAAAGCCCTGAGAATTGGGACGATCAAGCATTGTGGGTAGCTTCAAAGATCCTGTCTTGAGGGTGTTCGCTCCAGTAAATGTAATTGGGATTGTATTCTAGGGGTGAGGCCATTTTTTCCTGGGTCACTAGTGCCCATTTCGAGATAGCTGTGTGGATATGGTCGGGTAGGATACGTATGTGGGAGTCTTTGATGTTTTACTTTGGTGTTTGCTGATGTTCAAGATAAGAGCGTGAGAAGAGGCCCAGGAGCTCAGAAGCGAAACTTTTAGGAAGAGGCTGTGTCATGTGTCAAGCTGTGTTAGCAGCGATTGCTGCTGCCGCCGCGCACTGTTATGTACACATTGCTTCAGACAGTCTAACATATTTTCATCATACATAAACAATTTATTTTCCCTGAGAAGCATAAGCAACACATCAAAGGAGATAAGAACAACTCTTATTTGCAACTCTCGAACCAATATTCTTTGCTCTGCACAGTGAAATCTGATGCTGACGTTGCTGGTAATGAATGTGCAGATGCAAAATGTCAGGAAATCAAGCATATATTATATATATTATAGTGTCGCAGATACTGGGATCCTGAGCGCTGGTCCCAGCAGAAATCCATGTTCACTAATGTTCTGGTTAGCCAAGCAGGATAAAAGAGAGCATGCTACAGACATATCCACAGCTTCTGCACCTGACCCTTAAAGTACCTACCTCCCCAATCTTCAAAATGCTCTGGAGTCTCATATACATACAGAACATAATTGAATAGGTTACGGGCTTATACAAAGAGAAAAGGGCTGACACAGGCTGTCAATACATCAAAGTCAGAGGTCATGCATTTCAATAGTAAGTCGTGTTCTTCTCTGCCTACTTTCATGTATGGAAATGTGGCTCTTATTGAAAAAAAAGCAATTTAGGTACCTCGATATGCTTGTGGACAAGTACATGGATTTAAAGGTATTTGAGGAGCATGCTGTGCAGTTTTACATGGCTGCCCAGCAAAGGATTAAGGAGTATATGCATGAACATGATCTAAGGAATAGGCCACATGCTCTGATTTGGCTCTCCAAGGTGTATGGCAATCCGGCTGGGATGTACACATGCAAGTGTGAGGTACAGGATATTTACAAGAAGGCAGTGTGTTCAAAAGCCAATTGCAGAAAAGGCAATGCTGCTCTTTAAGGCGTTTTCTAGGTGTGAGGAGCACTGCCACGAAGTGGCCAGTACCGAGAGAGCGTGGCCAAGAGCCTTTGCAGTTTTACTGGTTTAGGGCCACTGTTAACTTTTTCAACAGTTTGCTTGATCCAAACAGTGAGACATTTCGCAGAGTGCTGAAAGCAAATTTGAAAATTGCTAATAGTGAAGAGTCTTGTTGGTCTGCACATGTGTCTACAGCTGTTAGTGGCATGCGCTACGAGGATGTGTTTAAGCAGAAGATGCTGAGTGCTTCCAAGATCCCCATGCAGGATTTCTTAGAGGATTTGAGGTACAGGCAGAAGAAGGTATGGAGGGAAGCGGATGCACTCATTGGTGCGAAAAACCTTCAAATCAAACAGCACGCACACCCTTTTGTATTCTATCATATTTATTCAAGGATCTGGATGAAGAAGTCACGAGAAATGTGAGTAAGTTTAGGCTTCATGCCCACTACTTGAAGGTTGAGTTCTGTAAATGGCTGGGTGGTTCAAATATTTGTGACAAGTGTGAGTGTGCTGAAGTCCAAGACGAGAAACATGTTCTTTTCTATTGCAATTGCTGTGAGTTGTGTGAGCAGCGCAGAAAATACAAGGACCTGTTCATTGATCTTCGTCAGAAATTTCAGGGCTCGGCTGAAATGCGGCTGAAGCGGCTGAAGAGCGGCTGAAAAGATTTCAGCCGCTCTTCAACCGCACACGGCTGAATTCAGCCGTCGGCTGAAATCAGCCGCTTCAGCCGCATTTCAGCCGCACTTTTTTCAATTCAGGCCCAGGTCAGCTGTGGCATGTTCCTATGTGTCAGGAAAACAGTCTTTATATGGGCTTACCACTTCCAGTATGTCTGCACCTATAGTAAGTAACAAATTGTCAAGTTTTAGTGATTTTCAATCCAATCTTGCTTGACAGAGTTTGGCAAAGCTGGCAGCATAGAATCACAAGTGTAATATCCCCAAAAATAAAATAGAAAATAAAGATGGTTTTGGTTGCCAAGCAACACCGGAGTCTCTTCATCATTTGGACATCTGGAATCGAATCTGGCCATTTTTCCATTTGACACAGAGCAATTACACTTAATTTTCATTTTTAATATATAAATAACCAAATTTCGGTTAGGCTATGCTTTCTGACTCCACGAGTTACACAAGCGGTCATGAGTTGGCTATGGCTCGGAGAGCAACAATGCACCGCTACGCAGCCTACGTGCAGTTATTTGTTTAACAGTAAACAAGAAGGAACCATGCACGCGCGTGCCTGTTCTGCGCCGCCTCGTGGACAAAGCTGCGGTTAACACACACACACACACACACACACACACACACACACACACACACACACACACACACACACACACACACACACACACACACACACACACACACATGCGCACATACACACACGCACACATGCGCACATGCACACACGCACACATACACACGCACATACGCACACACGCATGTATAGACACACTCACACCCAATACACAAACAACACACACACACACACACACACATGAACGCACTTGTGCACATGCGCACACACACACGCACACAAGCACGCACACACGTATGCACGCACGCATGCACACACACACACACGCGCGCGCACATACACACACACACGCACACATACACACGCATATACACACGGATGTACAGACACACTCATACTCATATATACATATAACACACACACACACACTTGTGTTGTTTGTGTGCGCACTTGTGCACATGCGCTCACACATGCACACACACACATTCATACACACGCATGCACACAAACATCCACGCACTCATGCACGCGCGCACACACACACACATACACACACATACACACACATACACACATACACACACACATACACACACACATACACACACACGCACGCATGTAGACACGCGCGTAAACACGCGCGTAAACACACACATACGCACACACACACACATACACACACACATACACACACACACGTACACACACACATACACACACATACGCACCACACACGCACGCATGTAGACACGCGCGTAAACACACACACACACCACACACACAGACACACACATACGCGCACATATACACACGCAGGCACGCACAAACGCAGGCACACACACACACATGCACACGCAGGCACACACACACACACACAAACAACACAAACGCACACACACACACACACACACACACGCACACACACGCACGCACGCACGCATGCACACAAGCATGCACGCACACACATGCGCACGCACGCAAACACGCACGCACGGACAAGCCTACACACGCACGCACACACGCAAACATGCGCACATGCGCGCGCGCACACACACACACACACACACACACACACACACACACACACACACACACACACACACACACACACACGCACGCACACACGCACACACATACACACACACATGCACAAACGTGCATGCAAGTTGTCTTTGCTTGCACAAACGCAAAGGCTTTTTGCTCCATAGGTTTTTTTTGAGGTGTCCAGTTGGAGAACGTGGAATTATGTTCTAAGTACTCGGTGTACTGTTAACAGTGTACAGATGTTATGAAGAACATCCTACATGCCCAAAATGACAAATCCTCGAAGCACGGCTGAAGAGCGGCTGAAGCGTCTGAATTCAGCCGTGCGTCTGAAACGTTTTCAGCCGCGCGGCTGAAAAAATTTCAGCCGCACCCACGGTTACATCTTAAAATTTTCAGCCGCTCTTCAGCCGCTGCTGAATTCAGCCGATTCAGCCGCTCTTCAGCCGGGACCTGAAATGTCTGACGTTTTTAAACCATTACATGCTTTTGCCCGACTCGCAAACACTGATTTTATTCCTTTCTTGGCGAGCTTTCACATTTTGACTGATTTCGAGGTCAATGCATTCCTAAATCAAGACTCATACATAATTTCAAAAATTTTGTCAGCATTGGTTTCGATTTTTGATGACCGCGACCTATGTGGCCATCTTTCAAGGGCCTCAGCTCAAGTCACCCTCCAAACCATTCTGTTAGGTGTGGGAGGGGTCATTTACACCCCCCACACTCTGGAGCCTCTTAAAGAGCTTGGTCTTGACACTCATACAGCCACCAGGCTTGCTTTGAAGCTTCATGCTCATTCTGTCCAGTACGCTTTTAGACTTGCTAGCATAAGATGCGCTCTTGAAAAGACTCCTTTCAACTCTCAACAACAAGATCAGGCACGGGCTACTGCTAGTAACCCTCCCAATCCCCATTCACTTCTTCATTTTGCTTGGTGAAGGGGATACACGGTGCCTCGGCCCTAGGTATCCTCTTTTCCTTGTTTGATGCGGGGAGTGTCTTCACTGCCTGCGTAGTTTTTCTTTTTCTTTTCTTCAATTTTTGATGGTGGATGAGAATGTTTCATCAGCAGCCAATCAGCCAGATTCTCGGGCCAACCCCTTGTAACCCTTTCCTGTGCTCTCTCCCAGGCTGTCATCAATTAGACAGCGCACTCCACATGCTCTCAGGCTGCCAAAATTGTATCATCTCCTGCATGAAAACTGAATGCCATAATATTGCTGGCAGAATGATCCTCATAGCTCTTAGTATAAGTTTTTGGGGGGCACACTTGGTTAACACAGGCATAGGAAGTGATGACAAGTTGGTGCAGCACAACCTCCAATCCCTGTGCATGCATCGAACAGAATTATTACCTCTTTCCTATCCCGTCAAACGCCAGACTGCAACAATTTGAATCATGATTCTTAAATCTTTTCTTCCCAGTCCAAATTTTGTCCATCATCATTTCTTGGCCAGGTCTGGTTACAGGCCTCAGTGTTTCCTCTCAGCTGCCCTTGAAGGCGGTTCAATGTAACCTTATGCTTGTACAAGGTGCTAAAAGTTCTGTGCCCTCCTGATTAGGCTTTGGTGAAAAGACCTGCACTAGCTTTGTTTGATCCCCCTAAGTATCAGACTTCAAGCTTATATTTCTTGGGAAAGATGGTCAGGTTTGGATTGAAGTGTTCATCTCCTTTTCTTGACATAACAGACCCATTTACAGGCAACAGTAGTTAGAGGAACGGCCCTCCAGCATTTCCAAGCCCAGCAGTTCCCACAGAGGACTTCCTTCTTCTTATCTTCTCATTGGGGCATTACAGCAGTATAGTGCGGGTAGCGAGTTTCACTGTCTCAATTGTATTACTCTCTCCTTGAATGCTAGGGACCGTGGCAGCAAAACGGAACAAGGACACATATGCACTCTAACTCGACGCCCCTTGCGCTTGAGCTACAGCTTTGACACAGGAAAGCAGCATCCGCTCTCATACAATGACGCAGGTTGGCTTCTCATACGATAACACATATTGGCTTCTCATATGATGATACAGATTGGCTTCTCATGCAATGACACAGATGGTAGTATCCCCTTTCATCCAACAACACAAATTGGCTTCTCAAATGATGACACAGACGGCAGCGTCCGCTCATACGATGCGCTCCAGCTCCTTGGCGTACATGAGGGCATTGTTGATGAGGGCAAGAGGAGGCAGCCCCTCAGCCTTGCCTGCCTTGCCTTCTACCTGGAAGAGGATTCGCCCTCCTTGCACCTGCCAGTTGTGCTGCGCATGCGGGAAAGACAGGACGCCATCAGCAAACACACGAATGTGAGCAAGGCGAGCTGTTGATACGATGCCTGCAAGTTGTAGAAGAACTACCTAGGCAGTCAAAACTCCCCACATCCATTACTAATACCTTAGTAAGGAAAGGGGATGGTGGGGGGGAGTTGTACACTACAGCACCACAGGTGTGGTGCAGGAGTTCCGATACAATCTGGACATGTGTGGGCAAAGTTATTCCACATTCAATGCATGGTCTGGCCTGCCATCGCATTTGGCCATAAAAAGGGGGATCGTTGACACTTGCTTTGAGATTGTGGAAGCTTTGCCAGAAAAAGGTCGCTGGCACTTGCTTTTCTTATCAGAGGCACTCGGGACATCTTCTTTGGCTTTTAGCACTGTTGGAATGCGCTGATTGGAAGAGTGCAAGGATAAAGGGATTATGGCGTTATGTAATCTTAAGGCCTAACAGCAAAGGCAGCGTAGACTCCACCTTGCACTCATTCAAATGCAACACAAAGGGGCTTCACATGTGTAAGGAGCATTGATGGCACGGCATCATTTAACACAAACAAAGATAGGGTGTAAGCATGTCACCTGTAAGGGACAGTGAAGGAGAGTTTTCAGTTCACACTAAGAGTCTGCAGATTTAACTAATTCAGTGTGCACCTTTGATTCCAACCCCTCAAAAAGTTTTTGAAGTGCGCGCCTGTATCGCTTCAGCATCACCACATGCCATGATGCGGGGAAGATTGGATCTGAAGAGAACAAATTGTGTTCATGCCAACACCAAGCATCCTTCATTTTTCTGACGGCAAATTGCTGTAGAGGCAGGTCAAGCTCCTTATGAGCTTGTCCAACGCCTGGGGTGCGAAGCACAGTACATGTTTGCTGCTTCGACAATCTATACCCGTTACAATTAGGTGCCTGCTCTCAAAGTGTTGCTGCAGTGCCTGCTCTCTTCCAATGCACAACACTTTGGTGGCTGCTCTCAAAGTGTTGCTGCAGTGCTCGGCCAAATACATTGAATGCACATGGACGATTGCCAAGTTCTGCGAAGCAGTGCCACAGGGACTTTTTGCCCTATCTATCCTAATGGGTTGCGCAGGTTGTGCAACAATGCTCTGTGGGAAGTGAAAGGGCTGTTTGTCGTGATGAAGTTGCGTAGGTCGTGTTATTATGGATATGCGCAGGTCGTGCAAACATGTATTTGCACAATTTGAGATTTGCCCAGATTGTGCAACGACGTTCACATGAAAGGGCCCCAGTGGACTGGTCAAAATAATTTTGTGATATGCATAATACTTCATTCTTATCATTCCTCCGTTTGAAGACCGCGCGGGCTTTTGCCGAATCAAAAGGAAAAGCATCCGCATGCATAAATACATACCATGCATAAAAACAAGCACGGATGGGTGTGCATGCTTGCAAGCATGTGTGCCCTCATATGCGTGCGTATGTTTGCGTAAGATGTGTGTGTAAAATTGTGCACCCTGACTGTTTACATGTACAGGGGTCCCACAGAGGATACAGTTGCCGATAAGTTCTCACAGCACTGCCCTCACCTCTGCTGCATACGCCAGGATTGCCTTCTCGCTGTCAAACATCATCATTTTTTGGGCATCCGCCAGCTTCAATTGGGTGTAGGCTTTTTCGCAACAGCTTGCAATCTCATCCCTGTATTGTGAAAGGACAACGAGGAAAATTTCCAACGCGCACCAACAAATGCACTATGCAGAGGCATTGAATGGGATGCACAGGCACGAGATGCCATGCAAAGTAGACTGGACAGAGAGGAAGAAGGTGCAACAGATTGTATGGAAAATTCTACATGCAACTGCTTAGTTGCCAGCAAGGGCAACTTGACTGCTACTCTTGAATTGCTTAACTGCTTGCTAAACGCCCAACTTGGTCCAAGCAGGCGGACCAGTTTCTTGCGCTCCCTGCAATGAGGCCCTTCTGCTGTGCCCATCCTTCTGCTTCACATGCATGCCTCTGCTTCCTGACATGAGGCCCTTCTGCTGTGCCCATCCTTATGCTTCGCACTGCGTGTCTCTACTTGGGCTCGCTGGGCTAGCTGGCGTGCTAAAACACACACGAGGTGCATACCAAGAAAAAGCAGGTGTATCTCAACACGGCCATCCGGCTTCTTGGGCATGCACATTATCTCAGCTGTGATAAACATGCACATGCACGCCTCTCTCTCCACCTCTCTCCACCTCTCCCTCCCCCCTATTCTCTCCTCTCTCAACCCCTCCCTCTCTCCTTACTTCACAGTGGTGGCAAGCTGGCTCATTTCAAATCTACTCACTTACCATACACACTTGCCTCACAGCCGTGGTGAGCTGGCACATCCTTAATTCGCACACTTGCACACCAACACACGTACCTCACAGTAGTGGCGAGCTGGCTCATGAGCTGCGCATGCAGGTCCGTGGCCATGCCAGACTGGCTGGAGGTCAGCACCTTGTTGTAGGCGCCCTCCATCAGCCAGCGCTCCATCTGCAGGACATGCGCCACCTGGGGCAGGGCCTGCGTCTGTGTGCAAATCAATTGAAAATAGGCACAGGGAATCAGATGAGGAGGCATGTGGGAGGAGTCAGCAGGACATGTGCCATCTGTGGCAAGGCCTCCGTCTGTGTGCAAATCAATTGACAATAGGCACAGAGGATCAGATGAGGAGGCATGTGCGCGTGGTGAGCAAAATGTGTGTCGCCACCAGGGGAAGGGCAAGTACAATAAAAGGACAACATAACTACAGCTGCCATACGCACCACCATCACCAAACAAGCGATCCCGCCCTTCCGAAATTAATCACAACAGTATGCTCACCTCAGGTGTGATGAGCTCGAGCTCGGTGTGGAACTCAGCCACCCTGTTCTGGACCAGCAGCCGCAGCAGGTTCAAGCCTTGCAGAGTGGTTTCTTGCGGGCTGGGGGGCAGCTTACTCCTGCAGTGGCAGAAGAACACAGAGGTGGACTAAGTGCGTTGAGGGGAAAAGAAGTGTGCACCCATTAGTTAGTTAAAGCTGGGAGCAGCGGAGCCCCAGTGTGGCAAGCAATTAAAAGTGAGCAGCTTGCTGAAGGGGATCAGAATGTGCACTCATGCAGGCGCAGCCAGAAACGTCTTGGTCCTATGCGGCAGAAGGTCTAAGATGTGGAGAGAGTGCAGAAGAGGAAAGGAAAATGCATTCACTCGGGATAGCAAGTGAGGGCGGGTCGGTCCCAACATGGCGAATGAGAAGATTGCTTGGAGACGTCTGTTCATGCAGGCGTAGCCGTAGGCGTCTAGGCCCAATATTAAAAAGCCCACAGCGTGGAGAATGTACTGAAGGGGAAAGGACGTGTGCACCCATGCAGGCGTTGCAGGGGGGGTCCTGTTGTGTTTGATGCATGAATCGCTGTAAGGCTGATGCGGCACGAGGTAAGGTAAGGAATGAGAGGGTACTGAAGAGAGGAATAGCACAGTATACTTCTACCGCAGGGTGTGGGGAGGACTAGCTTGTGCATTCCTTATTTTGACCCAAGGCCTTTTCATTTCTTCAGCAGCAAGTCACAGTCACAGCTGATCAGGCACAGCTAGAAGGAGAGTACGTGATATCCTCATACACACCCAGTGTCCTCCATTCCTGAGAGCCTTAGGTGCCCTCAAATAAGACTTCAGTGCTTGCACACCTTGTGTCCTCATACCAGAGCCGCGCAAAAGCACGCTCCATACCTGCCTGGTCCTCCATCAACATTTCCACATCAAGGACGCACCTTGTGTCCTCATAAAAAACTTTGAGCTGCACAAAAGCGCGTTCCATGGCTGCCTCGTCCTGCTGCTTGATACTCACACAGCATGCATGCTCGAGGGCTTCACCTGCAAATGTAACACCCACACGTTCGAGTCCTCTCCAAAAAACCTCCGGTAAAATCATCGTGCCAAGTGCGTGCACGCCATCAGGTAACACCACGCAGGCAGCATGCATGTTAAAGCGTGCTTGCTTCCTACGCTCTTCTCCTGGGCATTGCGCTCCTGGTTTTGCAGCATGTGGACATGCGTAGTGCATGCCAACATGCATAAGCATGCGTGATGACCATTTATGAGCGTGCTTATGCATGCACACACACACACGCACATACACACGCATACGCACGCACGTGTGCGCATGATTATGCACATAAACGTGCGACATGCACAGCGCTCATGGAACTGCATGAAAACCAAACCCCATGCATGCAGCCCCACTACGAACTGACTGGGCTGCTTTGTCAAATCATTGGCCTGATCCACGCTCATTAGCTGGACTGCGCCTCAGGGTCATGCTAGGCACTGGGTGTTGTGCTTCAACTCACGTGTCAATGCAAGCTCCTGCTGAGCTGTTGGGGATGGCTGATTCACAGGAGGTAGGGATGGAAACTGTATTAACTTGACCTGCATGACAGAGGATGAAAGTTCTCAGGTTTCGTGCGCGGACGTCCATGATGATTTTGATCATGAGTGTTTCTGAACTGGTGCACACGCCCCCCTGGGTATTGCACCTTGAGCTGGTCTAGCACTGTGCTGCATGTCTTGAGGTCATTCTTGCTGTAGGCATCCTGCAGGTATGGGCAGAAGGGTTGGGGTGAGCCTGTCTGTGCCTCAGGATGTCAGCATACCTCATGGTGGAACTGCCAAGGCATAGATCTCATGTATGCACTCTATACCCCAGTTCTGGACCTACTTTGAGCTTGGCCAACAATGCAGCTGACTCTTGCAGTGCCATTTCCCAAAATTAGTCAATGGGAGCCTTCCCCTATTAATATTTTTTTAATTTCAATACAAGACACATTTTGAGCTCGAGTACCGGACTGTTCAACAGGGAACAGAGAACGAGGCTGTGAGAACACCACATTTCACTTGATACTCGTCGGAAACAAACCTGCGAATATTTCTACTCAGACAATCAGATGATCAAGTGGCTTCAAAGCTGGCTGGAATGGTTGAAAAGGTAGAGAGTGCGCGCACACACACACACACACACACACACACACACACACACACACACACACACACACACACATACACACACACGCACGCACACACACGCGCACACACGCATACACACACACAACACACACAGATACACACACACTCACGCACTCACGCACGCACGCACACGCACACACATACACGCACACGCACGCGCACACACGCACACACACGCGCACACACGCACGCACACGCACACACACGCACGCGCACACACACACATGCACACACGCACACACACACACACAACACACACACATGCACACACACATACACACGCACACACACACACACACACACACACACACACACACACACACACACACACACACACACACACACACACACACACACACACACACACACACACCGCAAGCGCGCCCACGTAGGCCCAAACCTTCTCACACACTAGCACTCAATCGCTCAGGGGCACGCACATGTGCTTACCCACTTGTGCATGTACATGCACATGCACACAGACAAGAGACAAATATGATGAGCAGCACATGTTTTTTGCACCTGTGAGATCATACGTGCATCAGTAGATGTACCAACAACAAGGTAATAGCATGCCTGCTTGAAAAACACACTGTCATTGTCAAAATGAACAAAGGCTGCGCTAATTGTTCCATTAATTTCAGCATGAGCTTTGAAACAGCAATCAAGGACCTCCAGCTTAAAAATAATGTGACCATGAAAACTCCTCTGCCTCTTCATATACAACCACTGTAAAGGCACGCATGTAAAGTCATACTTATAAAGTTCCTGAGCACACAACTAGCCAACATAAGCGTATGAGAGCACTGATGAACCTCATTGTACCAACATAAGCAAACAATCCCACAAGCCAGGGAATGCCTGCAAATGGTTGCTCGATTGCAGCTTCTTCTTCAAGCGTGAAATGGAGCTTAGCCTGATTGGCCTTCAAAATGCTGGCAAGAGCTCTTGTGAGTAGGGCTCCGGACTTTTGATTTTAATGGGCTACTGACGTAGGCTTACTTTGTTTCCTTTGGTGTGAGAAAGGAGTGCCCGCTACAGTGTCAGAGGAACAAGGACTGAAACTCAGCCAGCCTGGTCTCCAGGATATCTGCAAAGGATGTTGCTACTTAAGATACATGTTACCAGGCCCATGTGATTATGCCCTTGCTATCATGCCCATGTGATCATATTTCCACCAGTGGGTTCATTGAGATTGCAAGCGTTCAGTGAGATAGTTAACCCGGGCATGCAGCATATGCATCCTTTACAAGGTGTGTGCTACAACGTGCTCTCAGAGTCTATTTTTTGGTCCCATGACTTTCAAGTTTGCTCGTTCCCTGAACTCAGACGCCGGGGCCTCTACCCCATGCAACAGCACATGTGCACTGCTGTCGTCATTTGTGAAAGACAATGCTCTCCTGTTTTAAATGCTTTGTCTGACTTCCACACTTATCTGCCTGCCTCCATGCTCGGTGCAGTGGTGAATGTGCTCACAACAGGCCAATTCCAGGAGGACATGATTCCCACGGTACGCGGGGCTTTGCTGCATGAGGATCTGGATTGCTGCATGAGGATTTGAATTAATTATTTGATGAATTGCTGCATGAGGATCTGAATTAATTGTTTGATAAATTGCTGCATGAGGATCTGAATTGGTTATTTGATAAATTGCTGCATGAGGATCTGAATTGGTTATTTGGTAAATTGCTGCATGAGGATCTGAATTGATTATTTGATAAATTGCTGCATGAGGATCTGAATTGATTATTTGATGGAATGCTGCATGAGGATCTAAATTGATTTTTTGATGCAATAGCATATAATTGGCAAATACTTCAAGGGGATCCCAATTTGTTAACTTTTCAGCTTGCAATACTTGTCAATTGCTGCACTATGTGCTGCCGAGCTCCACTAGTCCAATCTCTGCATCTGTTATTCCATGGATGCATGGGTCAAGGTGCTTTCAGGATAGGGCGCGAATGCTTGCAAAAGGTGTTGCCTGCTGAAAATATTTGGGGATCGGTGTTTCGTGCTAAGCATCACATTTTCCAGCGCTATATAGCATCATATAACGCTGAAGGCTTTGCCTGCCATATGTATAGTATTTTTTTATGGCATGCTCTTTTAAACATAATCAAGGTTGGCCAAATACGTGTCTGTAAGCTGTAAATTTTAATTGTTTTTGTTGCATGAAAGATGTCAAATGCAGGGAGTGTGTGTAGGTGTAAGAGGTGGGCTTCAGCATGGAGATGCATAGGTGTTAAAACACGAGGATACTCATGAGCGTGCTTCAGGTAGGCTTCAACATGAAAGACAGGAAAGGAAAGGGTTTTACACTTTGCATGCATGTGCATAGGTGTGCTGTTAATATGAAGATGCTCACGTGTGTGTGCTCCAGGTGGGCTTCAACATGAAGAAGGTCACCAAGGGCTCAGTTGTGATCAAGATGTGGGACCTGGGTGGCCAGGTGAGCTGCAAGGAAGATGTGTACAGCAAAACAAAACTATGTCTACGTGTTCTTGGCAGCGGCAGTGTCCTTGCAGTTGGTTTGACACTTTGTTTAATACGTTTCGCCACCTACATCACTCTCCATGCGCATCCAGTCACCCTTTTGCAACCTTAATGCTTAAACGTAACATCCAGGCCATGTCAAGGTCTCCGAATGTTTTGCCCTCAAATGCATTCCTCTTTTGCGCCTCTCAATCGGTGTGGATGCGCAGAAAAAGAAGAATGGCTGCCTGTTACAAAACTGGGCGCGCACATTAAGCAAAGGAATGGTTGTGGGAAGGAAGCGTTGTAACTGCGAGCCACTCACAAGCAGCGAGGATGGACATCGCCACCATTTTTGAATGCCAAAGCATGCTCTTCATGAGCACTCCCCATGACACAGAAGAGTAGATTGAATTTTTGCCGCCTTCATTAGCTGATACAAATTTTGCACTTCCTGGCTCTGCAGCCTCGCTTCCGCAACCTGTGGGAGCGCTACTGCCGAGGGGTGCAAGCCATTGTGTACGTGGTGGATTCATCTGACTTGGATGGCCTGGAGGTGAGATGACGCAAAGTGGGGAAGGAAGGTTTATTTGGTTTTTGAGCCTGCTCGGGTGGTTATTACACTCATATGGTTGCTGCAAAGTGGCAAAGGATGAGAAGAACAGAATGGAAGGACAAGGCTGACCAAGTATGGCCGCATGCATTTATCAAGTTTCTCAACAGCAGTTGATGCTTACTTTGCTAGAGCCTGGACATGTGTTCTGGCATTGAGCCAAGTTGTGCTCCCCTCTTTGGACTTGAGACTTTCAAGTCCTGGGATGGCTTTGATCCCCACGGCTGCCCTATGAATTTAATATCCAATTCACAAGAGCGACCACATCCTTTGGGAGTGCCAGTTTCTTCTAGGCTAGTATTTGCTTGTCTGTTGTCCAATCCAAGTTCTGTGCTTAAATGTTAAGAAGCTGCGATTGACTTAGGGTTGCTTGGTTGCAGTTTTGCTCTGAGGTGGATGCATTGAGTTCTGACTAAATGCTTTGGTTTGAGGTCCTCAATGAAGATCTGAAAATGTTTCAAGGAAAATTATAACAGTCGATTGCCCTGTCAAGCCTCTTTGTTGAGATCAATGGTCAATATCTAAATCCTATGGAGCTTTTAAAGTGGGAGAGGAATGACTTTGCATTCCTTCGTTAGCCAAAGATGAGGAGTCCATTCTGTGCATGGCCTCATAACGCAAGCTGCTGAGTTGTTGAGGGCATGTCAAGAAGACTACCTTCACAATTGCTTGCCATATGGACACACAGGTCGCACGGACTGAACTCCTCGCGCTGATGGACAAGCCCTCTCTGAAAGGCATCCCCTTGTTGGTGCTGGGTAACAAGAATGACATGCCTGGAGCGGTCAGGACGCAGGAGCTCATTGACAAGCTGGGCCTAAAGGTGAGGTTCTGGGCATCCAGGCATTCTGAACTAAGCTTCTTCTGGTGCTGGGTAACAAGAATGACATGCCTGGGGTGGTGAAGACGCAGGAGCTTCTACGCAACTTATAACTGGAAGTGTGCTATTTGTAGCTACGAGTTATTGGAGTGACGGGGTGGGAGCTGTCAAGGCCGTCTAATATGAATAGTAAGCGGTGGTTTGGATTTTTTTGTTGCCTGAGGACACTTGCCCAACACTTGCCTATACAGCTGCTTGACTGGAAAAATTGCGTGCAGGAGATTTGTTGTAGATGAAGCCTTAGCCGCTGCATAGTCTCAACCTTAGCTGCTGCGTTGGCAGGGAAATTTAAAAGGATTGAAGCCTTGTTCCATGTCCTTTAAACTCTCAGAGGGGGTCCGCTGGCCTATTTTGCCAAACGTGCTCCTTCTAGGCTTTCTTTCTCAAATCTGACTTGAACCATTATTTTTTAATAAAAATGTTCCTGTCATATTTTCACCAGAAAGTTTTCTTTTGGTGAAAAGAGGAGGGCTTCAGATCACTCTCCTGACCTCAGATCACCCAGAGAAAGCCCACAGCTCTACTCCGGGACCATTCTTCGCTTCCAAAAATATATATTACTAATCTTGAAGCACCATGCTAACGTCCTGCATATTAAAATAAGGGGTTGGGTCATTTGTAATTCGCAAATTTCTAAGAACGCAAAAAACGGCCTTGTGAAAATTGTGAACGATAAATTTGGCTATTTGGAGTGTGTGGTAAAGTCCGCTGGTGAAATAGTTGGGGAGGGACTGAGATACCTTTATTCCCATGTCGGTCGGGTTGCGCATGCAGTCTGCAAGTGTCTTCTGCTTCTTCGCTGGTCGTGGAGTGGGGGTCCTGCTGCTGGTGTTGAAGCCGTTGCCCTGTCAAGCTATTGATCCTGTGCTACTTGCTGCTCCTTCTTCCTGCTATCCAGCTACTGCATCACCTTCTTCAGCTCCAGCTTGTCCTCAGCTGCTGTAAACTTGGCCAACCCACAGCCAGGGGCTTGCAGCCTGATGCGCATGGCACCTCAGTGAAATACATGCTGACATAACTTGCACAAGAACATGCTCTTTACTTGCTCCACCCCATCTGTGCTTTAAGGCTGACTCAATGTGACATTATCCCACCCAGTGAACTTCTCTCTTGGCAAAGTGAAAGGTTTTTGGCCTTGGAGGAGGAAAGTGGGGGTGGTTGGGGAGTAGTTGGGACCCCTCTCATGCAAGACCCTCCCTCCCCAAAATGGCCCTTTGAATTCGTATATATACGTGATCCCTACCTCCAAACCCGCGAATGACTCATCCCTGCAAAAAAGGAAGGAAGGATATCAGAAAAGGGCTTTTTTGGCACCCCTTGTGCTGTTTTTTCTCCTAGAGGGGTCAACTGACCTATATTGCCAGGCATGTTCTTACTGGTGTCTCTTTTTCAATTCCAACTATACCAACCATTGTTTTTAAAAAAGCAATATTACACTCACCAAAAATGATGAAAATCAGAGCACTCTCTTGGCCCCAGATTACCCCAAGATGGCCTGTAGCTCCACCCTGGGACCATATTTCACTCCCAGACTCATGTTTTTGTAATTTGCATCCGATTCCAATATCCTGCATTTTCAGAAAAAAGGAAAGAAGAAGGTCGAAAAATGACCTTTTTGGCACCCCTTGCACTGGATTTTCCCTAATGAAAATGGCTGCAATTCTGTGTCCGACCACTGAGCCCTTCCACTCCATTTTTTTTCCAACGATATTGCTTTAGTACAAGGACTAGAAATCACCCAATTTGAAGCGGTGGGTGGTCTGGAATGGAGATGTGGAGGTCAAGAAAGGCCCGGGTAATTTGGCAGCTTCCCTCAATCTGAGATAATGGAATCATAGTGCCTACATAGCTTGTAAAACACACATTGCACTTTGACTTAGGTGTCCCAGGTTCGGGGGAATCTGTGTGATGAGTATTGCAGAAACACCCTTTTTTTGATGGGGAGTTGTCCATCTCTGCTAGTCTCTTGATCTGACCGTACTTGTGTGCGCATCTGTGGATGCATGTCTGTATGCAGGAAGATGTTTCCAAGCAGGAAAAAAGTATTGGTAACAATTGCAGTCTCCAGAGATGCACGGCAGCATTTGCAAGCTTGCAAGAAAAGGTCCATGAAAAAGACTAACCTTCACCCTATGTGGTGCTGTGATACTTGCAGAACCTGCGGGACGGGCGAGAGGTGTGTGTCTACTCCATCAGTTGCAAGCGGCAATCCAATATAGATATTACACTGGACTGGTTGAGTCGGCATGCAAAGAGCTAATCCTGGTGCATTAACGATTGCCAGGCTTGACACACACTGGTTGAGCAGCACCCACAGACGGTGTTTTTTCTGCATCATTGTTGTCAACATTCCAATGAACGTGCTTTGACAATTTTTGCCTCTTGGGGCTGGTATTGAAAATGTAGATGGCTGTCAAAAAAGTCGTGTATTTAAGAAGGATTTATATAAGGATTGGAACGCTCGCTACATCAAGAAGAAAAGGTGAGGCTTGGACCTGAAGCGCTGCAAATTTCCTTCTCCAGTATATGAAATGTAAAGCTGTTGAGGATCAGGAGGGTGACTATTGCATTAAAGTGAAATCCGCAAAACACTAACTTGTGAGGTTCACGAATCACAATGGAAGTTAAGCCTTCAGCCAGAAGGTGCGCCTGTTCAGCTTGCCAGACACTGCCTGCTGCTTTTGACATAACAGAGGACATGCAGATAAGGAAAGCTGAGCATATCATGGACAAAAGAAAAGGAAACACTTTGCCAGCCAAAAGCCCACATGCACTACAAGGTTTACAAGCCTTACAATAGAATTCAGCCTTCAGCCAGTAAGGTGGCCACATGCATTAAAGCAAGTTTCCCTAACTAGCAAGCTGGAAAAAAGTTTAAGCTAGCCGAAAGGCCGCGTGTATTAAGAAAAGGTTCCCTAACTAGCAAGCTATTAAGGGCCTCACCAAAGGGAAACCCTCAAACCTAAACTAGACACAGCTGGCCTAGGAGAAAGCCAGAAACAGAGCTAATGGGGATCTGGAGGGTTGTCTGCCATGCTCCTGGACGCCCGGACTCTCCTTCTCTGCTCTCCACTGCCACGCGCCCAGCAACCCCACCCCCAGAAGTCCCCTGAAAATGAAGTACATGCCTTGTGTTAATAATAGTTGTTAATCTTTGGATAGCATGGCAACTAAAGTTGGAAGCTAGTGATTTAGCCTTTTGCCTGGTTAAACCCAAGTTGATAAGAGGTTTGATGGTGTAGTCATGATAGTGCCTGCAACACCAACTAAGATGATGTAAGGTCACCTTGTTGTTCCTGTTTGGGTTTCTCAAGCTGCGGGTTTTGAGCCTGGTTAGAGTGTCGGTATGCTGGGCAGTTGCAGCTTCTAGTGGGAAGGGGGTTGGTATCAGGGCAAAATTTAAATTCAACAATATGAATGTCCCTGTCTTAAGGGAGGATCTTAGTAGGATCAATGTGTGAAGGTCGGCCTGGGATGGAGCTCACAAAAATAGCATCAGGGTGACTTTGGTGCCGGCCAGAGGAACCAGTACCAGTAAGGAAAACCCAGTCAGGGATAACTCGTGCGATGTAGCAAGCTGTCAAGAGCCTCACCAAACGAACCTTGGACGCATCGGATGGCTTTTTATGAACCTTTTTCAACAGAGCTAATGGATCTTGGTTAGGTTTGGAGGCTCTTTGGTGAGGTCATTGCTAGCTTGTTAGTTTGGGGACCTTCCCTTAATACACGTGGTTTGCTGGCTGATGTAGACTTTTCTCTTCTTTCCAGCAGTAAGCTGTTGTCCTACTAGCAGTACCTCCTTGTCTTAGATAATGTGCTCTTCTTTTTTTTCACTTCATTGTACCTAGGGGTTACATTATAAATTTTGGAATTCTGTGAAAATTCAAAGAATGAATTTTAAAATCATTTGAGTACAATGAAGCTGCTACTTAGGGAGCCTTTCCTTACACACACAACCTTTTTGGCTGGTGCAGTCTTTTCTTTTCTTTCTTTTGCTGTTCTCCTTTTTCCTGAACAATTTGTGGGTGTCAGGCAGAAGCATGCACTTATTCTGGTATGCTGAGCTTCACTGATATCCTGGTGTACCTAAAGCCTGTATGTGATCCTTATCAGAGGCAAAACGACACCCTTAAACCTGGCACAAGCCTTTGTCCTTTCCAGTTGGCATACCTGATCCAGTTTGTTCTCGTCTAAAACGCCTCTTTGTGTCACGCAATGCTAACAATTGCAAAACTGCCTTTGCGGGCCAGTCAAGCTTTGTAACCTTCTTCTTCCTTTCCTGACGCTTTCAGAGATTGGTACACCGTGTACCTTGATTGGCAATCAACACAATCAAGTGAACATCAACACTTGACTCTGGGAAAGAGCCATGAAAAAACTCGAGCTCAGCCACCATCATGTTACGGAGCCCTGGTCAAGCGCGAGGAGGGCGACAGCAAGGAGGAGGTCCCCAGATCGAATCCTTGTGGCCGGGGTGGAGATAAAGATGCCCTCTGTCGGTGGGAGCCATTGGGAGGCTCTTTCCTTAATGCACGCGGCCGAACGGCAAGCGTAGATATTTCTTTCTTTCTTTCCAAGAAAAGACAGGGGATAGCAAGCAGATTTTAACTCCTTGCAGTCTCAAGGAAATGGCAACAAAGCAGTATACACATGGATCAGGTCAAGGTCTGACTGGGCGAGCAAAAAGGAAAAGCCTGATTCCTGATTAATCCCAAGGCCCAATCAGCCAGGATACTGTATCCCAGTGACTGGGCTGTAGGCCTTTTGCAATCCTTTTATCTCTTATGAGGCACTGCTTTTGAATACCGTATCTACCGCAAAAAGTCAATTTCTGCATGGATTTTTCAGTGAATGCAGATGCAAGTTTTGTGCATTTTCCCCTCGAACTTTTGAATCACCTAAGATATTTGATTGCAATCACAATTTGGCTTGTGGGGTCGACCTTCCATATATGCACGCAGTTGGACCTGTTTGCATGGTTATTTATTTTCTTCCCTTTTAGGATTGACTTCTTTTGTGTCTTAGCAGTCTAATTGCTTGCTTGGACCGATTTGTATCCCACCTAATTTAAATTTTTGCGGGCTAGCATTGCCTTGCAAACTAACGCCTGGCAGCCCACCATCTGCAACTGCCGGTTTCTTTCCATCCTAACCACTGAAACCATTTCCCCTCCACCCTTCAAAGGTAAAATTGATCTCTTATCTAGTTCTGATGCTGCCATGTAGCCCTTTCAAAGGGTTAACAAGTTGTTTTCCTTTCCTTTCAAGTTGATGCTGGGTAAAGAAGTAAAAAGGAAAGATTGCACGGACAAAAAGCATACACTACCTTCAATTTCCAAGTTGAAAACAGCCTAGAGTCCAGGTGAAAAATTAAGGTCTAGGCTGGACGCTAACCAGCAAGCCTTAAGGAAGAAGCAACAGTCAGCGCTGAGACTAATAGTGAGTCTCACCAGCGGTCCAAAGTTTGGTGGGTCCGCCCGGCTGTCAGCTATTCAGGCGCACGCCTAGCCCTCTTGTAAGCAGCATGTCCTGTCGCCCCCCTCTCCACTCCCAATTGTTCAGATTGCTTGGACGGCATGTTCAGTGTTGATTATTAGGCCTTGAAAGCATGACAGTGGAGTTTAGTTGCAAGTTTAAGGGCTTTTCCTTTGGTGAGCCGAGTTCACACTGTGATCTGGCAGAGGTGTTTCATCGCAACTTGGTTGTACAGTTGCACATAGTGCCAGCAACCTATCAAAAAAGTGTAGGGACGTGGGATTTTCGTTGCCAAGGTTGTCATGGATACCTTCATTGGGGGGTTGTCACGTCAAATCATGGTTGTTGCTGAATCATGGTTATCTGGGTTAGTTATTCACTTACGTAGTTCTTCTTTTTTCTTTTCTTTTCTTTTTCGGTTGGAGGTTATTGCTGCTGGAAGGCTGCATTGTGCCTTGTTTTAGAGAACTCTCTCTGTTTCTGGGCTTGATAAGAGACGTGCTAAAACCCCTTTTGTAAAGTGCCCGGGAAAGAGAAGATGACAGCGTAAACAGGCAGTCCTTGGGGAGGGAGCTGATGGAAAGAGCTGTGCAAACTGTTAAGAGAGCTTTGCGCAAAGTCTGTGAGGCAAGCGCAACACCATCTCTGTGGGACAAGTTTTTGCCATGGATCCTGCTTGCCAAGCCAGTGGTTGTAACTGCAGCACACAGGCATCCACCAAGATGTCTCCATACTATATGCTTTATGCTAGGTATCCTGTGATACCTCCAGCACACGTGCATAGATTTTTGGAGGATTTGGACTTGCAGGATGTGCAGAATGCGTCCCGCAGTGTCATGGCTAGAGTGCAATTAGCGCAGAAGATAGGGATCATGGCAGGCAAGAATTTTAAGATTGCCCAGCACCGCGACACTTTGAGATATGCTACCATTAGAAGTGGAGGGTATTTACCACCTATCAGGCACTTTGATGTTGGAGACTTTGCGTACCTGAAGAACCGAGTGCTAGATGGTATGCTGCAGATACCTGCCAAGAGGGGCATTTATAGGGTAAAGAAAATGAACCCAAATGGTGCTGTGCTTCTGCAAGGGAAAATTGGGAGCACAAATTATGTGTGTAATTTGGCACCATGCCACCTGCCAGATATCGATCCTACCTTAGATCCCTCATTTGCCTCTTTTCAGAGTGATGCTGTTCTCAAACTTTCTGCGCTTCTTGTGGAAACTCGAAAGTTCATTTTCCTGAAACTGCAGCTTTATGGAGTTTTTGTGCACGACTTTACATGCTTGTTTCAATTAGAGTGACTGTGTGTTCTTTTACAGTTGACACTTCTGAATTCAGCTCAAGACTTTCATTCGACATTTACACATTTTTTGGTTTGGTTTGGTTGCAGGCACCTTTTGCTTCAGCTAAGCTGCCCTTGTAGGCAGGTACAGCTATGTAACCCTATCCTATCCTATCCTCACTTGCCAGGCCTGACAAAAACTTACCAAGTGAGGTCTGTGCCTTTATGGATGAGGAGGAGAAGATGCTTCAGTGTGATGGGTGTGGAACTGGATGGCACACCATGTGCTTACAGCCACCACTTGCAACAACTCCCAAGGTTGAATGGCTATGCCCAAGATTTGTGCATGATGGGGTATCAATCCCTGATCTGCAGTTGGCTCAAGCACGCACACAAACTGAACCAGGCCCTATAATAAGAGGGAAGCATGTGTCCCTGTTCCGAGATGCTGCATCCCGCCTGGAGTGCCTGGAGTGCCTGTGCCTGTGCCTGGAGTGCCTGGAGTGCCTGTAACCGTGCCTGTGCCTGTGCCTGTGCCCGTGCCCGTGCCTGTGCCTGTGCCTATGATTATGCCCGTGCCTGTGCCTGAGCCCGTGCCTGTGCCTGTGCCACCTGGAGTACCTGTGCCTGTGCCTGTGCCATCTGGAGTGCCTGTGCCATCTGGAGTGCCTGTGCCTATGCCATCTGGAGTGCCTGTGCCTGTGCCATCTGGAGTGCCTGTGCCTGTGCCATCTGGAGTGCCTGTGCCTGTGCCTGGAGTGCCTGGAGTGCCTGTAACCGTGCCTGTGCCTGTGCCTATGCCCGTGCCCGTGCCTGTGCCTGTGCCTGTGCCTATGACTATGCCCGTGCCTGTGCCTGAGCCCGTGCCTGTGCCTGTGCCACCTGGAGTACCTGTGCCTGTGCCTGTGCCATCTGGAGTGCCTGTGCCATCTGGAGTGCCTGTGCCTGTGCCATCTGGAGTGCCTGTGCCTGTGCCATCTGGAGTGCCTGTGCCTGTGCCTGGAGTGCCTGGAGTGCCTGTAACCGTGCCTGTGCCTGTGCCATCTGGAGTGCCTGTGCCTGTGCCTGGAGTGCCTGGAGTGCCTGTAACCGTGCCTGTGCCTGTGCCTATGCCCGTGCCCGTGCCTGTGCCTGTGCCTATGACTATGCCCGTGCCTGTGCCTGAGCCCGTGCCTGTGCCTGTGCCACCTGGAGTACCTGTGCCTGTGCCTGTGCCATCTGGAGTGCCTGTGCCTGTGCCATCTGGAGTGCCTGTGCCTGTGCCTGGAGTGCCTGGAGTGCCTGTAACCGTGCCTGTGCCTGTGCCATCTGGAGTGCCTGTGCCTGTGCCTGTGCCTGGAGTGCCTATGCCCGTGCCCGTGCCTGTGCCTGTGCCTATGCCCGTGCCCGTGCCTGTGCCTGTGCCTATGCCCGTGCCCGTGCCTGTGCCTGTGCCTATGCCCGTGCCCGTGCCTGTGCCTGTGCCTATGCCCGTGCCCGTGCCTGTGCCTGTGCCACCTGGAGTACCTGTGCCTGTGCCTGTGCCACCTGGAGTGCCCGTGCCTGCGCCCGTGCCCGTGCCTGTGTCTGTGCCCGGAGTGCCTGTGCCAGTGCCTGTGCCATCTGGAGTGCCTGTGCCCGTGCCCGTGCCTGGAGTGCCTGTGCCTTACGTGCCCGTGCCTGTGCCTGACGTGTCTGTGCCTTAAGTGCCCGGAGTGCCATCAGTAGATTGCCGACGCCTATACACTTTGTGTGCCGTGCCAACAACAGCGACAGCAGCAGTATTTCTACAGACACAACCACACATACTCGATCATCGAACATCATCATGGATGTGTCATGAGGCCAGTAGAAAATGGACGTTGATTTGCGCGATTGCCATTGTGTTTTGTTTTAGGGTCGTTGATTGGAAGTGAAATCATGTTTTTTGTTTTTGTGTGAATGGTTTGGTGATTGTAAGTGTAGGTTGGTTGGGGACGGTTGGACCGCACTGGCTGAGCACAAGGAGCAGCAAGAAGGCTGGACCATGGCCAAGCTGGGAATTGTCAGCTATCTGGGAGCTAGCAGTGGCATGAAATGTTTTGAAGCCAAGTTTGAAGATGGCAGCCACGCACATTTCAGTTCAGCAGAAGTGCGTAATAAACTAATGCCAGTATGAACTCGAGCACGCACGGCATTGTGAATGGCTGGCGGTGTGTCCTGCTCCGGGCATAAGTTATATTAGAAGGGCACCCTGGCCACCGCCAGAGCGTCTTGCCTGTTGACGCACCATTAACGAGCAAATCACAGAGGTGGGGCCTGAAGCTTCAGGCTAGGTGGGCATCTTTTAGTCAGGTTTTGCGCCCATCGTTGTCCTCTGCTCTTTGCAGTTTTATCAATTGGCTGCATGCAATGTTGAGGCTGCTTTGGCTGCATAGGTAAAATTTTGTTGTCCTTGATCCTTGCAGGTCTTGGAATTGTCAGCGGGTTATGTCAGCGGGTTGATGGGGGTACCAACTTTACAGTTCTCACGTATGATTCTTGTCTGTGTTCAGACCTTAGCTTCTTCTGTAACCTGTAACCTTATTTTACCTTAGCTTCTTCTTGGCAAGAATCAGGGGGGTAGTGATATACTTCCCCAAAACAATAAGATGTGACTGACACTGATCTTGCATGACAGCTTTCACGTTAAATCATGGTTGTTGCTGAATCATGGTTATCTGGGTTAGTTATTCGGTCGGAGATTATCATTGCTGGAAGGCAGCATTGTGCCTTGTTTTAGAGAACCCTCTCTGTTTCTGGATTTGATAAGAGACGTGCTTTAACCCCTTTTGTAAAGTGCCCGGGGGAGAGAAGATGACAGCGTAAACAGGCAGTCCTTGGGGAGGGACCTTGCTGGCGGAACGCAGCTGGCAACCAGTGTACGTATCGTTTGTGTTTGAGCATCAGAGCAGAGCAAGCAGAAGGGAAGCATTGAACTAGCATTGCAAGAGAGAAGCAGGGAAGAGAGCAGAGCTCAGTACACTCGCATCTCAATCCATCAGCTTTGAGTGAACTTGTCCTTTGGCGCATGACTTTTGGTGACTCTGGACGTAAAGCTTTTCATAAGTGATCTGCTTTCCCAAAACAATAAGATGTGACTGGCGCTGATCTTGCATGACAGGGTCTTCTCATGGGTACTCTCTTCATTGGTTTGTTCTTCCTGTCTGAGCATTGGCACACTTTCATTTACCCACGACTGTTAGCTAGGGGTGCTCGTGTTGTTCCTTATGGAACACAAATTGGTCAGTCTTTCCACGCCAAGAGTCTACAGCATACAAAACAGCTGCAAACTGCTTCGTGTGTGGTAAACTCTTGGTGTATGACATGTCACTGACCGCAAAGTTTTTCTTTTCAAAATAAGGTGGTCAAGTTTTTGATAGGTAACAGGCACCTCCTTTTGATTTAACAAAGCCAGACCGAAGCACAAGGACCCCTATTACTTAAGCGCAGCAATTACCTCAACCTTTCCTGATATCTTCTTCACTGAAACAATACCTTGTGCAAGCCTGATATAACTACCAACTACAGTCAGGATGCGTAGACATGGAACTTTACAGCTATAAAATGTATACCAGCTTAACTAATAAGCTAAGTCCAGTAACCCTCCAGATCTTCACAAGCACTTTGAGGTCTGTAGCCTTGCGGTGGAGAGGATTTACGGCTCTTCTGATCAGAAGAGGCTCATGAGCCAATGCGTCTCCTTTTCCATAATCGGTGAAGGGGCAATTTCTGTCAGGCTGAGAAAGTGACGTAGCCATAACAGTGTCTTAACATCCCATGACCTTGCAGCACACTCTCGTTGCAGCAGACTCTCGTCATGACATTTCCTCTGCCTATGCAGTTTCTTTCTTTCTTTCTTTCTTTCTTATTAAGCATGCAAGTTTGAGTCCTCGCCACACTGTAACCAGCCAATTCTGAGTATGCAGGATCTTCAGCTGGACATATCTGAGAAATTGCAAACTCAATTTGTGCCATGGGGTACCCAGGGTGTGGGACCGGAAAGCAAAAGAATAAAAAACTACCCAGGCAGTGAAAGCACCGGTACCCCCCCACATCAATCAAGGAAACGAGGCCGGAAAGCAAGTCAAATTCCTACCTGAGGGATATGGACCTAATGAAGCAGGCCCCCGGCTTGGCTGACCAGTAACGATTGTAAGGCACTTCATCAGAAGCATATTTGGGGGACTCTGGGTACTGGGTCAGGGTCCAGAAAATCGCCTCATTTTGGCAGGGAAATGGAAATGGAGGCTCAGTACTGGGTCAATGATCGGCATACCGGTCATGCAACCAGTTTAATTCAATGCTTCATTTGTTGGGTTAACATCCATGAGGTACCCTAAAACGCAGCAGACATGATGACCAGGGTGTATACCCACCCAAACTGTGCCACAGTGGGGTAAAGTGGGTAAAACATTGGTTTTGCATCCTGCGGACATACCCCTTTTCTTCAATTTCCTCGTCTACAGTTTCCGCCTCCGTGTGCTGGAATGTACCAGGCCTATTAGTCCAACGTTGTGGCTAACGGTCCATTCTATAAATCTGTAAATCTGTAAATCTATACCCACACAAGGGCCTCCAAACTTGGTAGGGCAAACTCAGGGGGTGTGCTGAGCAAGTCCTCGCACTTGAATTGTGGCCAAACACAGCACTGGCCTGCTTTCCATTTTTGAACCATTTTTGCCTAGTAGATGCGCTCAAGCTCTGAGTGCTTTGGGATTAAAATTCGCCACCCCCTTTTCGCTTCAATGTATTAAAAATAACCCCCAAAGGCTACCTGGGAGCCAAAACATGGGGCGAATTAGGGCCAGACTCTGAGAGCATGTTTTATAACACCTGTTTAACAGACGTCCAATTTTGGCTAAGAATGACTTACAAAGTGCCCTTGCCTTACCTCTAGGGCTTCATCCTCACTTTTTCTTATGCACTAACTTGCTACCACCCTGCATACCCATTTAGCATTGGGCACGGACTCCTCAATGGCTGGCATCACATGGCTGAGCTGACCATGATAAAAATAGAATCATTGCCTTTTAAGTCAGAAAAAAATAGAGATATGGAGGATAGAAAGAGCATTTTAAATGGAGAGTTTCCATGCTGGGATAGAAAGGCCTGCCAATATGATGCTATGCTCTGAAAGCATGCGTCCAGGCCAGAGAAGTCAAGGTGTGTCTCCACCTCAAGGGCTCCACCTCTCTCTTCTGCTGCTGCTGAAAACAAAAGGCGATGACTTCAAACAGCCAGCAAAGTCATCAGAGACCCCCACTTACTATTAGGAATTTACAGGAATCCCCCTTCTAAGCAGTCCTTGCCAATGAGTGAGCAGGCATGTTGCTCACAGGAACAGCCCTCAGGTTGTGAATGACCAAAGGAGCCTCCTGTCCCGCGCTACTGCACGTACTTGTCTGCAGCCAAGAACATTGAATTTGCAGAGGTGAATTCAACTGGAGCTGTTGTCGCAAGCCAAAGGGTATGGATATCCTTCAGTCAAGGCAACAGTGCTGGATGCTTGTATCAATGGCAGGGCCACCTGTAAACCAACTGTTTTAGTACACGTACAAGACGCTCCTTTCCAGAGGAGGGGAAATGCGTTGCACTTCACAATGAGCAGGAACATGGAGCCATTAAAGCAAGCAGGAGGATTTTAATTCTGCCGAGAGACGCATTTTCAATTCTTTCTACACGTTTGTGCCAGGCAAGTTGTAATCAACACTAACACATGTGATCGTGACATTGCGATGGCACTCTTAAGGCTGCCCAAGCAAGTTTTCACAGTGTTTCCGAGCAAAGCGTCAGCGCACTAGATAAACCAGCTACGCATTCATTTGTTGGCTGCAAATAGTCAAAAAGAAGGAAGGCTCGACCAGTACAAAAGTTGGTTTGCACAAGTCACGGACCCATGTTGAAAGTGGTCCAGATGCACTGTGCATGCAGCTCTAAACGTTTGCCTGCACCTCATTTTTGTGGCTATTGCTGAAGTGCGTACGCACCTGGCAGGCGTCCCCCCGGAAATGTCCTGGATTGTGTGTACATGAAGCCTGCAAGGTGATATGGATCAGGAAAGGTGGAGATATATTACCAAACACTTGGTAGCCCCTTGCAGGTTTGCATGACGCCCATCGCGCCGCGCTTATTATTAAGTACTGAACACTTCTTGGCATGCTCTGAGGTACCTTTCCTTTGTGATTGCCTGCATCAACGTGCTAGCCAATGTGATCCCTTGCAGTTGCCATGACGTTCTCTGAAAGAGGCTAAGGCAAAAGGGAAGCTTCAGGGACGCCTCCCAATACACGCACTTTGTTGGCGGCAGCAAATGCATCTTTTGCAAAAACAGTTCTGAGCGAGCGAGCTTGCATGAGCACCTCATGCCCACCTCCCATTTTGCAGTGGACACTTGTGTCCCGACTTGATCTGAAATATACAAGGTGTCACCTCCAAAAGTATCCCAGTAAGGCCTGTGACAGCATGCTACTGCAAAATTCAGCATCCCTTGCTTTTGATCACCTTAGCCGTTGCTACAACTATCAGGTACAGAGTCTGCATGCTGCTCATTCACACAACCTCTGGATCAGCTGTTGCTTCTACCAGCTCAGAACCTTCCATCTCAGCTGCTGCTTCAACAACCAGCCAGGATCTGCATGCCGCTCATTTGCACGAGCTCAGAATCCTCCATCTCTGCTGCTACCCCAGCAATCAGCTACAGGCTCTGCATACTGCTCATGCATGCGAGCTCAGAATCCTCCATTAGCATTCACTCGTTGTACACGGCACCCTATATGCCCACCCAGGTCACACACACACACACACACACACACACACACACACACACACACACACACACACACACACACACACACGGATCACAAGTGCCATCATCGTCCAATTCGAAAGTCAATCACTGAGCAATGATTTGCTAATCGGGCCTGCAAGCCCAAATGGGAGATCTGGCGTTTTACGTCAGGGTCACACATATGCTGTCACCGCCCAAAGTGCAAGTCTAAGACTTATGAACTCTCTGCATATCAGGCCAATGCTTTGCTGATCGGGCCTGCAAGCCTGAGGGAACACCGATCTCTGGTGTCAGGGCCACATGTGCCTTGCTGCTCCCTGGGAGTGTCAGGATCACACGTGCCTTGCTGCTCCCTAGGAGTGTCAGGGTCACACGTGCCTTGCTGCTCCCTAGGAGTGTCAGGATCACACGTGCCTTGCTGCTCCCTAGGAGTGTCAGGATCACACGTGCCTTGCTGCTCCCTAGGAGTGTCAGGATCACGTGCCCACCTGTGTGACCAAGTGCCTCTCCAAGGCCCAAGCAATTGGCTGCAATAGGTCATACATGGGAACGTCCAATTCCCCATCCATGCAGCACTAACTTAACACTCTCCCTGCAAGGAGAGCCGAGCTATGCGGTATACCTACATGGAGTTGGCTGCAATGGGTCATGCATCTATGCCGCCCATCAACCAGAGCAACCTGCCACACGCACCAGGCCTCAGTAGCTCAGGCCACACCCAATGCCATGCTGGTACCAGGTTCAAAAACGCTTTATCAAGGCCCAATCAATGGGCTGCAATGTGTCATGTATCCTGCATCCGAGCTGCTCGTACACCAACGCGGTCTGCCACACATGCCAGAACTCGGCAGCTGATGGCATCCAATGCCACGCTGGCATCAAATCCACGCATATGCTCTCTCCTGGTTATGGTGACAAGCTTCAGTCCCATTTCCATGCTGCTCAGTCAAAGGGCAAAGGACCTGTTTGGACCTACCCATGTGCGGCATGCAAATGACCTGTTTGGACCTACCCAAACGCGGCATTACATGCCGCCCATACCCACACGTACTCCCGCCCGCTTGCACCAGCTGAAGAACTCGCCTACAGCTGTTGCCTCAAACATTGCGCCCTACTTTCCTTCCATATTCCTTGTATTCCTTGTTCATTGTTCGTATGGTGAGCAAAGCTCAGGGCTGAACCCACATACGCGCAGCATCACACTGAATCACGCTCATTTGCCACACTGAGTCACGCTCATTTGCACCAGCTGAGGAGCTTGCCTACAGCTCTGTTGCCTAAAACAATGCGCCCTGTCTTCCTTCCATGCTTCTTGTATCCCTTTGTCCATATCCCTTTGTTCATATTTCACACTCCTTAGTTCATATGTTGTGAGCCCAGCTCAGGGCTGAAACCCACCTACGCGCGGCACCACACTGAGTCACGCTCATTTGCCACACTGATCACTGTACCAGCTGATGGACTTGCCTGTAGCTATTGCCTGCCCTGCTTCCATCCCATATTCCTTTCTCATATTCCCTCCCAAATTCCTTGTTCATACGAGCACAGCTTCCATATTCCTTGGTCATAGGAGCACAGCTCCCATATTCCTTGGTCATGCGAGTGCAGCTCTAGACTGGACTCACCAACGCGCGGCATCACATGCCACACCAGCGTCAGGTTCACTTGAGCCCCCTTGAGTCCCTTGCTGGGGTGGATGAAGGAGTACTTGGTTTTGTGGTTCTTGAGGCGTATGCGCGCCTTCTCCTGCATGGAAGTATGTGAAATATATATGGTCATACGGTGGTCTCCGCTGGCACTGCTGAGACCAAGGTGCACTGCTGAGGCCAAGGTGCACTGCTGAGACCAAGGTGCACTGCTGAGACCAAGGTGCACTGCTGAGGCCAAGGTGCACTGCTGAGACCAAGGTGCACTGCTGAGGCCAAGGTGCACTGCTGAGACCAAGGTGCACTGCTGAGACCAAGGTGCACTGCTGAGGCCAAGGTGCACTGCTGAGACCAAGGTGCACTGCTGAGACCAAGGTGCACTGCTGAGGCCAAGGTGCACTGCTGAGACCAAGGTGCACTGCTGAGACCAAGGTGAGCAGGGGGGGGCAGCAACAACAACAACAACAACAACCACAACAACAACAACAGCAGCAGCAGCAACAACAACCACAACCGCAACCACAACCACAACAACAAACACCAGCAATTACAACAAACAGCAACAAGCAGCAACAACAATTACAACAACAATTACAACAAACAGCAACAAGCAGCAACAACAGCAGCAGCAGCAGCAGCAACAAGGCATCTTCCTCCACTCTGATCCTTCAATAGCAAGGTATTTCTTTTCTTTCTTCTTTTTTCAGGCGTGATGGGAGTAGGGAACACTTCAAGAAAACGCTGCAGAGATGTCTTGTGTTGTTGGTCATTGAGAGGACACAGCACATTCAAAAAAATGAAGGGCGCAGTTGGCAAGGCAATGAGGGCCGTGGAAAGTGAGAAGGGCAATATCAAACAGGGAGGCATGGCTGACAAATGCATGTGTGTGTGTGTGTGTGTGTGTGTGTGTGTGTGTGTGTGTGCCAAAGCATGCTGAGACAGCATGCCCGGGCTTCCAAAAGAATTCGCGTGCAAAAGTAAGCAAACTTGTCTTGAATTCCTCTGGCCTCATTGCCCTTCTGCTTATAATCTAACATGACTGAGAAAGGCATTCTTATGGTCTTGTACTGTGTTGAGTTCTGTTCCATCGCACAAAAATTAAAACATACCTTTTGTTGGATGATGGTGTCCCACAGAACCACCTGGTTCACCGTGCTATCTGGGGTACCATACTCCGCCTGCAATACAAAGAACATGAAGTCCAGTAGGCATGCAGGGTCAGCCAAAACAATGGATTCCTATGGTCACACTGCCATGCATGGGTGGGCATTTATTGCTGACACACATCCCTCACGAAGATGACATACCAATTGACAGCCATGCATGGATGCGCACTCAGAGCTGACACACATGATCACAAATATGGCATTCCAATATGAAAGCCATGCATAGATGCGCACTCACAGCTGACACGCTCCATCACAAACATGGCATGCAAGTATTGAAGTATGGCACACACACATATTACAGGCATCACAAGCATGATGTACACATATAACAGGCATGCATGGATGCGCGATGTGTACAGACAGGAGCTGCAACCATGCAAGGCCTCGGTTAATACTTTGCTCATGGTGCAGGCGTGTACATTGCTCTGAAATGGCAGCAGCAGCAGCAGCAGCAGCAGCATCGGTGCAGAGTGCAGAGCGTGGAGAAGTGCAATGCAATGCAGTGCGATGCGGTGCAGTGCGGTGCAGTGCAGCGCGGTGCAGTGCATGTAGACACACTACCTGAAGGAAAAGGAACAACTGCTTCGTGTTCCAGGAAAACACGCTCCTCAGGTCCGCGTCCATGCTGAATGTCAGGGTGGCCTGCGTGCAACAGGCATCAGCAGGAGCACATGAAACTTGCCAGGTGCAGCCTGTGCTGCACATTGGTCATGCTCCAGGAAAACATTTTTCTTATAGGTCCGCTTCCATGCTGAATGTCAGGGTGGCCTGCGTGCAAAAGGCATCAGCAGGAGCACATGAAACTCGTCATATGCAGCCCGCGCTGCACATTGGTCATGCTCCAGGAAAACATTTTTCTTATAGGTCCGCTTCCATGCTGAATGTCAGGGTGGCCTGCGTGCAACAGGCATCAGCAGGAGCACATGAAACTTGTCATATGCAGCCCGCGCTGCACATTGGTCATGCTCCAGGAAAACGTACTTCCTAGGTCCGCTTCCGTGCTGAATGTCAGGGTGGGCTGTACCTTGCGTGTCAGGGCAGGCGCATCAGACTCAGCAGGAGCATGAGGCTCAGCAGGTGCAGGAGACTAGCAGGAGCAAGAGACTCTGTAGGAGCAGGGCACTAGTACAATACTCCATGCTGCACATTGGACGTGTTGAACACCATCAATGCTGGAAACTAGTTTGGCATGCGCAATCAGCAGGAGACCAACCGTGAGTGGTTTGCCAGGGCAACGCTGAAGGCAATTCCTCATGTTGCAGCGTGAACGCCAGGACAAAATTAATTTTGCAGAGGTAACGCCATGCAAATGCCAGGACAGTGAATGCCAGGACAAATGCCAGGACAAAATTATTTTTGCAGAGGTAACGCCATGCAAATGCCAGGAAAATGAATGCCAGGGCAAATGCCAGGGCAAATGCCAGGGCAATATCAATTTTGTAGAGGTAACACCATGCAAATGCGAGGACAGTGAATGCCAGGACAAATGCCAGGACAAGGCTCATTTTGCAGAGGTGATGCCATGCAAATGCCGCCAGGGTAGTGGATGCCAGTAGAGTGTTTACCTCAACACCAAGGGACAGTAAGTACCATATTACAGGATGAAAGGAGGATTAAAGGACAGTGAATGCCGGGACAACGCTTTAGCTCAAGATTAAAGGAGAGCGAATACCAGATCAAAGGATTAAAGGAGGGTGTAAGGACAGTGAATGCCAGGGCAAACTTTAGCAAAGCCATTGCTCAATTTGCAGAGTAAACAGTCAGGACAGATTCCACTTGCATGTTTTGAACAAACAAGCATATTGCCTGAAATTCTATGCTCATGAAAAAAAACGCTTTGCGGGCTCATGTCAAGATAATGTCAGCGGAAAAGCTTTGAACATACTCTAGCAGCAAGGATAAAGCTCAGCATAAAGGCCCAATTTGTTGCAATATACACTTGACAACAATTTTGAAATGCATGCTTCCACACTCGGAGCAATTGAGTGCACTGTGTGTGTGTGTGTGCGTGTGTGCATGTGTGTGTATGTGTGTGTGTGTGCATGTGTGTATGTGTGTGTGTGTGCGCGCATGTGTGTGTGCGTGCGTGCGCGCGCGCTATCTGAAGGGGCGAAGGGGTTTCTGCGTTGCCTGCATGCGGTGGCACTTCCTATGGCCATTCACTCTTCAATTGCATCACCACCCAAGCAGACACCCACCACTACGAGAGCAAACACAAGCAGCATCAGATATCCTTGCTGTGTGTGGCACAAGCACTCTTCCTGCTCTGTATTGCATCATGGCAGCAGGACTGTGCAGATCATTCAAGAAGGTTGTGCACATGGACGCTCAGTTTCCTACCTGCTCCTTGGAGCCTGTCATTGGAGCAAGCCTCTTCACTTCTGCCAAGGACACACTGACTTGTGGATCTGGCATGTTGTAGACGTGTCTCAAGTCTGCAAGGGATGTGTGCAAGGGCTGGTCAGGCAGATGGTTGCAGGATGAGAAAAGGCTGAGGCCTGGAACGTCGTGCTTGCAATGTGCGCTGTACAGATACAGGATGAACACCTGTACATGGGTGTGTGCGTGCATGGGACAAGAACAATTCGCGCGTACCTGTCAGCGTGGTGGCCAGGCACAGTATTGCAGCTACTGTCCCAAAAAATGTGATGAGCGTGTTGCCCCGATGCATCCATGAGTGCATTGAAGATGAGCTAGAGCCCCCCATGTTCCCCTAATCTCAAAAGAGGAAAAAGGGCCTTTGGATGGTCCAAGACAGCTACCAGCTGGGGTGTGAATGTTCACAGCAGCTATCCAGACCACAGCCACCTGTCAGCAGGGACTGCTGCTTTGCAGACTGACTTGATGTGTACTGCTATGAGGACATAGATACAGGGCAGGGAAAATATTAATTTAACTGATACCGATGGCTTTAGAAAGCTGATCGTTGTCACGCACAACAGCTGGAACTGGGGGAAGGGTTAAAACTGTTGGGGTGTGCATTCAATTTTAAACATTTGCACATTGCAATATACCGGTATTTGGTTCTGTCTCCCAATCTCTCGACACCACCATGGCCACCTTGAGGAACACGTACGGGCTCACCAGCAACGCAGAGACTGGATGGAGTGCATCCACACGCTTGTCGGTAAGTGAGAATTTTTAATTCCATTCTGCATGCATTTGCATTTGCACTTGTGCAGGTGCTGATGCTGGGTGCAGCACACATGAAGGCTTATGCAATGACCTTACCCCCTGTTCTACGTCAGTTAAGCGTTCCTGAATCATCCTCTATTTATGCGCTTGAAATGCAAGGCATGGCCACACATGAAATACTTGGAACCGCAACTTAGAGTGTCAATGGTTCCAATGCGTCAAATGCATTACAGAACATGACAAACCTTCTGTCAGAGCACCGCAGTGAGCTGTGGGCAGCCACGGCCCTTCCGTATTCTGTCCATTACCATACAAACGGGTGCGATTGCATATTTCTTTGGTGTCGCGAAAAAGCTAGAAAGCTAGAAGGCAGCCGATCCTAAGCTTGAAGTAGACCGTGGAGCTCATGGATTTGCCTTCTTGGTCCCATGGCAAACTGAGAAATTGCAATTTATTGTGCTCTCCTGTTTCTGCAGAAATGAATCAAGGGCTCCGGCTGCTCTTTCATAAAAGATTTAATGGCCTCCACTCTTACATGCATGCATTACCTTCGAATCAAGATGGGCTCACTTTTAAAAACCCTCCAGTACATATCCTTTTGGAGTTTTAGATTTTGCATTGACACATGCTTAGGGCTGATTTTAACAAACACTTCAGCTTGGTTGTGCTATCAAAACAGGACTGTCTAGAAGTCACATATTTTTTACAAGGTGCATCCACTGCCAAGTAAGGAAGTCAGCAGACATGCACGTGCTGGCAATATTGCTTTAGGATGGATAGGATAGGATAGGGTTACATAGTTGTACCTGCCTACTCAGGCAGCTTGGCTGAAGCAAAAGGGTGCCTGTACCCAAACCAAACAAAACTTGTGAACAAGTGGCAACTGGAGAAGGAAGCAAGTCTTTGAGCTGAGTTCAGAAGTGCTATTGCTATTGAGAACCACACACTGTCACTCTTCATGAGACAAGCATGAACAGTGTAACCACACATCATGATGCAAAATGTCAGGCTCCAGACTCCAGAAAATACACTTCTGTGTTCCCACATGATGTTCAGGGAAATAGAGAACAGCATTACTCCAAAATTGGTGTGTCAGATAAGTTCATCATATGTTTTGTGCTTCAAATCTCGGCGCCACTGGTCATGTATGCGCATGCACTGCAAAGTTTTAAAAGAGCAACCACCCAGGCAGCCTGACGTGTGCACATGTAAGTATGAGACATCAGGTGCATTACAGTGCTTGAGCATTCTACAAACAATTGTCA